>ML675620.1:38516937-38583824 GCA_007922155.1 Mesoclemmys tuberculata
TACAAAATCTGCAAGTCCAAATTTAGAAACCACTTCTAAAAATGTGACCTTAGATGAGTTACTGTACTGTGATACCTACCTTTTGACTGCTTACATGGACGAAGAGACCTTGTCATGATGCATGACCCTGTTCCATTTAAGTCGATGGGAGCTTTTCCATGGACTTTTAAGGGACCAGGCTAAGAGCCATGGTAACTTATTTATTTTGGAAATTTTTCCCGGTTTTCACTTAGTCTCATAAGAAGTTTAAATATAGTGGTTGATATTTTCAAAACAATTGAGATCATTTAGGTCCTGAACTTGCACTCATTAAGGCCAATGGCAAAGCTCCTGTTGACTTCAGTGATACAGGATCTGGCCCTTACATAAATCTTCCATTAATTTTCATCAACCAATATTTCTAATTTTAGTTTATACATGAATTCTATTATTTTCAAATCAAAAGATTATACACAACAAAAAATGATTTCTGTTTCTGAAAATTATTTTATATAAGTATATTCTACGACAGTAAATATTCAAACTGAGAGAAAATAACTATTCAGTAAGACAAAATTTAAAGGCCTTAAATTAAACAATATGTACTTCCATAATATCATCAACATTTGAATTCTATTTTAAATGCTCCATCTAAATAACAATGGTGCCAACTGAACCAAAGGTTAAAGTGTTAATCCATGCATTTCCAGTCTTTCAAAATTAATTGGGTGACAAATGATTTCATTATCTAGCTCTAATTGCTTAAAAAGGCATGTAATAGATCAGCTGCAAAATGAAAGAGATCATCTTACCGTGGCACTGTCTGAATTGGTTCAATAACCACTTCTTCTAAAAAACAAATTAACAACAGCTGTTTAAAGTTCTGATTTACTTAATACAAATTCTGATTTTCAATTCTAAACATTTTTTTGACTATGACAGTGTAAAATGTTTCAAAGTTTCAATTCAAATTTGCACGGCTAAACAAATAATAAACTTGCTTACTGGATTTTTTTAATCATCAGGACAAGCTGACATACAATAAAAAAGAGTTTTATTTTTTCAAACACTAAATCATTATTTAAGTCATTCACCTTTTGGACCAAACACATGTAATCTGCCATTTTGTCCATTTTTTTGGTCCTAAAATAACAACAGAAGGAATATTAATAAAAGTGAAAACCACTGTAATTACTTAAAATACCCATCCTGCATTAGTAAAGATTCTTGCAGTGATGCAAATTCCCACGACTTCAACAGAACTCCGCACCAGTATGGAGAATTGGAGCTTTGAAATTGCTTCACCATACATACCAAAATTTCAAACAGCAAAAGCTATATTTTTCAATACAAAAGCTAAATATGGAACAAAACACATCAATTGCCCATGAAAAAAAAGCAGAAGTAAATCCTGGGGAAAACTCTTACCTTTTTGGCATCTGTCCTTTCTAAACAGTTTTGCCTAGTAGAAAATAAAGACATCTGTAATAACAAGTATACTGCTGGAACACTGGAATTTCACAGTTTGTTGAAGTGCACACGGGGTAGCAAAACAAATAAAAATAAAATCTAGAAAGCTCCAAATTGTCACACAACTGCAATTACTGCAAATAATTACTTAATCCAGACTCTAAAGTCTGACTCAACAAAAAGTACCCAGGCCTTTTCCGGTGTTTGTACAAGACCTGAATGCTAGCTTCTGAACTAGAGACAACAACTACACTAGAAAGAATTGTAATCAGATTTAGGACCTGATTCAGCAATGCACTTAAGCACATGCTTAAATCCATCCCCTATTCTGTAAATCCCTTAAGTATATTTTTACTATTGAACTCACTTTGCTTTGCTGAATTGGAATATTAGTAGGCACACAAAATGTTTTCAGCTGCAACAGTATTACTAGAAGCACAGGTGTTTTCAATATAATTTCAGGAACCCTTGTTTCTTCATTGTGAGCCAGCTTTCCTCAGTATAGGTTAGCCCTTATCTAAACTAGAACTTTTTATACTGTGCAGAATCAGTACACCTCCATACAGCAATGATGTAACCAGATACAGGCATTTTAATCCACAGTGATTTTTTTTTAAACTTTCACTGTAGACCAGCCTTTTCACCATTAGGGATTTATTCAAATAAACTTCCCATGCCCTGCACTCTACGATTCCCTCTTCTGGGTCCAACTAACAATCTTTTTTCTCCCCTTCTATTAAACTCATGCTACTGGGCCTACACAAGAAAGTTACTTGAAACCTAGCAGGGAGACATAACTTTGGTCTCTATTAATGGCTAAGAATAGTTCTTTGAACTTCTTTACATTTCTAAAACTTATCTAAGAGACAATAGGTGGCAGATAGCTCTTGTTCATTAAATCACTGTAGGGAGGTGGGAAGGAAAAGTAAGAGGAGTCATAGAATGTTTCTTCTGTCTGTCTAGCATCAAGAACAAATATGTACAAAACCCTACCCCATCAAGCTTGAGTGGCAGTCTATCACTAGCAAATAGGGGAGATTGCTCCTGAACCTGAGAGCTGCCTCTGGAGCTGTGCAGCACAGAAAGGCCAGAGAATTATTGTGAACCAGGAGCTATATTTCACCTTGATAGGGACCTAATCAATATAGGACTGCCTCAAAATGTTTTTTTTAAAAAAAAAGAAAAATAGTCTCCTTGAGGCCAGGAACAAGCATGAGTTAACTGAAAAGATACATGTGTTCTCAACCAGAATTAAGCATAGCACAAACTTACAATATTCAAAGTACAAGATGTGAATTTAACTGTTTAAACAAATATTTGTGAAGGAAGCACTTGAAAACATGACCTTTTACATTCACAACAATTACAATAAATGCCATACTTAATCTTTTTATCTTTCACAACGTGTCCTTTTTGCATTAAAATTCTGATTTGATCCACTTGGCGTGGCTCCACTAGTGCTTGATCAATTTAATGCAATAGAAGAATCTTTGATATATGACATGATAGTTGAATGTAACACTTTGTATTGTATCATTGTAAATCTCAGTAAACAAATAAAACAATCCATTTTATATATACCATGGCTTTGGTACAAACTTCTAAAACCTGAAGAAGGAACCCTTTTTGCCCCAAAGATTGCATATTACTGTACACTGAGCCAATAAAAACTCATTTCACTAGCTTCTTAATACACATGAAGGAAAGAATAGATCAATCAATGGTAGATAAACGATACCATCAGCAGACTACCTTGACTCTTACTCTACCATCAGGTCTCCCCAAATTCGCACAACTCACATTCTCTTACAGCTTGCCTCACACAACAGAATCTTTTGGAAACTTTTTGAGGTCAAGACTTTGTCTTTCTTTTCTTACCTTGACACTGCCAAGCAGGCTTCTAGAATAAATCCATCTAAACAGAGAGTTGTACATGATCTATTAAACACAATGAACAGACCAGGTTTTCTTAAAGAGTATATTTTTCTATACACAATTAATTCTTTACCACAGTGTACAGTTAATGTTGGTTGTCAAAGTTTTTATATATTTACAAATGTAGATTGCACTTGATAATTATTAGTGATTCTATAAGAAAATGTTTTATAAAACCAGACAACAGAAAAATGCTGAAGCACTGAAAATTTCAAAACACTGAACTATTAAACTGATGGCTAAGATATCAATTTATAAATTACATTAGCACTTTTCATTTTAGATATGAATTTTCTTCTTGACATTATTGGGTGTTCAAAAAACTCTGATATGATGCCATTTAAAAAATGTTTCTGTATGATTTGTCTTCCTTGCCTTTATATATGGAGGACTTGTAAATGTTACATATAACAGACTTACGGTGTTGGTGATGTGAGAGTGACTCTAGAATCTTCTCTTTGTACAGTCCCTTTTTTGATATAAAACTACTTTAAAATGTAATTTAAAAAAAATTAAATTACAATTGTCTTAGTTTCATTATGACTCAGTTGGTAGCACTTGTCCTTGTGCCGAAGACTGTGAGTCCAATATTTATACTAGAATAGGGCTTATAACCAGTGCTGAAAATGCAATGCAGTATTAGGAAGTGACATACTGTTTAAGGGTACTGTACCTCTGATGAGACATTAAAACAAGGTCCATATTGCCTATATCACATGGCTATCCAAGTTAATCACAGAACTTTTAAAGAGTCAGGGATAAAGAGTCAGGGATAAATCCCATGGTCTGGTCAACATCACTTCCTCAGTAATAAAAGAGTCTAAGGGTACAGTATAAGGTAATATGAATGTTTGTTGAGTGCATAATGGTCACTAATTATTCCTGTTCCGTATAATGTTATTGTAAAACAATTTGGGTGCATAAAGCCAATTTATGTTCAGTTTTTCTGGAAAGTTTAAAGATCAAATCCTGCTACCACGTAACCAATGGCAAATTCCCACTGATATCACTTAGAGCAGACCTATAATATTTTTCATGAAGTACATTTATTCAGTAGACTAAACGGGATTTTTTTAATCTAGTGAAGTCTTGTTACTCTGTTATGGTTTTCCTTCCTTTCTAAAGATTTTAGAACTATCAGTTCATTAACACGCTCCCATGAATGAATATAGATCAAATTTAGAAAACAGCCATGAAGAGATGTATACATTTGAAATGTGAAATACTGTAAGCATACTCAATAGAGTCCCTGGTCAACAATGGCATTTGCTCAATACTTGCTGTATATTCCAAACTTGTTAAACTGAACCATTGACTCTATGCTGCAGGACAGAACATGCATGGTATAGACTATTTAATATTGCATTCAACAACTGCCAACAGAGGATATTTTAACATTTTTTTCTTTCTGAATAATTATAAGCCAGAAGTATGGCCAGTTTTCTTCATAAAAATAATTCATATAAATAAATACAAATCATTTAAAAAATTTTGGGATCACTGAACAAAAAAATCTACAGCAAGACGATTTTATAAAAGTAAGAGGTATGTACAATTAGTTGAATAAATACAGATTGTTAGACAATGAATTTCCAAAGTTTGTATATGGTACACGGAATTGCATATAGTACATGGAGCATGACACAGCCAGTTGTACAATACAAAGGCCCAGATCCATAGAGCCCAGTGTCGATCCACAATTTGTATCTGCATTTGATTTGTAAAAATGGTCTGTGCATATAAAGCAGATATCCATGGATTTGCAGGGCTCTAGAGATCCATGAAGGGTCTTAGCTGTTGCGATGCTGAGCACTGTAGCATCTAACTTCTAGGCTCCTGGAAAATCACAGGAACAATACTGTGATCCACAAAGCCTGAGCTAGGTGCCTAGGCTCCTACAGCATGAATGCCACCTAATTCAGCCAATGGGCAATGTCAACCAGAGGGCTGTGTGCTAAACCCCATCCCTCTCATGGAATAGGTGCCTACATCTAGGTTGCAGGGAGGTGCCTATCTCTGCCTGCAATCCACAAACCAGGGAAGATATGCATTTGGTCACCAACTCATGTGTGGGGGCCTGATCTGGTAGACTTACTCAGAGACTGCCTTCTCGATTGGGTCTTCAGGTAAATTCACACAAAATAGACCACCTCCCTTACATCCTTTTGCCTAGTGGACAGGATACTCACCCAGAATATGGGAGACTCTCAGTTCAAGTCCACCCTCCTTCTGAGTGGGAGAAGTGATTTGAACAGGGACCAACCACCCCTCAGGTATGTGCCCTAACCATCAGGCTATGAAATATTCTGATGTGGGTCTCCCTCAATCTCACCTGCTAAAGTTGTTCCATTTCAATTAAATAATTGAATAATTAAATATTAATTGGGCCAGTGAAAGAATTACAATAACTAGTCACCTTAGAGGCAGACAATCCCTGTTCAAATCTCTCCTCTTCAGGAGGGGGACTATGTGAGTAGCCTATGCACTAGGCTAAATTTTATAAAGGAAGTCTTCCTCCTCTGACTCCAAGCCCTGGCTGTTTTGTGTGAACTTGCCTGAGGGGCCAGATCTGTTAGGTGGCCTCTGAGCATGCCCACCCAGACCAGGCCCCCACATGCAACTTAGGTAGCTGAACACCTATCTTTCCCGATTTGTGACACACTTTGGCGCTTAGGCAGGAGACAGACAGCCAGGTAACTAAAGCATGAGCACTGAAGCCTCACTCAGGGAGGAAATAGGCACTCAGCTGCCTAGTAAGGCTGCAGCCTACATGCCCAGAAGTAAAGGCTTAGGCAATGAATGAACTGGGGTTCCTACAGGATTCAAAGGCAGTTGAGCAGGAATTCTGTGGATAACAGTGGTGCCTGAAAACGGGACTTAACTGCTGAAGTACCTTCATGGACTACACTCAAATTCATTATCTGAATTTACGATTTTACAGTGAGGAGAGATGTTGAAAAGATTTCCCTTCATTTTTAATTGGGACTTGGAAGCAGGATTGGAAATTCACATATGTATTTCCATATTAGGTCTCTAAGCTTGTTAGAGTCTTATTCCTCATCTGTGCAATTTCCTGGAAAGTGGAGATGTGAACTACATAATTCACAGAGGAACACCACTAGGTAGATCCACATCACTACACTATTATTAGCTTTGAAAAAGTGTGAATGTGGCCACATTTAAAGACAAGCGGCAAATATGAGGAACTTTTCTTAGAAAACGGAACAAAAAGTTAAGCTTGAGAAAATAAAAATGACTGCATGAAAAAATATGCTTGCTTACTTATGATTTTATCAGCAAATATAATAGCTAATTTTAAAAATCTGAATGTTGGAAATAGCAACACAATTTTTCACTTAAAAAAAATTGCATTAATTGGTAACACAAAAAATACCTTCTGGTCTAATCACTTCCAGCATTCCAGAGACCTGAAAAAATTTACAGGAAAAGAATTCAAAAGTTATCATTTAAGAAACACAGTTTTTAAATGGGGACAGTAAACCAATTTATTAGCTGCATTTCAATATTCATTCAACTAGATAGTTCTTCAAGAAGCTCCTTTAAACAGAACCAGTTAGTTTGTTACTATACTATAAATGGTTAACTTTCAATATGCTACAAATTGCCTGATTGCAGACAAAGGATAGATGCGTACAACTCTTCTTCCAGTCAAAAGTAGAACTATTAGTGAAAGTGATTGGTATTAAGTATATAATCCTGTGACATACAGCTCAGCACAATGACAAAAATAAATAGAAGAGCCATTTCCTAAAAGTACACTAAGCAGGTACAAAAATCCCAATTCCATATAACGACAGTAAGAAAGATCAGCTCTCCAATTCCTTAACTGGTAGTGTTTGTGGGTCCCTGGTATCAGTATACCAGTGCCTCTCTCCCCTATTTACAAATATAGTTCTTTGTGCTCTCCCATTCTACTATTCTCTTTTGAAAAAGGGTCCTATTTGGCCAGATGCATGTGTATACCTGTGCTTTGGTCACTGGTGTAACAGAGAGGAGAATCATGCACAGTCAAAGGAATCACTGGGAAAAGAGCCTGACATCAGTAGACTTGGCATTTTTATGCACTCCCTTCTGAGAGGAGAATTTAGCTCTAAGTTCACCAGATAATTATGCAATTGAACATTTATCTTTTTCTAAACAAAATCATGTGAATTCAGTGATCATCAATGCCAGTGAAAGAGGACTTCAGTCTTCAGTTCTGTCAGTGTGGGACAATGTCACTAAAAGCTTTCCTACACTGCCATGCCAACATGTCACAAATCTGATTTGAATGGACCATCTTTAGGGGTTAGAAGTTAATTAAGTCTTCATGCCCATTTAGTCCTTGGCTTTACTGCTGAAACCAATAGCAATTATGGTGATAATTTTTACAATGTGGATACTTTTTCACTAGAAGCCAGACTGAGAACACCAAACTAATTTCATGCAGCCATCAGATGGTAACTTCTCAACCACTATGAACATGGGCTGTAATGGACTAGCGCTGTAAAGATAAACAATTCTATACCTTAGTAGCAGTGACCTATGCCAACTAAAATGTTTTAAATATGCATACTATCAGACTTACCAAATCCCATAGTCTACTGTGTAAGTATGTACTTAGGTTCATAAATATTTGTTACGAAATTGTTTCTCATAGAAATTAAGCAGCTTTACAAAGATTACCACTCATATTAACAACTTTGACCTTTGTTTTAACATATAAAAAGAGATTGCAGTGAATTTGGGACTTTTCACTTGTCAGACTGTATTTTAAACTAAATTAGTTGTCAAGTATATAAACAAACATATAAAAAGCTTTAGAGACCTGCAAACCCATGTATTTCATTCTCAGCTTTAAAAAGTTTTAAAAACATAACTTCTTTAGACTTTGTATACCAAATATCTGCCTAGGTGAGTTTTTACAGAAAATGTGCAAAGTCTCAAAAAATAGGGTTTTATAATAGAAGTGTTGATGCAATCTTAACTCTCAACAACATGAACTGTGATCATATAATGCCTGATACTAACAACAACAAAAAAGGCCTAACAAGACAGTGAGAGAAAAGTATCTTGATGTCAAGTGACTTTCACCAAAGAGATGTTGGTGAACTATAGGTAGGATTTACAACTTCGCAGGATGCGTTCCTGGGATCCTAATTGCTATATATACGTTTCAAATATGAAGGATATTTGCATCAAGTATTTTGTGCTGAATCCTTGAAAACCCTGTCTATCAAAAAAATCAGAACTTACCTTTTGAAAATAGAAGAGCTAATGTGACATAAAAAGGAGCAAGGCAAAGGTAGTTTCAATCCATGCCACAAAAGCCGATAAAATGTGACCATTTACATTAAAAAAAAAAGCACCATAAATTATCAGAGTAATATCAAGGCTACATTTAAGGTGTGGGGGCAGACTTTAAAGAATAGAAAACAATAAATAATTAATGTAACAATAAAGTATAAATAATGAAGTGCCTTGCAGAATCCAGGAAGGTCAAAGTCAAAAACAAATTCTAGTCTTGATGAAGCCAGTGATTACATAATGTGTGTACATTAGAAGGCAGATTTTGACCCTAATTAAGCCACAAATCACTTCTGTGAGGTTGGGCAATTATACGGATTTATATAATTTATAAATTTACGGATGAATCAATCGAGTAATATCGAATCTCGAATTCGGGCTAGATTTTTAAAGGTGTTTAGGTGCCTACTGGGTTTTCAGAAACATCTAGGCAGGTTAGGCACCAAACTCCCCAATTCTCTTACCTTGGGGCTGCAGTGGGCAGCTGGAGGGAGTGGATTGGGGAAAGTCTCTTACCTTGGGGCTGCAGTGGGCAGCTGGGGAAAGTCTCTTACCTTGGGGCTGCAGTGGGCAGCTGGAGGGAGTGGGCTGGGGAAAGTCTCTTACCTTGGGGCTGCAGTGGGCAGCTGGAGGGAGTGGGCTGGGGAAAGTCTCTTACCTTGGGGCTGCAGTGGGCAGCTGGAGGCAGTGGGCTGGGGAAAGTCTCTTACCTTGGGGCTGCAGTGGGCGGCCGGGGAGGGGGGGAGTCTCTTACCTTGGGGGTTGTCGTCCTGGGAGTCCCAGGGCCCCAGACCACATCCAACCTGGGGACAAAAGCAGGGTGTTTAGCAGCAGGCCGGGGCCGGGCCGCACTCCGCAGGCACGCACGCAAACGCGCCGGGGAGGCAGCGGCAGATGCGCTACCTGTTCATGTCGCGGGCCCAGCTCGCCGACGGCGTGAGCGGCTCCCTCGGGCTAGAAACAAAGCGCTGGAGCCAGGCCCCGCGGCCTGAGCGCGCGTCACCATGGCAACAGCGGCGCCAAGGCGCGGACGGAGCCTCCAAGAACCCGGCCCGGCCTGCAACGCTCGGGCAGAACGAAGGGGCCCGGCTCTGCCCGCAGCGGGCCGCGGGGCCTGCTTACTGCCGGCGCGCGCGCCCCGGGGGCGGGAGCTGGTCCCCCGAGCGCACAGGGCTGTGCCAGGGCGCTGCGCTGCGCTGCGGGCGCTGCTCCAGCCCAGGGGAAGCTCAGCGGTCCGCGGTGGTGGCGGCTGTGGCGCAGGGAGCAGCGACTTGGGAGACCAGGCAGCCAGTGTGACAAATCCGGACCGGGCCTGGGGTAACAGGCGCCTGTATGAGACACAGCCTAGACTATTGGGGTTGTCCCTATAAAAGCCGGACATCTGGTCCCTAGGACCCGGAGAGGGACCGCACCACATAAGGATCCCACGCCAGGCACAGCTGGCAGGAGCAAAGCACTTCCTCTGGCCTCCCTCACCTACTGTGAAAGTGGCCATGCAGCTAAACCTACCCAGAGATGAATTCATCCCTGGAGATGAAGGATTCTGCCATGCCTAGATTGCTGACATTGACCATCTCCACTTAACCCAGCCCTGGTTCTGTGTCCCTGCGCTCAGCATCCCGGGTGCGCTCCCTGTGCTGCCAGTGCTGGTGCCATCCTTGGGGTAAGAGAGAACAAAGAGAGTGTCTGAAGACAGAGAATCATAGAAGATTAGGGTTGGAAGAGACCTCAGGAAATCAACTAGTCCAACCCCCTGCTGAAAAAAGGACCAACCCCAACTAAATCATCCCAGGCAGAGCTTTGTCAAGCCGCACCTTAAAAACCTCTAAGGATGGAGATTCCACCTGTCAACCTGAGGTCAACATAAAGTCGCCGCAGTAATTACACTGCTTATGCGTGTCTACACTTTGTTCCTTGTGTTGGTATTGCGCGTCCTCACAAGCGGCACTTGTACCATTGAACTGTCGGTGTGGGGCATTGTGGGAAGGCTTTAGAAAGCCAGTAACATGTTCTGACCATGGAGCCAGTTGCTACAATGTACAATTGGAACATACATATAGCTAGTTCACACTACCATGCAGAACTCTACTTTGGCAGAGGAAGCAACTTATAGAAGAGGTGTACCCTACCTTTCAGGCCCCTTTATATTGCTGGAGTTAAACACATTAAAGTTAAACACACCTGTAAATATTTGAAGGGTCAAAGTCTTACTATTAAAAACAAGTATGTTGCTTTTCTAAGTTGCTCATTATGTGCCCAGAGAATTGTTTTATTTCTTCTGGCCTGATCTTGGAGACTTACAAAGTTTGGATCTTTTGTAGTTTTCCTGCTGAGGTGTGGCACGGAGTTATCACACACAACACATATTTTTTTTTATTTTTATTTTGCTTTTGAAAAATGTGAGAACATTGTGATTTCACACAGTAAAATGCTAGAATGTATTTGTAGAATTTAAATAAATTAATTCCTTGTCATTCGTCATCTCTATGCTTGGCTAAATTTCACCCTATAGACTTTTCTGAATGTGTAGATATTAAGTTTCCAAGTTTCTTTGATCACATTAATACTTACATGGCTTTCCTATCAGCAGTTAAAAGAACGTTGCAACTTTTTGAAAAGTTGAAGCACTATGTCACAAACTAGCTCTTACTCACAATTCTCATTTTCTTTGAACATCCATTTTCCAAAATATGATTGCAGTTTGTGTATAGGCTGCTTCCATACAAAGAAAAGAATTGTGTACGGGAGCACATGGTCAAAGGTGATCAGAATGGCCATTTAGTTTGTCTGTGGCTGATTCAAGACTTAAAGGCTGAACCAATGGACATTCCCTAAAGAAATGAAAAAAGAAGTTCAGATGAGAATACTTTTATACTTCTCTTTTACCTAGCGATAGATAAAAATGATACAGCTCTACAGAAGATGCTGCTGAATGAGTAGCAAGTCAAGAGGTGTAGTTGCATTGATTGGAGGTACAGCTTTTCATGGGTACAGCATTGAAACCATAGGAATGTAGGCATTCCTCCAGTAAGACCTCATGAAGAGACAGACTGCTTTTATCTTACTTATTTTTAAGATTAAAATGTAGAAATTGGGGGCATGTTAGAAGATGATCTATGATCTAGTTTAATCCACCTATCAACTCAAAGCAGGGTTGGGTGGTGCTTCGTTCCCACTCCAATGGAGGCTGGCCCAGGCTCTGCCGCACCCTCCAAAGGTTCCTCCCTAGAGAGGGTCCCCACAGTTTGGAGACCTCTGGTCTAGCCCTAAAGTCCTCATAATAAAGTGACAGCTCTAAAGCCCCTGGGGAAGCTGAAGAACAGGACTACAACCGAGAAGGGGTGACCACCTGAGCCCTAAGCGACACTGGTGGTGGCATTCCCCTTCTACAACATTACTTTGCACTTTTCAGTGTTGAATTTCACCTGCCATTTTGTTGTCCACTCACCCAGTTTTGTGAGAGCCCTTGTAACTCTTCTCAGTCAGCTTTGGCCTTAACTGTCTTAAATAATTCTGTATCATCTGCAATCTTTGCCACATCAATAAAGAGGATCAAGGCTATGGAACAGCTTCTATACAAGGAGAGACTAAAAAAATTAGAACTGGTCATCTTAGAAAAAAGACTATTAAGGGGACATGATAGACGTCTATAAAGTCATGAATGGTGTGGAAAAAGTGAATAGTGATGTGTTATTTACCCTTTCCCACAATACAAAAACCAGGGGGAGCGAGGTGTCACACAATGAAATTAATAGGCAGCAGGTTTAATATAAACAAGAGGAAACACTTTCTCACATAATGCACAATTAACCTGTAGAACTCATTCCCCTGGAATGTTGTAATGGCCAGAAGTATAATTGGGTTCAAGAAAGAACTAGATAATTTTATGAAGGCTAGGGCCATCAATGGCTCTTAGCCAAGATGGTTAGGGATGTAAACCCATGCTAAGGGCAATTCTGAACCTCTGACTGCCAGAAGGGGAAGATAGAATGGATCTCTCCAAAATGCCCTGCTGTATAAACTCCTCCTGAAGCCCTAGTACTGGCCACTGTCAGAATCAGAATTCTGGGCTAGCTGGACCATTGATGTGGCACAGGCCTCTTCTACACAAGGAAATTAGGTCTATATGACTACACTCGGGAGTGAAAAATCCACAGTCCCAAGTGATGCAGTTAAATCAATCAAACCCCTGGTGTAAACAGCACAGGTTAGTGGGAGAATTCTCACATTAACCTAGCTACTGCCTTTTGGGAAGATGATTACCTATGCTAATCCCACCCATCAGTGTAGGTAGTGTTAACACTGAAGAGCTACAGTGGTACCTCTGCAGCAGTGCTGCTGTAGCAGTTTATGTGTAGACAAGGCATTGATATAGCAGCTTTTATGTTCTTATCTAATCTCTGATGGGGAAACAGTGTGCATCCTTCCTCCTCTTCCCCATATGTAGATCATGGATCTGTGGAGAGCTGTCTGGCAGAAAGGGGAATGCTTTAGTGGTGACTGATATCTGCCTTCCATATGGAGAGGGAGAGATCTACATGTGGAAGGTCTCCTCCATGTGCAAGTCACAGGGTATGATCTGGCCCTGAAGAAGGGCTGTAGGACCTGACCCCCCAAGTCAGAACTGCATGGATTTGTCTAATTCCATTTTACCTGCTTTAGAATTACTGACTATTTTGATAATGTGCTTTGTGGACCTCTGTCCAGGTTAAAAAGAGCTTAGAATGGTTTTGAATAGTATATATGTAACTTAATGCTGGAACCTTGTTTGGAGAGCTAAACACTGCCATATCTGCTAGATACTTTGCAGGTAATAGAAAAATATCCCGTTTTAACTAAAAATTCTACCCATTAATAATAATTACAACAAAATCGTAGCCACAAACTGTAGTTTTTTAATCCAGGTGGGGACTTGGAAGATGCAATTAAGAACTTTCAGACAAGGAAAAAACTTCACAATATACCCTATTTAATCATCTCTGTTTGTACTTCTCGTATGTGTTTTCCAATGTTCTTTCTTTTCATAAATAATTGTATTCTAATAAAGGGGTTTGAAGTCATAGTTCATCTTGCATCCCATGCTAAAAGCTACGTGCTAGATTTGTGACATCACAATCAGTGTCCTCACAGCAGGATATTGTGACAGGATGGCTTGGCTCTTCTGTTGACCCATGCTGTTTCTTGGTGTTAGAACCCTGCAATAAAGCTGTTGCAGTTCTGCCTGTGTATGGCAGATGTGTTTGATTAACTCAGTCTTGGCTGTGTGAGATGAGAGTGGCTCTCTAGAAAGAAAAAATTAAAGAGCTAGGACAGAGAATGGAGGCATTAGAAGGAAACCCTAAGGAGGAAGTTTAGAGGTTTATAGTGAGCTGTAATCTTTGAGTGACCAATAAAGCCAAACCCATGAAAGGAAAGTTTGAACACTAACCAGGAGAACTGTGTGCTCTTTTAGGGATAATCCTGTTCAAAGATATCATAAACAGGACTGTTATAATTTAATTGGAGACTCAAACAGAAGGAGAATGCTTGAGAGAAATAAAGTTTATTATATCCTCAATAATATCTAACAGTGAAATTGGTGAAATTGCTCTTTTGCAGACGGCTAGCATGGACTATGTGCCAATTAAGTCTCACTGAAGCCCTGTTTTGAAGGCTTATTTAGGACTTGAATAGGACATAAACCTTGTGCTAGCCCTCTATACAGGTGTGAATTTCCCCCTGGGAAAAAGAAAACAAAAAAAGCAAACTGACTATCTTTTAGATGAAGGGCCCAATCCTGACATCTATTTGCATATGAAACTCCCATTCATTTCTGAATGAGTTTGACAATGGAACAATTGCAAGGTCAAGATGTAGGTTTGATTTTTTTTTTTTTAATTTGTCTTATTAGGAAGCTCACCCATTATAACTTAAAATCATTCAGGGAAAAAATATTATCAAGGAATTAGAGCAATAAATTTGCAAGCAGGACTGCTGAGTTCTCTTGCCAGTTGATCTGTTCACTTGTTATGACCTCGACATATAGTTTAGCTGCTTAGTTTATGCTTCACTATAATACATATAATACTTAACCAACTGTTGTGAGGCTTACTGATTGCAAAACACTTTCAGATCCTTGGATGAAAGGTGCTGTTTCAATGCAAAGTTGTTATTAAAATATTTAATAGGATGACCTTTGGGGGAGGAAATACTGTTTTGGAGTTCATTACTCCTAAAGATTCAGGGAGTCACAGTAAATGCATCACATACTTTTCACAAGTTTGGCATGAAAATCCACTGGACATGTTGGCAGGTAAATCCATCATCTGCTGAGGCCACTGAAATCTGCATCTTTACATAAGAATTCAGATGAACTTCACTAAAATGGGTATAGAATTAATGAGTAAACATACAGCCTTTCAAATAGTTGGAGGAATAAAAATAAAAATAGAGGATCTAGTCTAAAGTCATAAACTTCTTTTTCAATAAACTGGATACTGTATTTCACGACATATAGAGTGAAACTCACCGAGCTAAGGGCCAGCACGATGCCTATGCACTACGTAAGACTCAGTTAAAGGTGCATAGGTGCTGTGCTAGCTGTATCCACGGAATGAATTTAATGAATAATACCCAAGCTATGAATGTGCCATATGTCTAATCGTTATGCCAAAGCCTGAAATACTATTGGGGATAATGTTTCAGCATAATAAAGAAAGTGAAGGATAAAATGTACATCACATCCATAGTGAACTGAAGCTATCAAGATGTCAGCATGTAAAAGAATATGATATTGTCTGTTTTTTCAGTATTCAACAGTCTTATGAGATGAGAGATTAGTGATGACAATGTTCCAGTTTGTAATATGTGAGCTAGAATTACTGTAAAATTAATGTAACCTGTAGATATCTGCAAAAATCCCAATATGCCCCAATAATGTGATTAAATCTTTAGTTTAATAAATGACATCTATTTGTTTTATATCATGGAGGAAGGATCAGATATGTGAACATTATTTGAGTGGATATGTAATCAACTAAGAAACTTTTAAAAATAGCTGCCCGTAGCAACTAATCTGATTCAGATGCAACACAGTAGAACTAGCAAATGTGTAAATTAGAAATTTGCAACGGAAAATAATGGAAATTATGTTTAGAAAAGAAGAGGCATCTGGGAATGAAATGTTAACCTTCATATGATAGAATCCATCTGAAATAACAGGAAAAAATGACCCAAAATAATTTAGAACACAGGCCCATATTCTGACACTGATTTTTATGCAGAACTTCCCATTGCTGGTTGAATTTACCAGTCATGCAATTAGTAAATCAAGATCTGTTAGCTTATCTACATCACCTTCAGTGGTCTTATAACTTTATAAATATCACTTTAATTCTGGAGAGATTTAAAAAAAACCTATCATTTACCTTTTGTATTTTTTTTTTTTCATTTTCATTTTCACTTTTTTTTTTAACCAGAGATGTATATTTAAAGAAGAGATTTCCCTTCACAATTTACTTTCTCTTTCTACTCAGGTCAGAAGTGAAGTTATGGTCTGAAATTGTGATATTATATGTACTTCTTAGTAACATATTGGGATACTCATAAACCAGAGATTAGTGTTTGGTGGATTATCAAATAGAGAGGGAATAAGGTCTGTAAAGACTAAAATTCTAATTCTACAATCCTCACTCAGTCATGAGTCCTATTGAAGTCACATGAGTCTTGTCGGGATCAAGGCCTGAGTAAGGATTGCAGGATTTGGCCCTTAACTAATAATAATCCAGGCCAATATATCATCTTCTTTTAAAATAGAACATTCTCTTTTTTCAAGTTTCTCCAGGTGTGAAAATTTTCAACATTGTACAGGAAGCATGTCAAGATTTAATTTCTGAAACCACATAATTTATTTTTCTTATAGACAAATTAATTTGAATTAAGAGTGAGATAAATTAGCCTATATGACGTCTATAAATAACCTAGTAGATTTAAAATTTCAGAGTTGAACTGACCTTGAATAGCATGCATACTCAAAATTTTTAATGAAAGAATATTAAGCATTTAATTTTATAAAACTAAGTTATTTGATTGGAAGCAGTTACAGGCGCACAATGTATTTTAGGAATGCAATAGTAATTCAGTTCATTTTATCACAGTGTACAAATTGAGGTAGAAATAAATTCTAGAAATGTATGTAATACGTTATTGCAATATGCTGCTCCTTATTTTCTGTTCCACAAAATTCATTGTAGGGTTAAATGCTATAATATTTCTGAGGTTTCATTATTTATGTTTGTCACTGATTCCAAATGTTCAGATTTTGAATGGTTTTTTTTGACTACCACACAGATCAGATTTTAGGTAGCAATGACATTAAGTTTTAACTTAAATGCATATTTTGTCCTGACAAACATTGAATTAAAGTTGACTTTCTACATTTTTAATTTGTGCATTTGCCTGTTTTAAATGTGGGTACCATGTAAAATGTATTGACTACATCAAGCCTTCAGGGTTGTTTTTTAAGCAGAAATCCCCAGTAATGTAGTGATAGCACTATCTGGCTCTGTTCTACCACTTGAAAATCCTAGGCCTTAGCCTGCTAGCAACTAAGTCAATAGAAAAACTTTATCTATTTCAACAGGAGTTTTGTCTTAAGGCACCATCTGCAACAGAACATGCCACATTACTGTGGGCTTGAGCCTGCACCACTGAAATCAATGGGAGTTTTGCCATTGACTTCACTGAAAGCAAGATCAGTCCCTAAGTATATTATGCCAAATGAAATAACAAGTCCCATCCACTCAGAGTAACATATCTGATTAGTAGCCACAAATATAAGAATAGCAGCTAACTAAAGACCAACTGGATTGTAAAAAAGTAAACATAAAAATGAACATTTACAAATAGTGTGGCTTTTGATTAACGAGATAGATCAAATCCATGCTGTAATTCAATTAGAATACAGTTTTTCCATAATGGTCTAGTTTATAAACTGCCACATGCTGCACCAGTGTTCGTCAGGCTATTTTGTATTAGCCTTGTTTGGTATAATAGAATCATTTCATTGGACTGGAACACTGTCACATATAGGAGCCCTACTCTTCATTTCTTATTGAGACCAAACTCCTGCTATAAAACAACAAATACCTTGGTTCAACTCATATTCATGCTTCATCTTGGTCTTGCCATTTATTTAGCAGCAAGAGGCCATTATCCTGTGGCAACATCAAAGTCCAGTATATTATTTCCTAAGTGGAGCTTTCACACTGTAAAACTTTATGTCCTTTCCCCTGTTGCTACCAACAAAAGCACTTTCCATCACTGTCCATTTCCTTTGTAAATAGAATTGAATTGTACATGGAGTTGAATGATTTTTTAAAACTGGCCATTTCCTTGTTTTGTGACACAAGTTCTTATTTAAACCAGTGCTAAATTTGGAGGCTTTCTATAGCTTGTTGAGCTAATTGTACTAACCCCTTACTGTGACTTAATCCCAAAGGAAGGAAGGATGAAAAGAAGCCATTTTATACCAGAAAATCTTTCAAAATTGAAAATCATTACATAGTTAACATATTTAGGACTTGATCTTGTTTCAGTGGAAGTTTTACCTGAGCCAGAACTTCTGGTCAGGACCCTCTGCATGCCTATCATTTCCACTATTACTGTGGTTTACTTCTTTACAATACAAATAGTATGTTTTTAAATATCAGCAGCCTAAAGTTAAATCTAAATGTATATTTAGCAACAGAATTTCATTCATTCATTAAAGGTATTTCTGTCATCTATGATATTATATAGTGTAGTATATATGCAAGAATCTTTAATAGCCAATAGCTTATTAGATCCCATTATTAATTTAATAATTTGACCCTGAAATTATTGCTGCATAAATTATTTTAGATCATACAAATGAATATATTATCATATAGATATGCAATTTAGGAGAATTACAAATTAGACAGCAACTCCTAAGTATTTCACATGCTAAGGCTCAATGGAGGGAGTACTTTTGCACTGGGTTATTTTCATAGAGAACTCAAATTCTAACAAATATCTAACGCCACCAGTTTTACATTTACTATCATTAAACATTCTAAATACTTTTAAAACTGCTAACTCCAATGCTTGATTAAAAGCTGTCTGGCAACCCATATATGTATTTATAATTAAGGTTGTGCCAGAACTTCTATTATAATACTCAGCAGGCTGGTCTATTTGAGGCTGAAATTTGACATGTGATAATCTACTTAAAAACAAGTTTTGACCAATTTTTTGGAAGAACCTTCGACTATTTTATTGATAATTAATGGAGACATTTTATGTGTGTATCCAGTAAAGAATACTTAATATATTAGTTCCTATTTTTAAAAGTGAAATTTTGCAAGTGATTAGTCAAAGATCCTGATCGGTTTGATTTTTTAATAATTACTTTAAATTTTTTATTAGAAAATTGGCTAATGTAAAATACAGTAACTACTTTAAAAATATATTTAGGCAACGTACATACATGACTGATGATAAATAATGTCTCAAAGGAAGCTGTTTTAGTTTATTGGTAAATACCCTTTTTTAAAAAAAATGTATAAAAGGTGTGTAAAAAATCACTAGCTAGATCTTAAATTACTCAAGGAAGTGACAGTCATTTTAGCATCTTGGACAAGAGAGAGGAGCATTGTATATACCCTGCCCCCCAAATCGTGCAAGGATGAACCAAAAGGAAAATTAAAATATGAAAAGTATTTTTAGTCGTGCTGTGACATAGCCCAACAAAAGGCAGGAAATGGCTCGTTAAAGCAGACCCACAATATCATACTGCCATGCATTTCTCTTCATATCAGAAGAAGGTATTAACTGTGACTATTCCCACCTTTACTCGGATTTAGACTATAGTTTGTACCATCGGCTCTGTGAAGATGTATTTATTTTTTTCATATTTGTTCCCCTTTTATGCCCATGGTTTGGCTTTACCATAAATACTGAAGGCAGCATCAGCCCAAAGGAGCCCACATTTTAGATCATTTACAAAGTAGAGTTCTCAACCGTATGTTATTCCTAAATCAATGTGAATTCACACTCTGTTGTTAAAGTTTAATGTTAAACATTGCTAAACTCTGGACTGACATCCCCATTGTAGGTAAGGAGTGCACTTAGCAGAAGTTAGTCTTTCTTCCATTCTTGTAGATCGCAATGCATTCCATAATGGATACTATGAAAACTTTGTCTTGTCTTGGCAAAGATATTTGAGAGCATGAAATGTGGGGAACAGATTGTGGTTTAAGCTATTGCAACAGTTGGGTGTTTACCAAATTAATGTGGCCCATGCGTTTGTTTCAGACTAAATAAACGATAAAATAGTTCTTCAAACTGCGGCGTTTTGTAAAGCCTTCAGAAGGAAGAAAAGATCAAATGAAACCGACTCAGTGGGGTCTTCCCAATGTGACCCCAGTGTTAATGTATTTATTTTCACGCTGCAGTTGCAGGTCGCTTTACAGAAACATCTCATGCTGGAGCCCCCGCGTGGAGCCAAGGACAGGAAAAAACACTTTTATTCAAACAAAGGCTGCTATTAAATAACGTGTACACAAAAGTTCAGTCTTTTCCCCTGAAAGAAGTGAGGGCTCAAGAGCCAGGTCCCCCCAGACTCACGCTGTTGCTTTACTGTCTTAGAGCAACCCATTGTAACCACGTTTCCAGAGCGGGTCCTGCGCCCAGAGCGCTCCCCGGGGGGGAGGGACAGAGCTGGAAACAGCTGGCGCTTCTCGCCCACTGAGCAGCAGCCAGAAAGATCCTGAGGCCAGTAGCAAGGCGTGAAGGAGTCACGGATTTCCCGCATCTCTGCCCTGGGGCCAGAGACGTGGCCCAGTCCAAGGGGCGGCTAGAGACAGGCCGGTGCTGCCCGGGCTCCTCCCAGGCCCAGGGCAGGGCTCTAGTTCCCAGAGCTCCACGGGACGCTCCCTTGGGCCTTCCCGGGCAGGGCCTGGGAGCAGGTCCTTGATGGCGCTCGCACAGGGCTGAGCTCCAGAGCAACTGCTGGGAGAGGGGCTGCTCGTGCGGCTCCCGGATCCCAGCTCCTCCAGTCTCCGGCCGGGACACGGCTCCAGGCGGCCGGGGCCCCTCCGGCGGGGCGGGGCGGGAGGTCCCGGCCGCGCGGCACGCCCGGGTCACAGGCCCCGCGCGTCCTCCCTTTTCACGCCGTCGCCCGCGGCCCTGAGCTTCTTGTTCTGGTGGGTCTTCACGTGCTTGGCCAGGTGGTCGCTGCGCATGAAGCGCTTGCCGCACTCGGGGCAGGCGAAGCGCTTCTCGCCCGTGTGAGTCCGCAGGTGCCGCTGCAGCTCGTCCGAGCGCGTGAAGCTCTTGCCGCAGAAGAGCCAGTTGCAGACGAAGGGCCGCTCGCCCGTGTGCCAGCGCAGGTGCGCCTTCAGGTGCGACGTCTTGCCGTACACCTTGCCGCAGCCCGGGATGTGGCAGACGTGCTGCTTCTTCCGGCCCGGCTCCGCCTCCGGGGCGCTGCCCGCCGCCGCCTGGCAATTGGGGCAGCGGCAGCGGCGACAGCGGCGGGCCGTGGCCGCCAGGGGAGACTTGGTTTGCAGCAGGGCGGCGATCTGCGTCTGGTACTGGGCCAAGTCCGAGGGCCCCAGCACCAGGCCCCTGGGCAGGGCGGCGGCGGGGAAGCGGTGGCTGCAGCCGCCCGGCGCCCCCGCCTGCTGGAGGCTCCACCAGGGGATGTCCTCGGGGGCCGGGTTGGGGGAGAGCTGCCGGCAGGGCTGCGGCGGGGGCAGCAGGTTGGAATAGCCGGGCGGCAGGGCGGCCTGGGCGGCGTAGGGCACGTAGGCCGGGGGGCAGCTGGAGGGCAAGGCGGCCATGGAGGAAGGGAGCATCTTGACGGGGGAGAACTCATAGGGATAGGAGGGGTCCGCCGGGGGGGTGAGGGGCAGCTCGTGCGCGCCCCCGAAGGAAGGCTGCAGGTGGCTCTTCTGCGGGGTGAGCCCCAAGCTGGGGTGCGGCGGGGGGAGCCCCCCAGGGGAATGGGCTGGCATCTCGCTACTCCACGGGTGGAAGATCCTGGAGGGGGATCCCAGAGCGGGGTCGTAGGAGACCTGCAGAAAATCCGAAGGGGCGGCGCCGGGCTGTCCGATCCGGCTACAGGTGGCGGCCAAGAGAGCCAGGGGCGAGTGCTTCGCCAAGTCTGGGGAGGCGCTGGGGGTGCGATCCTGAATGTGGGGGAGGGAGGAGGAAGACCAGGTCACTAACCCTCTCCCGGATCATTTACTGTCGCTGTCCCCCCCACCGCCGTCTCCCCTTTGCACCTCCCCACCCACCCCCCGACGCTGCAGCTGGAGGAAGAAGAAAGTTTCTGCGCGTGTTCTCCGGGCAGGCGGCGAGCGCCAGTCGTTCGTCATCACACGGCACGAAACTTTCCGAAAACAACCCTAACCTGCCTGGAAGCGAAGCCTGGGCCGGCAGCAGCAGGGCCACGGGAAGCGTGTCGCGCTCTCTCTGAACACACGCCGCCCTGCCCTCGGGATCTTGCAAGTAACTCCGGACCCCGCAGGCAGAAGTAAAGGCCCGTCCACCATCCCTGCCCTTCCGCAGCCCAGGAGTGATGCCTACAGCGCCCAGGGCAGGCCCCTGCTTTGGGCCCCCGGGATCTTCACCTACGTGCCGACCAGCCCCTAGCGGGAAGTTATTAATTCCAGGAGATGTCTTCAGCCTACCGGGGACCTGCCCTTCCGGCGGGACCAAGCCTCGTAGGGCGGGATGACACTGCCTCGGCGGGGGCGGCCAGATCGGAGTAGCCCGGCTGCTCCGTGCGCTGGGGTGGCTTCCAGCCTGGTCCCCCCCGAGCTCCAAACTCACGTTCGCCTTTGTAAGCGCCTGAGACTCCCGGCGAGCCCCCGCGAGCCCGCCCCCAGCCCGGGCGGCGCTGGCACTGACCTGGAGGAAAGCCTGCAGAGAGTCGCTCCGGAGGACGGCCACTGCGGCCATGGTTACCGCTCCCGGAGCCCGGGGAGGACACCGGGGCAGCGCAGAGGCATGGAGACGCCCAGGGGAAGACGAAGAGCTGCCCAGCTTCCTTCTCTCGCCTTCCCTCTGATCTCTGCGTCCGGCCCACCCCGCCCCCCGCGCGGCGCGATCGGCGCGGACTGTCTGACTGCGCCAGGATCACCTCCAAGAATTTGATAAGGACTTTGCTGGGCCGCCAGCCAGTCAGAGGGAAGATTTACGGCTTTGAAGTTTGCCGCTGCCCAATCATCAAAGAATAGCGGCTCTTTCAGAAGCGAAAGCAAATCCTTTGAATCCACAAAGCTCCTATGGTGTGTTTGTTGGTCTGGATAAAAGAACTGATTATTAGGGGGGATGGGAAGGGAGGAGATAAAGGCGGGACAATTAATGAAGTAATCACTATGTGGGAAATGTATATACACAAATAATTGGATTTTCTTGATCAAAGGGCCCCTTATTGCCTGGAGACCCTCGCACTGGGTGCTCAAGACACTGGATCCCCCTCCCCCGCTGTCTTTTTTTTTTTTGTGGCAATTAAGGCTTGGTAGCAGAGCCCTAAAGTGAGAATATGTCTTTGTTATCTCCGGAGAAATCTGCCTCCGGATTCCGCTGCTCGAGTCTGACGACTCGCAGTAGCAGCACAAACGCAGCAAGTTCACCTGAGCGGGGCTGGTGGATCCCAGCTGCAAAACTTCCCTGAGTTCCCCCTTCCCCACCCCCGCGTGAAGCTGAAAAAAGCGAGCGCCCTGGAGCCGGCTCGGCGAACAGCCGCCCGCTGTTTCACTCGCGTGTCGGTTTCACCGAGCGCGGGCTGGGCTCGGCTCGCCGTGTTGTCTGTGAGCGCTGGGGCACGGGGCTCGAGCCAACCGTCGATGCAGCGGAGTTAAAAGGATGGGTACTTTGGGCACGGGCAACCACCATGTAAACGCAAAGAGCGCGACAATAGCGGAGAAAGAGGGAAAGTGCCCTTTTCCCGGGGCGGGGAAGGGCACGAAGGTGTGTGGAGGACGTGACATGTTTTCACAGTGAAGGGGCGCGTCTCTCGTGGTAGTTGGGGGGGTTTGTTTGCTTGTTTCTTTTAGTTTTCAGCTCTTTTTTAATGTCAAACGCCTCCCAGTTCAGATGACTCCGTTGAACTGTGGGAGGCTGGCAACATGGTTCAAGACATTGGAAAGAAACTGTTACTCAGAGCTGCGCTTAGGCATCGGGCCCCAAAGGGAATCTGTTCCTCCCGGCTCCGTTTGTGTTTTAAAACCTAACGTGCCCCGGCCCACCGGAGCGGGAAAACTTTCCGGAGCGAACTTGTTTCTGGGACTAGCCGCGGAGTTCAGCTCTCGGCCCAGCCCCGGGGCGTTTCAAAGGGGCCATGTGCAAGCGCCCACTGCGACCGTGCCTTTGAAAACAAGCCCCGCTCCTCGCTGCTGGTACAAATATCCCCACGGCGTCTGATGGGTCCGAGCTCATCCCCGCTCTATAAATCAGCCCATCAGGACACGTGACGGAGAAGGACGGGCATTAATATCTTGGAAAAACTTTAGGGCAAGAGAAGTGGGCGGCCCCCCCCCTTCGCTTACATTTCTGGAACTGTTCCCCCAGGTAACTCGAGCCTCCCAGTAGCCGTCGGGTTCAATTGTATTCACATTGCCAGTGAAGTCTTTTTAAACTGCAGCACACACAGATCTTTATCTGGCTTTCCTGTAGAAACAATCACTGGCCTCTCAAAGACTTCCAAGAGTGGTAGGGCTTGAATTGGATCGGTTTCTTTGAAGGGATTAAAGTGCCAAGTCCTCTCCCACGGCTCCCTATTGAGTCCTGGGGAGAAGTATGGCTCCCGCTGGGCCCCCCCACTCGTAACACTGACCCCCCCCCCAATGCATGAGCCACTCGAGGCTCTTCCCTGGGACTTGTAAATGCTTAACCAGCTCGCCAACAGGGAAATGAGGACAGCACAGCCAAGACGGATTCACATCGATTCTGCCCCATTGCTAACGTGCAAGTCTCCTCTGCCGTGTGTAACCGCAGGGATAAAGACGCGGCTAAGTTGGTGAATTATTCGGGGAAGCTGACCTCTGATTCGGTTTTTAGTTTTGAGCTGCAGAATATGGTTTTAGGGCTGCCATTTCTTGTCCTCAGTTGATAGAGGGCGAGGAGGAGCTGGTAAGTACAGGTCTCCAGGTCCCATGTTCAGTATTGTGACAACTATGACAAACAAACGGAGACCCCCCATGGTGGGACACATCAGTTGCCAAACAAACTTAAAACCAAATGCTGGCCGTGCCATGCGGGTGATCTCTCCGCCCAGAGTTGCGTTTACGTCTTACTGAAAACATGCGAGTGAATGCAGCAGCTCCAGTGCTCCAACAACAGAGGGCTGGAATCGCTAGAGAGCCAGGGCAAGGCGCTCGGAAAATCTCCCCAGTCATCCCGCTGTTCCTTTGTGGGCTCCGGGACATTTCAGAGAAGGCTTTTCCCAGGTTACTTGAACACACGCACATCTACAAGTCAGTGCCCGGGGCTCTCTTTGGCAGCACCCAGGGGAGTGCTACTTGCTGTTTTTCGGAGTCAAGGGACACAAACGCACGCACATTCCGTTTCATTCTAGGCGCAAAACCAGGGACAGAAAAAGAGATTGGAGGAGTTGACGCGACCCAGCACAAAATGCTTAGGATCCTCATTCCCACCCCTTGTGATGACACGTCCCTTTTCTGGAGCTGAAACTGACCACCCACGTCAGGTTATGTCACTTTAGCCGTCCCTAAACTTTTACAAAAAGTCTGATCTGATTTCCCTCAAGATCTTTTTCACGCGTTAATTGTATCTTTGTTTAAGGAGCAAGCCGAATACGAAAATTCAGAAACGAAATGAAGTCAAATGTACAGTTTTTAAAGCAATTGAACACGCTGGCGTTTTCCTTTCGCCTTATAATAAATTAATCCTTCACACATTTCGGATAGCCAGAATGATTTGTTACATTGCAAAACGATTAGTAGAAAGTTGGATTAAGTTCCTCGGGTGCCATAAACTCCGCAATGATGGCACTTGATTTAAAAATCGAGGGGGAATTCTAGTTTACGGAATAAACATTGGGCAGAATAATGAAATGTTGCAGCAGCAATTTTCAGTACAAATAATCAAAGCTCAAACTCGAAGCATTTCGGTCTCCTGAAATGTATTCTTAATGAAGTGATGTTCAGAGCTGTCATTAAAAATGTAGGACTGGAAGATCAAAGTACAATATTTATTTTAAGAAATTTGTTTCAGTTATCAGGAGATACAGGTATCAAGGCCAATTGTCAAGTCAGTTACACAACACAAAGGGAGATCGGAGATCAGGAACAATACACGAGCCAGCCCTTAGAAGAGGCAGAATCGAACAGGATTCCACAAGCACAAAAAACCCCAAAACCACCCAACGTGGAAGTAGACGAGGGTCAGGTCACACAGTTGTTATCTGGGTTGCAAAGCTAACAAATATACTGCGATACATACGCAGGTGAAACGTGAAACTTTTACACAAGCCCTAATTTCACCGCATAACGACTAGGCTATAATAGCAGGAACGGCTAAGACTCAGTTAGAAGGTGGCAGCTGTAGCCTTCTATACAGTGTGTGTGTATTGCTCTCCCTCTGTGTATGGGCCAGCTGGAGGACTGCAGCCTGGTATAGGGACCGCAAAGAGTAGCAGCAAAGCAAGCGTTGTAGGAGGTGATCTCCGGGATGGCAGAAGAGTGGAGCTGTGGGGAAAGTGCGCATTCACACTTCTTCCCCAGTGAGCAAGAGAGAAACGTGAACCAAGGCAACCTGTGAAAAGAGAAGAGAGGTGGCTAGTGCCAGTTTGGTATATCCCTGGCTTACAAACAGGCAGAACCGCTGGCCATTTCCCTTCCTTCCAGGGTCCGCTTATAAGAACAGCCATATTGGGTCAGACCAATAGTCCATCTAGCTCAGTATCCTGTCTTCTGACAGTGGCTATCGCCAGGTGCTTCAGAGGGAATGAATAGAACAGGAATCATCAAGTGATCCATTCTGTCAGCCATTCCCAGGCTCTGGCAAATAGCAATCCCTACCTATCCTGGCTAATAGCCATCGATGGACCTATCCTCCAGGAATTTATCTAGTTCTTTTTTTAACCTCATGATAGTCATGGCCTTCACAACATCCTCTGGCAAGGAGTTTCACAGGTTAACTGTGCTTTGTGTGAAGAAATATCACATCCTTTTGTTTGTTTTAAGCCTGCTGTCTATTAATTTCATCTAGTGACCCCTAGTTTTTGTGATATGAGGAGGAGTAAATAATACTTCCATTTTTGCTTTCTCCACATCAGTCATGATTTTATAGACCTTTATCATGTCCCCTCTTAGTCATCTCTTTTCCAAGAGGAAAAGTCCCAATCTTATCAATCTCTCTTCATATGGAAGCTTTTCCATACCCCTAATAATTTTTGTTCCTTTTTCTGTACCTTTTCCAATTCCAGTATATCTTTTTTGAGATGGGGTGACCAGATCCGCACACAGCATTCAATGGATGTACCATGGATTTATAAACAGCCAATATGATATTTTATCTTATTATCTATCCCTTTCCTTATGATTCCCAACATTCTGTTAGCTCTTTTGATTGCTGCTGCATATTAAGTGGATATTTTCAGAGAACTATCCACAATGACTCCAAGATCTCTTTCTTAAGTGGTAACAGCTTACTTAAACCCCATCATCTTATATGTGTAATTGACATGTTTTCCAGTGTGCATTACTTTGCATTGATCAACATTGAATTTCATGTTCTTGCCCAGTCACCCAGCTTTGTGAGATCCCTTTGTAACTCTTTGCAGTCTGCTTTGGACTTAACTATCTTGAGTAGTTTTGTATCATCTGCAAATTTTGCCACTTCATTGTTTACCCCCTTTTCCAGATCTTTGTGAATACGTTGAATAGTATTGCTCCAGTACAGACCCCTGAGGGACACCACCGTTTACCTCTCTCCATTCTGAAAACTGACCATTTATTCCTACCCTTCATTTCCTTTCTTTTAACCTGCTACTGATTTAGGAGAGGACCTTCCCTCTTATCCCATGACCGCCTACTTTGCTTAAGAGCCTTTGGTGAGGGACCTTGTCAAAGGCTTTCTGAAAATCCAAGTACACTATATCCAGTGGATCATCCTTGTTCACATGCTTTTTGACCTCTTCAAAGAATTCTAGTAGGTTGGTGAGGCATGATTTCCCTTTACAAAAACCATGTTGACTCTTCCCCTACAAATCCACTCCCTCTGGCCAGGGGAATGTCCTGTAGCAGATCTAGAATCAGACAAGCTAGCAGTGAGTTAGTTTCAGATAGTACATTGGGGGAAGTCATTTCCATGGAGTGAAACTCCATGCGCCAACAACACACTCCACGTACTTCATAAATAACCTATAGAAGTGGCAGCCCCATCACAGTCCTGCTGGGGAAGCCTCTAGCAGCCTCTTCCAATGACAGCCTCACGCCATAAAAACTCTTGCTGTCTTGTCTGAAATGCTCGCCTTTCCCACCTCGGTTTTATACCATGTTCCTGCTTTGTTAAAGGTGCTTCAGGCTAGTGGGGACTGGAACTGTGAGAATAGCACACAAGTTAGCAAAGGGCATCTGCCAATATCCTCAGTGATCTACAACAAAGTATTCCTCAGTGCAATCACTCAGCAAGCCTTTGAAATCCTGATCCAGCAGAAAGCTCCTATTGTTCCCAACCTTCAGGGTGGAAGAGATCAAACTTTACCCTCTCCAACTGGAAAGATTACTTCCCCTCCCCGCCTTGCAATCTGATATCCTCTGCCTTTACCTTTGAGGTTTAAGTAGGTTTGTGGGTTTAAGAAAAGACCCAATGCACAAAAAGCAGTTGCTCTTTAACTCCTGACTACCTGACCCTAGGACATTCTGTGTGTGGTAAGTCAAGCCCAATGACAGAGCTGGGAGGGTTTGGAGAAACTGCTCCAGAAAGCAAGTTCTGCCATAAACCAAAACGTTTTCTAAATAAAAAGGAGCATTTAATGAAAATTACTTCCCTTTGTCTATTGCTAGCAAGCTGTCTCTCAGGCTAGTGCCAAGTCAGGAGTGCCCTAAAGGAAACTTTAGAGATTTAGAGCATTTACTATGACTGGCACAGTACCTGGGGTTCAGTCTCATATTGTAATATTATGTTTACAACACAGGCCTCCATTTCATAATCAGACCTGTCACTTTAACCGATACTGCTAATGCTGCTTCAAGAAGATGTTGATGATGCATTGAAAGAGAAGCAAAAGGATTCAAAAGCGCCAGCTCTACAATGGTCAAAATACCGCTGAACCCTAATGAAACGGCAGGTACAGCTTTTTTTAAACACAGTGAATTTATGCATGCATAATATTGACAGTCCTGCAGGCTGCAACCTTCAGAACAAACAGAGCATAGCCAGCAGCTGCAACCTTGTGGTGCGGAGAAAGTGAATAGGGAAGTGTTATTTATTCCTTCACATAACGCAAAAACCAGGGTTCACTCAATGAAATTAATAGGCAGCAGGTTTGAAACAAACATAAAGAAGTATTTCTTTACACAACACGCAGTCAACCTGTAGAACTCATTGCCAGGGGATGTTGGAGGCTAAAAGTGTGACTGGGACCAAAAAAGAATGAGCTAAATTCATGGAGGATAAGCCCATCAATGACTATTAGCCAAGATGGTCAGGGATGCAACCCCATGCTCTGGGTACCCCTAAATCTTTGACTGCCACAGCAGAGACTGGACGACAGGGAGATGGATCACTCAATAACTGTCTGTTCTGTTCATGCCCTCTGAAGCATCTAGCACTGGCCACTGCTGGAAGACAGGATAGTGGGCTAGATGATCTGACCTAGTATGGTGGTTCTTATATTCTTATACTATTCCAGAATAGCTCCCTGGAGGGACACCCTATTCAGGGACAAAAGTCACTTTATTCTGGATAATTACTCTACTTTTTCAGAAAGAGTTTCCTCTTTTTTTCCCTATGTGGGTAGGTGCTGCTTCCCAGTCAGCCCACCAGGGCGAAATATCTGTCCCCTATCTGATACAGACACAACACAGTAATGACAGACCCAGACACGATAAATAATTATTAAAAGAATCCCCCACAACTGTTACACTAGGATACAATATGGCTTGGAGAAAGTCTAATGAGGAAATGGAGTCCTCCATTCACATTGAGCCTACAGGGTTTGTTTGCAAGATCAGGATATTTGACAAACAAATTTGATGCAGTTGTATCTCTAGAGCCTTAACTGTTTGCAATGCGCATCTTGCAATGTGCAATAAAAGTGAGACTAAAGTGTGGTAAAAAAGTCTCGAGTCCACTTAAATTGACATATTTTTCCTTCAAACAAAGGAAATGCACTAAAACATATCAAGTCTAACTCAGAGCAAAAATATATTGAGGACTTTGAGGCTTGCCATATCGTTTTTCAATGAAGGTTTGAATTTCACATAGTTTAATGTAGTGTTTCACAAACCTTTTAAAGCTAATCTGCCATTCAAGAAAATAAAACCATTTTATACACCTGCTACAACCTTGCCATATGTTGTTAATGACCTAAACATTTTAATATATACATCTTCTGCACCATCCCTGACTAGTCTTTTATGCTCCCTCTCTTTGCCTTTTGGAAACACTGGTGTAGATTTTCATAATTTGATACTTTCTCTCATTTCTTCCATACTTTGATGAGCAGTGAAATAGTTAACAATGTTGACATTTAAAGTAACATCACTGGCATCCAAGTTAGAGCCTAATTAAATTTATGCCATCTCATCTGAAAGCTATTGTTTCAAGCTTTCTGGAAACTTAGGTCAACATTGGTTGACCTGCATTGTTTATACTTGCTTCACATTTTGAAGATTTTCTTCACAATAACAGCTAGCAAGTTACTGAAATACACAAAGAAAAGCAAGCAAGCAACCTGAAACTATAGACAACACATGAGAGCACTGTCTGTTAGTGTCCTTCTTCTTGTCGCCACACTTTCGGGAATAGTGGTTTAAAAAAAAACCCATGGTTTTTTTAGCTGCATGATTAGTTTGAATGAGATTGATTGAGATCATTTAATTTTACAGGCACAGATAAACAAACACTAACCATTTACTTATATTTAATTATTCACTATGTAATGTGGCTCTGTCTTAACTAGACAGTGAATGGAAGATCTAAAAATTGGATCTCTGTGGTCATTAATTTTGGTTACCTAGTACACTTATTGACAAATTACACAGCTGTTTATGCTGTGTGTCAAAACTGCAAACAACGTAAAGTTTAAACTGAAATAACATATGATCATTAATGATCTGGAGGATGGGGTAGATTGCACCCTCAGCAAGTTTGCAGATGACACTAAGCTGGGAGGAGTGTTAGATATGCTGGAGGGTAGGGATAGGATACAGAGTGACCTAGACAAATTGGAGGATTGGGCCAAGAGAAATCTGATGAGGTTCAACAAGGACAAGTGCAGAGTCCTGCACTTAGGATGGGAGAATCCCATGCACTGCTACAGTCTAGGGACCAACCAAGAAGCAGTTCTGCAGAAAAGGATCCGGGGTTTACAGTGGACAAGAAGTTGGATATGAGTCAACAGTGTGCCCTTGTTGCCAAGAAGGCTAACAGCATATTGGGCTGCGTAAGTAGGAGCATTGCCAGCTGATCGAGGGAAGTGATTATTTCCTTCTATTCAGCACTCGTGAGGCCACATCTGGAGTACTGTGTCCAGTTTTGGGCCCTCCACCCACTACAGGAAGGATGTGGACAAATTGGAGAGAGTCCAGTGCAGGACAACAAAAATGATTCGGAGGCTGGAGCACATGATTTATGAGGAGAGTCTGAGGAACTAGGCTTGTTTAGTCTGCAGAAGAGAAGAGTGATGGGGGATTTGATAGCAGCCTTCAACAACCGAAGGGGGTTCCAGGAAGGATGGAGCTAGGCTATTCTCAGTGGTGGCAGATGACAAAACAAGGAGCAATGGTCTCAAGTTGCAGTGCGGGGGCGAGTCTAGGTTGGATATTAGGAGAAACTTTTTCATTAGAAGGGTGGCGAGGCACTGGAATGGGTTACCTAGGGAGATGGTGGAATATCTATCCTTAGAAGTTTTTAAGGCCTGGCTTGACAGAGGCCTGGGCAAGGATAATTTAGTTGGGGATGGTCCTGCTTTGAGCCTGGGGTTGGACTAGATGACCTCCTGAGATTCCTTCCTTCCAACCCTATGATTCTATGATCAATCAGAACTTTAATATCAGGCTGATCATGTAGTTGGCAAATTGTATTAATTTGACTGAATCAGTTATTCAAAATTATAATAAAAACATACAATTATTAAAGGATGACCAAGTTCTGTTATAAATGCAGAATGCTTGCTGTAGCATACATTAAATCTGTTCTAATGACAATTGAACTGCTTTCCAAGTAGCCTGTTCTTCGAAGATTACTGAAGAAGAGAGCATACCAAATCCATGGGTTTTTTACAAGGTACAATAACTATATAACTTCAGCTACTGTACCATGAAAGACTAAAATATGGTTTTTGTTTGATATAACTTCAGCAACTGTAACTTACAAGAACTTCCCTTCCCCAAAACAAAAACAAACCTAAACCAAAACCAAACAAAACAGCCAGTAGAAGTGTGAGGGGCAGATCAGGGATGTGGATGAATGGGGGATCTGGTCAGGGGACCAGAAACATGGTGGGAGGGGAACCACTGTCTCAGCACAAAGGCAAATCATTTGAAGGTTTACTTATATATCTATACCTATCTACACACATACATACACACGCACACACACTTTCCAAGTAGCCTATGCTTTGAACATATTATATATTTGTATATATACATATGAATGCAATGCTAAGGTAGTCATGCACCGGAATGGGGGTAGTTTTAAAGCTAGCATGCTCCTTTCCACATCCGTCAATCAGTCAGGAAACAGGAACGCTTTCCTTATCAACCAGTGAAGAATTTTATAATTTACAAAAATGTACAAATTATTCCCAGTAATCTGGGAGTCACAGTAATTTAAGGAAACAAAAGAGCCCATCACTACCATGACACCAAATCAGCCCCACAACTGCTGCAACATCCAGCAGTGCAGCCAGCCAGCCAGCCAAGAGGCCATTAGAAGACAGCTAGGAAGATATCACATACCCAGATGCTACCAGAGAATAGATTCCAGGGCTCAGTATATGGGTACTGCCACTGTCAAGCAATCTCTGTGAGTAGCCATTGGTCCTAACTGTAATATTGGGGCATATGTAGTTACCACCATTTGTCTGGGTAATAAGAGGGGATTGTAAAAAAGCACTAGTCCCCTCACATCCCACTCCCCGCTAGCACTTTAGTTCAGAGTCCCCAAGACGTTTTTGTGAAGTATGAGTCAGATTTATGAAATAATTGAACTCCTCTACTCCAGCTGGACAGCTCTTTACAATGTTTGATTTTTAAAACTGCTCCATTAGGGAAGTCTTTTACAGATGTGGTGTAACTTTTGTATCACACCCCATCCTGAGATATCTAATTTCTTAATCATTCTATGTAACATGTAATGATTCAATACATAAGGAACGTGAAAAATTTAATTTTTCAGTGTGCTGTAACAATAATTTTTTAAATGACATTTTTCTATAAATAACTTAAAATATATAATACTGAAGACTTATATAGTGCTTTTTATCTTCAAAGTACCTTATAATAATTAACATTTACAGCCCCTCTGTGAGATAGGGTTAGCCTTCTTTTCCCCATTTTACAGAAGGAGGAATTAGGGCAAAGGATTGAAGTGATGTTGGCTAACACCAAAAGGGAGTCAGTTTCAGAGTTGGAATTAGAACTCCGAATTCTTTGCCTCTCATCCTGGATTTAGGTTACTAGACTATATCTCTCTTTCAACCTATTTTCCTTGATAAAATATTTCAGCTATGGTTCAAAACATAGAACTCCATAATTAACTACCAATGATCAGGTAGAATTTACTGAGAAAGTTACCTATTAATACACCTGGCCTGCTAGTCACAGGCTGAAGCAAGAGGATCGTTCCACATTTCACTTAAACTAGTCCCTACTGCTCAGCCCAAAACTGGGTTGGATTCTGGGGAACTTCATATGAAGAAACAGGAAGGAAACCTTTTTACCATAGAGGCCATGGAGCAGCCAGTATAGTTACCCATAGTCTATTGGCTGGGGTAGTTGCTACTGCCTAATAGTCCCTCTCTGGTGGAAGGAGTGGAGGATCTGCAAAGTGGAGGGCCTTTTGGCCTTCACCCTTTGGTCCAGCCCTGCACCACCCCCAACCCCCTGTATGACAATGTTCATGGAGTCCCAAATCCTACCCACCTTGAGCATTGGGAACCATACATGTTTTATGGCAAGAGGGCCCTCTGCACCCAGGGAGCGGAGGACAAGTTTTGCTTTTACAGTAACACATTTATTAACAAGATATATTTGTGTTGCCCTCAGAACAGAAAACCAAGGCTAAGCTGTGACTTTGAGAGAAAGGGGCATTGGGAGGTGGAAAGGCAGAGGGGTAGCGCCAGAGTGGCAGTGACTGGCAACGTTCTGCTTATGGAGGTCAGATGCAATTAGGGCACTGGTGGAGCATGCCCCAGTGCAACAACTTCATTTAGTCTGCCTACTAAAAGGACCCGTGCAATAATTTTAATTTCTATTCCCCCTGAATAGGGATTTCTAGGGTATATCTGATAGCTGAATTTATTTAACACATTATTTGTGTACTACGGTGGAATCTCACTAATTTACAATGAATGGGAGACCCATTGAAAATTATTGCTTATGGCAAATGATAAAGTAAGTGTACAAATAATAAAAAAGAAGGGATACCGCATCAGTAAAGATAGTTTGTTGACATACTCTATCAAATGTAATTTTAATTGCTTATAATACTCCACCATGTAGCAGTAAACATACTGTACTACAGTTAATAACAAAATGAAACCTTAGCAATATGAGACCTGACTATAGTCCTGTAATTGTAATAGGTGTTTGATTCTACTGTAGTTGAATGCAAACCATGTATCTGGATTGGATTGTCAGTCCTAGTCTCTTAGTCTTTAGGCCTTGTCTACACTATACAGGCTTTGCTGAACCAGCTGTACCAATATAGCTATACCAGTGGAGCTCCCTAGTGTAGATGCAGCATATGCCAACAAGAGTTTTTCTGCTGGCATAGAAACATTACGGGTATGTCTACACTGCCGGTGGATCGATTCTGCAGATTTGACTGAGTGGCAGTGAAGACTTGCTCAATCAAACCTGGAAATCAACTCTGTTAATCCACCCTGGTAAGAAGTGTAGCACTACATCGACAGAAGGGCATTTCCCATTGGTGCAGCACAGTGGAGACACCGTGGTAAGTAGACGTTGGGAAGTCAACGGGAGATATGCAAGCTACTGTATGTAGCTTACGTATCTCCCGTTGATTGCCGCTGAAATCTGTGGCCACTGTAGACCAGGCCTACCTCCCTGAACAACATTAGCTATGTCGACGGAAGCACTTTTATGTTGGCATAGTTGAATCTACATTGGGAGTTTTACTGACATAGCTGTGTTGGCTAATGGGTGTAGTTTCTCACACCTCTGACCGACATAGCTATGTTGACAAAACTTCGTAGTGGAGGCCTGACCTTTGTCTGGAAGGGGCTAGGAAAACTATAAAGATCTTGTCTATGTCTACGCTGATGGTGGCAAAGTCGCCACCGTCATATCAACTTATCTGGATCAACTGAGCAGTCAGTGAAGACTTGCTCAGTTGATTCAGAAGTCGACATACTAAAACCACCTCCTCAAGTGGTGTAGTGCTGCGTCAACGGGAACATGGTTCCCGTTGGCACAGTGCAGTGAAGACAGCGCACAGAAGAGAAGCACAGAAGTCTATGGAATTTACACAAGTTCTTTGTGTACTTTGTGTAACTTCCATTGACTGCCGCCAAATCACCCAGGTAAGTGTAGACAAAGCCATAGTGATGCAGTGCAATGACGCTCATCCCAAAATGGTTCAAGTCTGTCTACACTAGCACCCTAATCTTTTTAACATCAGATGAGGGGAGGCTGGAAGAATCTGTGGTTGACAGCCATTGTCATCTTAAGGGGGGGGGGAGAAATAGTACCACACAAGGAACCACTCACCGCATAATTTACCTTAAGATGAAGAAGCAGGAGAGGAGACAATGGAGGAGAGACTTAGAGTTCTGCCATCATTTACATGCCATCATCTAAACATAACAATGAAAGCTTCTTATCTTATTCAAAATGTCAGAATACAAGGCCAAATGCTGATGTCTTTACATAGTCAACATTCTCACCGAAGTCAGTGGGAGTGTTGCCTGAGTAAAAAAGGAGCAGGGACCTCATGATTTGCTGCTTTTGTTTTAATAGCCATTGCTACAGGTGCTAAGTATATTTGGCACATTGAGTGATTCAGAAAGAAGCTATTCTGTAGTATCAATGATTCTTTTTAATGAGGTATAGTTATAGGCTGATTTATGAAGTTCTCTTGCTAGTTTTCATTTAGTGGGTTCTAATTTAAGAACAAGGTAATTTGCATTCCAGAAGTAAAACAATGTTTATAAAGGAACAGAGTAATCACAAATCCCTCAGAAATGCACATACGGAATTTTGGGGTAGTTCTTCCTAACATCAACAGAGAAATTGATTCTAGCAATGTTCACTGCCCTGTCTATTAAAATTCTACAGCAGACCCAAGAGAAACCATTACATTTACAGTTTTATTTAGTTTTCCATATTAGAATAGTGTTACCTTATCTCAGGAGTTTACTATGGAGAGAGACAAAGGGAAATTTCTGCCTCAGTTTTCTGATGTCCTTGTGACCTCCTAGTGGGAGATCCTATGATCTCTGTTGAGTGATACAACACATGCTTGAGTGGGCTGGTCATCATTTCAACTGCTGCTCACTACTTTATAGTCCTAGCAGGGATTGTGATCACAGTATCTCTAAACTAGCCACTTCCTTTGTTCACTGCAGCCATTCCTATCAGACAATTCTCAGATGACCAGTATTTTCTGTCACACACTGAGAATAGAACCCTTTATAAAGCAGTGCATCTATATAAGTAGAGATGCTACAGCCTATTTGCAGTGCACAAAGTAAAGCCCCTGACAGGAAGGGCTGGAGCCGACAGGGAACCTGGTCTATGATTAGGATTGAAGCTGGTAAAGGACCAAGGTTAGAGTTGGGGCCTGACAATAAACCAGAATCCATGGTAAGAATCATAGAATAGGGAGTGGTAGCTGAATGGGCAATATTTATCTGCTACACATAGCAGATGCCTAGCTCTGCTGTAGTTAAGGTTGAGTATTGTTTTTTGTTGAAAGGTGGGCTCTTCTAAGTGATCTAAAACCTGTATGCTTAATTGGATTATCTTGAAATGTGGTTTACCTCATGGGGGTGCTGGGTAATCCAAGTCTGGGGTCATCTGGACAAGGAGTTCCTAAGATATAGATATAGCCCTAAGATATAGCCCTCCTTAAAAACTCAGAATTTTACAAAATCATCTGATTCTTATAATGTTATTCTGCCCACATCTGGGCCTCAAACTATAGCTGTGACCCTCTCTAGAGTGATCTCAGCACCTTGGGATTTATCTCCATTACTGCCTGGCACTCACTGCTACTTTGGGGAGAAGTTATTGTGGGACGCACCTCTCCCTGGGCCTCCCGCATGAGCTGGGATCTCGGGGCCCTGCCCAGCTGAGGGGATCTGAGCTCCTCTCCCTCTCCCTTATGTAAACCAGCATCTGGGAGGGCCCTGCCCACCAGGGACAGTCTGAACCCTTCTCCTTGCCCCCCATGTAGGAACCAGGAACTGAGGTCTGCCCCTTTGTGGGATGTCTGAGCTCCTCTTCCTGCTCCGTTTGTGTGACCCAGGATCTAAGGGGCCCTATCCCTCTCCAGTGTCTGAGCTCTTTCCCTGACTCCTCCAGCAAGAGCCAGGATCCGGGGGGTGCCCCTCTGGTTGTAGAGCTGCGAAAAGACATGCTTGCTGCATAGCACATGTTCATCAGCACTGATAGCAAAGCTGCATACATGTGCTCTACACTCAAACCCTGCGTCTATTTTATAGAAACACACTTTCTACATTTTAAAACCTCTCTACCATATATTACAACTCCTTCACGCTTATCCACAGGATTTCATCTAAGACTTACCTATCACTAAACACACAGACCACACTCAGATCCCACCTCCCTGCTGACAATCCCTTTGGCAAGAGGACCCCGGTGCACCCCTACTGACAATCTGCAGAACTCAGAGCTAAAATGAGGAATATTGGGTCCCTCATGGTACACAGGCACCTTTTCCTTTGATCACACACACAGGGCAGGGGGATGTGGGGAGAGGAGCTCAGATGTCTCCCCAAGAGGAGCAATCTCCCGATCTCTTCATATCACAATCATAGCTCTGCCAAACTTCCCCAGCTAACCCCTCCAACATTCGATACAGCTACATCTAAACAGAAGCTGAAGTGCATGTAGATCGGCGTCGGCTGGCGCTACGCCCGCCTCATGCGATGCCTCATGGTGTTGGACTCCATCCGGTGGTCCCGGGATATTTACGTGGAACACATCACCGGCCACCGGCAGTACCACGACCTAGAACCCCGTGAATCCCACGGCTCTCCCACCACCCCACGTACCCCATGGGGGACCCCATGGGGGACGCGTTGTCACAAACCTATGTACTCACCCCCTTCTGCACCCCCGGCGAGCATTTTGATGCGCAACTCCTCCCCTATCCCTGTGTTGCCTCCTACACTTGAAAACCCCTGCTCCCCACCCCACCCGGGACCCCTCGGGCTATGACCTCGTTCTACTCCCCCACCCTCAATGACCCTGTACTCACTGATAGCCCGTACCCTCGCCCAGATGCCTCTTGTTCTTGTCTTGTAAACCACCCTGTTCTCGGAAACATTAACTCCGAATAAAACCTTTAATTCCTAGTGGGTATTGCCAGCTTTGGGTGGGGAAAAGTTAAGGTTGCACTGGCATGAATCTTAACTCTGTATTACCTAGTTTTCAGATATTTAAGGTTGTATTATCTTAGCTCTTTATTTCCTGCTTTCCAGAGGTTTGAGTTTAGCTGAGCTAGACAAGCGCATGAGGCACCAGAGGACAACCTCAACTTTGTTAAACAAATTTCTGGGCATTTAATTTTCTCTTGCTAGCTTACTCAAACATTCCTAAAGCCATTATTTTATGACATAATTCACAATTTCACATCATGCAGGGCTGGATGGTTCAGAGGACTGACCTGTTGTGGACCTTTTCACAGGACTGAATTCAGATCAGGTCAGGAGGGTTGGAAAATCATTGCCCTATTGACAGCTATTCAGGTGTCTTCCCTACATACAATGAGTTTCAGTCTGTTACACGTCACAATTTGCAGGCAGTTCCAGATGAACTAAGAGTTGAATGGAGACTCATAGGACACTGAGAACAAACTTGTACTGCTGCTTTACATACTGCAGTTGTTCTGTGATTAAACAAATTTTGTGAGCCTCGAAATCACTTACTAATTATTTTGTCCAAAATTCACCGAACACTTATTATTTTTATTGTATTATTTTTAGTTTGAAAATGCTTGCCATTCAGTGCAACAGGGTACATTCAACAGGGGATAAAATCATCCCTAGTGGGAACAGTTTAACACAAAAGAGAATAAATTCCATCAGAGAAAGCCCCATACTACTCCCCTGACTCTAATGCACACAAATAAAAACACTGTGAATATGGTGATAATAGCTATGTGATAAATCATGGAACCATGTGTTAATCAATATATAACATATATGTGGAAGTGATACCTCTGTGATAAATTGGAGAATAATGGGATAATAATATGTACCACATTCCTGTACAATTTATCACATACCCATGATTTCATCACTTGCCCACTATTTCAGCTCTCTGAAACACCAACAGCCATACCACTTGGCAGTATCAAACAACCACTGGATTTAAAAATTAACTTATCCCTGAAGTATTTCCTCCTTCTCCACCCAATGCTGAAATTGCCCCCAAACTCACCCTGAATCCTGGTCTAAGACATGCAAGTCTTTATACTAAGCCAGTAACAGGTTTTTAAAATGTTGTGACTTTAAATTCCAATATCTTGTGGCCCTGCAAGGCTAGATGAAAGAACTTTTGCTTTATACCATCAGAAATGGGAGATTCCCCGGCTCCCCCTCTTATGGGACCCAATTCCTAGCCCTGGAAGTTCTGATATCAGATTTTAATGTCATGGCAGTTTTTTGTTTAGAAAAGCTACTTTAGTTATTTTTCAGAAGTGTTTTACATTTAATTGTTCTGATTTTGCTTTGCCTCTGAGCCTTGTACATTTGGACTCATGGTAGCTAATTCACTAGACTTTTCAGCTGGAATGATATAAAAACCTATCCCGATATTTAAAAAAAAAAGAGGTCTCCAAAGCATCTCTAAAAGAGTATTTCTCTAACATACGTGGCACATGATGATGGAATACGGTAAAAGGGCTTTATCACAGCACTTGTTAGGGATAACCTTCCTAACTTACTTTAAGGCTACATCAACACTATGAGGTAGGGGTGTAAGTCCCACCTCACACAGACATACTCACACTAACTCTCATTGAGCGAATGCATCAATAATAGTCAGGTGGCTGCAACAATATGGACAGCAGCATCGTGATATGAGCTAGCTGCTCCAAGAGCGTACCTACAGGGTTCAGGTGGGGTTGTACTCAGTGTGGTTAGCCTGTGCCCATGCTACCATGGTTACACTACTATTTTTGTGTGCCAGCTCAGATGAGAACTAGAGTGAGGCCCGGTCTACACTTATCTTTGCGATTTGGTGACAGTTGACAGGAGATAAGCAACTGACGTAAATCACTTGTGTATCTCCCATCGACTTTGTGCCGTCTCCTCCACATGCGTCCACACTGCGTTACGCCACTTACCGGGGTGGTTTTCCTGAGTCGCTTGCTGGATCGACTGAGTGGGTCCACACAGACCATTCAGTCGATCCAGAGCAATCGATCTGACGGTGGCGAATTTGCCGCTGTCAGCGTAGACCCAGCCTGAGTATGTGTACACAAGCTGGGAATCATACCTCTAGCTCAGAGTGCAGATATAGCCTAAATGTCTTCTATTTACTACCTCCTTTATCCCAACTCTTCCTGTCTTTTCTCTCTCATTTTCTATTATTCCTTTCTGCCTTTTACCCACTCCCACTTGTCTCTTTACCCCTTATGATCTCTGAATCTACTCATTTTTCCATCCATTCACCAGAGATCACCAGCAATGCTTTGTTCATCTCAGCCCCCAGAACTGTCTCCCTCTTTGCAACCCCAGAAATTGGAAACTATAACGATAGGAAACCCTAAGACATAATAGAAATAGTTTCCTTTCTCAGAGATAACATTTAGCATGCTGTTCCGTTGAGCTCAGGGCAGCAGCAGGAAGCAAAAATATGGCTGTCACTGTCTCACTGTGCAGAGGAAGTAAGCCATCCCCACATCTCTAACCCATCCTCTTTTGAAGTGGAATAGGACATGGTGAAGTGGTGGCCATTTTGATCTCACATTTCCTATTCCAATGAGAAGGAAGATATGGCCTTTCTTTCCTCAAGATGCCTGGTCACATTTCCTTTCCTCATGACTAAGCTGAGCACAGAAGAGGAGCACAGAGTTAGCGGTAACACTGAAGATTCCCAGGAAAGTCCTCAAAGAGCCCCCACAGCCACAGCCTACAGTTCAAGAACACCCGAAAATAGAGAACTTTAACCTTTAATTCTGTCAAGTCAGCAGCTATCATGACCACTACATTCATCTGAAAAATTCACATCACTACACTTTCATCTGGTCAGCAAAAGTTTCACGTATTGAATTAGAGCACCTTCTCTCTTAATCAAAGCAGTGCAAATATTTGTAACCTCTAGATTTCTGCCTGCAAATCAAAAATAGGCAACTTTGAAATGTAAAATACGAATGCACTAGCTACTCAAATTTCTCTTTGAAAAGAAGTAACATTATTGAGCAACTAGGCAGTTTTTAATATAAAAAATCTTATATATTTTACTTTTATTCATTGGTTTGATGATAGGTGCTCTCAGCCTCTAAAAATCTGGCCTATTAAGCATGTTGCAAGTTGGCTCCAAATCACTTGTCACTTTTGAAAATCATGCCTACCATTCCCTCTTAGTTCTAAGATAATTTGCAGATAGATTCTGAAAGAAATTGCTCTCTGAAAATTGTTGGAAATTTCCAGCCAGAACAGGATCTATGCAGAACAGATTAGCTCAAAAAAGGCAGAAGCTGACTTTGTAACATACCTAGTTTAACAATCCATGGCCACATACACACCCGTACTCCACAGTTGTTAGTTAATGCTTCCAAAAGTGGCCTCACAATCACACATACACACAGACAGATGAATTTCAACATATTGGAGAGGTGGATCAAACTTTAAAGTGTAAATCTTATACTGTTTTCTCTCATTAATATGAAATCACACTACATTTTTCTGCTACAAATTCCACTGTGCATATACTTCTTTCAGTTTTAGCCCCAATTAATCTCTATGTAGCATTATATAGAATATAATTTCACATTGTGAGACATGGTGCAAAGCTATGTGACTCTAGAATCAATCATTTTAGAAAGACACACTTTTTTTTACCCCATCAGTATTTTCTTTAGGCTTTTGTTACCTGTGCAGAAAGAACCCACACTTTCTGGGCTGCCTTAACTGAAATGATCTGTGAGCAGAGCAAATGAGATTTGCAAGATATGTTTCTGTTGTCATTATTAAACTTCATATGCCTAGCTATCCAGAGAATGTGTCGTATTTCTCCTAACTTGAAAAGAGATTTCTGTTTTATTGTTGCAATTTATTAAGGGCAAACAATCTGGGACTTATAATAGGCCTGTAGGCAGAACAAAGCCCTTGTCAAATGGAAGGGGTGGCTGCTCAGCTGGGTATCATGTAAATGTGCAAAAAGAACTGTTCTGTTCAAAGACACTAGACATGCTTTTTAAATAACACATCTCTCATATAATTGAAAAGTTGCCATTTAATTGTTGTGCTGGAAATGGTAATTAAAGAAAAAATTAGCTAAAAAAATAGAGCTGCAATTGTATATTTTTGTAAGGTCTCATGCTAACAAACAAAAACTCATGTATCACTTAGGCTTGCATTAGATCTCTGAGTGTTATATGAACCTAAAAAGGCAGTTCCATTGGCATTTTAGATAATTGTGTTATGTAAGTTAGGATTAGTTCATTGACTGATCTATTCATCTGGACAGATTGTTTGAACCTTATCTGATACAAGTCATGCTTTTTTTTTTTTTTAATAAATCCGGTCATTTTGACTTTTACTTTGACAGACACTTGTGTCTCAAAAACCACGTCGATTTCTCATTCTGCAGTTCATTTAAGTTTTCTAATTATGTGACTGCTTTGCAAGGATTGAAATTAAAATGACAGATAAAAAATAACAATGTAATAGGCATTTTGCATACAGTGGTCCACTTGGGCTGAAAGAGATTTCCCCCCCCCCTCTTCCTTTTAAAATAGATAATCAGGACAGTGTCATCAATTAGATTTTCACTTTAACTTTTCCTAATGTTTCTGGACTTTATTACTTGGCAAAGACTATTGGGACAGATTTCTTTATTTTTTCCTCTGGCCTAAAACTCAACCCCCCCACTTTCCAAACTGTTACCACCGAAGAGTTTATTAAATGGTTGAAAAAGACAGCTGGTCCCACCATCTGTTAAAATTTTTCAGGGGCCAAATGAAACAGGTTACACATTTAGCCATGCCAAGTCTTCCAATACCCCCTTCCTCTCACAGCCTGTGGAGGGCTAATCTGAATTTCACGCTCTGATTTTGCTATTGCTAATGTCTGAGCTTCTTATGTGTGCTTTTCATAGTTGCTTATATTACTTCCCTTTCAGTAACAAAAGCTACCCTCTCCTTTTAAGCAAGTTCATTTGCAGTCAATGGAATACAGGTTCTATAGTTTCCTTTGCAGCAAATACTGTACCTTGAAGGAAACTCACAGAGAACTAATATCTGACTTTTTGGAGCAATAGTGAGGACCAGGAGTACATTTCTGTTGTTTTGCAACCACTTTTCTATAAATGCTAATGGAGGTAATTCACATGTGCCAACAAAGACAGTCTGCAACACACTGCAGGTGTGAGGGGGTTGAAACAAAAGGGATGCTAACCCTAATGGTATTTCTTGTCATTAACAATTCTTTGATGTTCACACTCGAGGCTCTCTTTTATCTTGTAGTTTTTCAGCCATCTATGTTAACATGCAGTGCAACTGAATCTTTTTTTTCCCTAGCCTTTAAAGACATCTGCAAAATGTTTATGCTAAGTTAGTTTCCATAACATCTTTCAGTAACACACAGTGAAGCAGAATGAGATAAAGCTTGTAAGGTTATTATTAAAACATCAGTAAGTTCCGATCATTAAGTTGAAGAATCAGATCAATAAAAAGGAGCACTTAATGTTACTTTAATAAGGATGAGTTTCCTGTAACAGGACTGAGCATTAACTTCAGTGTAAGTGAAGTGATGTTTATAATACAGCAGCTCTGATGATAAGAATAGTTTGTTTTACTTGCGCTCACTAAAAATAATTTTTCAAATGTATTAATTAGATTAATAAGTTCCTGTATTAAAAAGCTTTAATAATAGAGCATATTTAAGGACATTTAGCTTTATAGAAGGGAGGGATTTCTCTATCGCTAAGCAGGCAGTGGCATTCAGCCAAAGAGCTGTAGGTGGAGTTTCTCCACGTCCATCTGTCTTTTCATGACCTACAGATGGTAAAACAGTGTTTTTAAAAATGTACAACTCAGTATGATGACAGTAAAATGAAATGAACAATCAAAGCACAAAAGACATTATTCTAAACTAATGCACAGTATCTCCAAACAAATACTGTAGTAAAATGCAGTAGGGAATATGCATGCTACGAATAGTGCCAGCATTTTGCTCTCGTCTCATCGGTCACATCCTGTTAGATCATGTACCATTTTAACAGTGTATGTTGCGCTACATTGCGATATGCTGTAATGTTAAACAGATAACAAAATCAATACCCCTTGCCAATCAGATTTCTGCCATAAATCTGGATATTAGCAATTGTTCTTCAAAATGCTGATAATTATATTATCAACTATCAAAAATGAAGGTGTTATGGGATCTCTATGGAGAATTTGCTTTTGTTGCTCTTTCAGAACTTCATCTTTCATTGATTAATTTAGTCAAATAGTAATCTGTGCCTGGATAGTACGGTGGTATCTCTGAACTGGGATATACATACAAGATTCTACCACTATCAATGTTAAATATCAAGATGCAGGTAGTAAGCAATACCAAAGAACAACTATAATATTCATTATTTACCTGCTTTATAACTTATTTTACATGATGTATGAAGCCAAAATAACATTGCACTGAGCTTTATCTTGTTCTAGGGTTTAGGAGAACAAAATGATGGACTGAGTTACATTGTCACCTCTGTTTATTGCACAGCATAAGGCAGGCTCAGATACATTTATGAAAATGAAGAATATTGCATTATCAGCAATTAAAAAAAAAGAAAATGTAATTATTTTTTATTTTTGTATTATGCTAGTGCCTAGACGTGCCAGTTATGGAGCTGGGCCCCATTGTGCTAGGCATACTAAAAACACAGAATAAAAATGCTGCTCCAAACAGTTTATAGTCTATGTGGGAAATGTTCCGTGATAGAAGTCTCTATATAATCTCCCATTTTAAATTGGGTAAATTTGGTGCTTAAAAGAAGGAAGGCATACTAACTCTCTCAGATATTGCATAAATTTCCTCACACAGTTGTGCCAAAACCTCTCATTCCTAATCTATATCATCCCTACTGTTCCAGTTCTGGGCTGTGACACCGCACTGCTTTATCTGCTAATTCCTGATCTGTAAGAATCTTGCTATTTCAGTCTTGGCTCCCATATAAACCCTGATAATAGACCACAATGAGATTAGCAATACTTCTCTTATTCCAATCCCACACAGCCCTGCCAATGAGGCTTGCCACATCCCTGCTACTCCAATTCTGGGTTTCTCTTGAGCAGAAATTCCAGTTGTGTCATGTAATGTGGCTTGTGATCAAGTTTTGTGATATTGGCCTGTATCACCAAGAGACTAAAATGAGGCCATCAAACTTATTTTCACTTGTAGCCTTGGTCAGAATTTGACCCAAGTCTCCTTCAGAAAAAGGCAAATATATTAACTTGTGGGCTCACTTAGTACCTATCTGTAGAACAGTTAACCGCACTTTACAACTGCATTAGAAATTGTTGCTTAAATTGTGTAATAGTTGTACATTCTCCACAGCTGAATAGCAATGAGGCCCGCTAAGCAAAAGAATGAAATTTAATCCAGTCTTTGCATGGACAACTAGCATATAGAACCTGGTTTCTGGAAACATAACAAGTGGTTTTCTCACTAATTTACTTTTATGGCCTCCAACACCATAGTATCTGATTGCTATAGTAAACAGGCTGCTGATGACAGATTACACATACATTTGTTGTTCAGATGGGTGTTGGATTCACACTTATGACAAAATGAATTTATAACAATTCTTAAGAAGCTGCAGAGAATGAGTCTAAGATTCAATTTGTAGTTACAGGTAAAGGGGTGTTAACTTTTACCCTTCCTGCCCTCAGGCCAGCCCCAAGGGAATGAAAAGACTCTCACAGGCTTCCATGGGTTTTAGATCAGGCCCAAAGGATTGCTCCCCAGCACTTTGGTCTGAGAGGCATCCCCTGCTGTTTTCATATAGCTGAGAAACTTGCTTTGTTGATGAGGGATGACTTTTTCTCCTGGATGAATATTCTACTACAAAAGCTTCACAGAGCATCCTATCTTAAAAAAAAAAGAGTGCCCACAAAATTTGTCTTCAATGCTAACAGCAAGATATTAGATTATTGAAAATTGTTTATTGCCAGGGTTAAAAGATGGGTAATGGGTATATTTACTATCACACAATAAGATGTATTCATAATCACATGTATTCATTTTTATTTGAGTCATTCTGATAAACAGGAGATATTCTAAAATGTGAAGGACTGGAAGTCTTTCTGACTTATCCCATTTTAGGGAAGAATGGACTTTTATGGAAATAGACTTGGCAATATAAAGCCCCATGTTTGGCCTTAATTATTTAGGTCTCCATTAATACTTTTACAATGCAATACAATAGTAATTTATACCTACAATTATTTTACAAGCAGAACTCAAGCAGTATTTGATAACAACACTTCTCTTTTCTCCTTTGGGGCTGAATCTGATCTCATTTACATCAGTTCCGCTCTGGTGTCACTTCACTGATTTTACTAGTTACTGTTCATTTATAAAACGGTGAGGTCAGAATTAGGCAGTTAGAATCTGAGCTCCAGTACACAGTTTCCCCTGTAGAATCTAACCAGGGGCTTGTCCATACAGCCCCACAATTTGGACTACCGGGATGTGAATGGCAGTGCACACTGAAGTGCATCTGCTGTAATTCCCCCCCTTGTGGATGCTGTGGGCATGAATTAAAAGACTCCTAGTTTGCATTAACATAAGCCTCTGCAAACAGGATTATATTCATGTGACCTAGGACCCTTTTAGTTCAAGACGGCAGCATCCACACAGGGGAGTTACAGCACAGCACTTCGGTGCACTCTGCTATTCACGACCCGTAGCCCGAATGGTTAAACCATAACCATGCCCCAGTGTAGGCATAAAACTTTTTAAAGTTTAGGAAGACAGAATTTGCTTTTGCTTAGATAACAGTTTCTAAGCACCCTAAAAACACTGATGGGTTGAGCCAGATAGGTAGGCTACTAGTGTTGTTATCATTAGCACATTTTATACATGTGAAACTGAGTCACCGGATGATACAGAGGAAGTCAGTGGAAGAACTCTTCTTTAGCCACAAGACTACCTTTTCTCTCCCTATTCCTGATATCACTATCTTTTCCCCCATATTATGTGTCTCCTGACTAGGACCAAAGAAGAAACTGTTGTGAGGACTCTGTTTCCAATTCCAGACCTCATTTCTGACAACAGTTATGCTTAGCTAACTATGCTCACTTATATGAAATCTGTAGCCTCTTCTCAATATCTGTTGGCTCATGCAGGATTTCTTGCAAGTGAGTATAGGGCTGAGCTCTGGGACTCTCTACCCTCACAGATCCCAGAGCTTGGACTTCAGCCCAAGCCCAAACATCTCCATAGAAATTTTTTAGCCCTGCGAGCCCAAGTCAGCTAACCTGGACCAGCTGTCGGTTTTTTATCCCTCTGTAGACACACTCTTACGGGCCTGACTCACCACTATACTCAATTCATATTTTAAAGTGGGTGCAAATGTAAAGTGGATGTAATTTATGCCTACTCTAGGATCACTTTAGTGCCAGAGTGGTATAAGTGAGCTTTAGTATCAATGAGAAGCAGGCTGAAAATGCACCAACTAGAGGCACTGCTGTTTAAAATTAATCCCCAAATGCTTATTGTGCTTTTTTTTGTCAGCACCAGGAGGAATTTTCATCCCTATATAATAGGAAGGCAGAAATTTTCCTCGGCATGGAACTATTCCTGCTCCCATTGAAGTCACTGGGAATACTGCCATAGAGGCCCCATGTTGGGATTTATCTTTCATTCAACCCTTTGCCTGAAGATAAGTTTTTCTTATTTATTACACATACTGTCTAACAAAACCTTTCAACTAACTAGTTCACAGCAAGGTTGCTGGTATCAGATATCAGCTCACCACGGCTGCTCAACAACAGAGTCAAGGTTTCCCTCTAGTTTTCTTTCACCAGTAATCTTTCTCTCTCTCTCTCTCTCTATATATATATATAATTAGAGCTGTTTGGAAAACAGAATTTCCATTCCAGTGGAAATTCCAACATTTTGAAATTTGTTTTCATTCTGAATCAGAACAAAAAGCTGACATTTCAAATATTTGGAAAGAAAATTTGGAAAATTTTTGATTCAGAGCTATTGAAACATTTCATTTAGATAAAGTAAAAATGTTTAGTTTCAATAATGCAAAAACATAAAATATTAAATACATTATTATTATGATATATTATATAATATTAGTATTAACATTTTAAAAATATACATCAAAACTAAATGAATTGAAATGACAAAGTGAAAATAAAATGTTTCAAATGACTGAAATAACATAGTTGAAATGATTCATTTGGACTTTTTTCCATTGTTAATTTTGTTAAAATTGACATTTTCCTGTAAAAGTGTTTTGATTTTGACAAAACTGAATTTTGTGATGGAAAACTTCTGTCAAATTTTTTTTCACTTGCTCGATATATCATCTTTCTTTATATTTTTCCTGTATCCTTTTCCTCATTTCCTTATGACACTGGGTGACAAATGTATGTCAGCTATATAGCTACTGGAGAATTTGGATTGGGTTTCGTAAACATTCAGAACTAACTCCTTCAAACTCATTTTTATATTTTCACCAGTAACTGTGAAAACCCAATCAATCAATCAAATCATATATCATATCATACCTATAATATAATAAAATAATGGTGATTATATAAAGATATCCATCAATTTCCTTCCAGATAACTCAGACTCCTCTTATATTTACATTTTTGAAATACAGTGATATCTGTGTTAATGGACACCTGTCTTAAATGACAGACGTACATCAACTGCAAGCATTTTACAATACTAAATTATCTTTATTAAGTGACCTCTCCATCCCCTAAATGTGAGCACAGACTGCACAAATATTGCCCCATTGTGCTAGATACTATATAAATATACAGTAAGAGACTGCTCCGGCTCCAAAAGAGCTTATAACCTAAATAGAGAAGACTAGACAAGAAGTGGAAGAAAGTAATTATCCCCATTTTACAGATGGGGAACTGAGGCACGGAGAGTAAGGGTATGTCTATACTGACAGTGGCAAAGTCACTGCTGTCAGATCGACCTATCTGGATCAACTGAGCAGTCATTGAAGACTCGCTCAATCAATCCAGAAGTCGATCTAGTTAAACCACCTTCTCAAGTGGCGAAGCACTGTGACGACGGGAACGCAGTTTCCGTCGGCGCAGTTCAGTGAAGACGGTGCACAGAAGGGAAGTACAGAAGTTGACGGGAGTTACACAAGCTACTTACTCTGTGTGCTCTGTGTAGCCTGTGTAACTCCCATCGACAGCCTCCGAATCACCAGGTAGGTGTAGACCAGGCCTAAGTGACTCATTCAAGGTCCCAGACAAAATCTGTGATAAAGCTGGGAATTGAACCCAAATCTCCTGAGTCCCAGGCCAGTACCTTACCCACAAATCCAACCGTGGCCAAGATGCCACATCTGAGATCAGCAGCGGCACTCAAGCTGGGGTTTCTCTGATATAAACTCTAGAGAGGGGCTGGCAAGGTCCTCTCTTGGAAGCTTGACTCAAGAACCCAGCATTCATTCATTTTTCCCTTTGGTCCATCTGAGCTTGGATCTGTTAAGCCTTTGGTAACTCTGCAAGGCCCATCTGTCCTCTCACATACTTGATGAAAAGACAATTTGAGGGGGACATTTTTTCAATGTACTGCTAGGAACATCAAGGATGAAGGTTAGCTATTTGTCGATCAATGTGGGATTGAGAAGTCCGTCTGTTCGGCTGGTTAATATGATATGAGAGTGCTGTGTTAGTTGTTGGAAGGACCCCAGGAGAAAAGGCTGGGTTTCTGTTACTGGAATGAAATATTCTATACTTTGAGAGAATACAATAATATAAACATCAGAATTGGAATATAATTCTGCATCCGTTTTGTTTGAGCCCTGGGGTGCCGTAGCCTTGGCCAGTTCTTGACCCTTCTGCTCAGTAGCTATAAAGTCCCAGCAGACCAATGCTCTCATGGAACAGTAACTGAAACCTGAGCTGGAATATTCAATTACCCCCTCACAGCCACTACAGAGCTGAGCCTTGGACATGCAGCCCACCCTCTTCCTTGAAGCAGAATCACACTTTACTCTCCCATGCCCATATAAGGCAGTGGGGCCCCCAGGGAATTGATTTTTTTCCCCAAGGCCCCTATGTGGGAGCAGGTTCAGCCAGGGAGACAGTGGGAGGCCTGTGAAACCTCTTCTCTCCCAGCAATGAACATATTGAGAGCTCCCAAATAGCTGTCAGCTGGGAATGATTGGGTCTAGCCTCATGATGGATAGGATGCCACAGAGCTTCCCCCCTGCAAAGATTCCCCCCCGGCCTGCAGGATTTGGCTCAGCATGGTGGTTCTTTGAAAAAGCAGCTTTTGTTCAGGACAGCAGCAATGTGAGACAGTGTTTCTTCAGTAGCAATACCCTGCCTCTTTCCCTCACTGTGAACAGAACAAGCCTAAACAAATGAAATCTGTCAGAGTCCATGTGACAGCAAAATCCAGCTCTTCAGCTGACTTCAGTGCAGCTACACCAATTCACAGCAACTGAGGATGTGGCGTTAGCAGCAGAGCTCTGACATAGAAGTGTGTGTGTGCCCTAAACTGAGGGTGAGAAGGGAATTAACCTGCTGAGGTCTCTAGGCATTACCTATATGTTGATGTAGGGAGTAATAGACATCTGGGGGAGGCTGCAAACATGGAGGCAGCTATTGTGTCTATTGTGCACTGGATTATTATTATGGTAGTGTCTAGATGTCTCAGCCATGTCGCTGGGACCCCATTACCTTGTTCTTCTAGTCAATATACAAACATGTAGTAAATGGGAGTCCCTACCTCAAAAAGTTATAATCTAGAAGACAATACACAGGTTGACAAGACAAAGAAGCAGGTGAGAAGGGAACACAGGGCACAAAAGTAATAGGAAGAACAGACTTGCTGTGGGCACAGTTCTTATCCAATCAGTCGAGTAATTACAACTCATTGCCTACCAGCCATTAGCAGATGGTAGACTGTAGTATAAAATGCCTTCTGACATCATACTCATTTTGAGAACGTTAGTATTTGTATGTATTGGTGTTGCATGTGGAGATTACTTCACCAACTAAAGAAAAGGGAAAACTGTGATTAAAGAGTTCTCAATATATATATTGCATTTTCTGTTGTGCCAGGGAAATAACTAAGATTTTCAGAACTAGAGTATTCACTAATGAGTGCTTAATGTTGTAAATCTAATCATTTGGGGCCAGCTTCTGCCACCTTCACCCACAATTAATAACATTCTGCAATCAATTTCACTGGAACATGGCATAAAGTTCTTTAAAAAGAATGTCAAAGATCCAAGATTAGTAAATGCTTAATAATAAAAGAAACAATTAAGTGTCTTCATTGTGTTTTACAATTGAATGCCTAGACACAGCTTTCACTGACCAGGGTCCCAACTCAGTAAAGCACCTAAACATGGGTTTAGGACTTTTGTTGACTAGACCTGCAATTACTGACATGCTTAAAATTAAACATGGGCTTAAGTGCTTTGTTGAGTCAGGGCCATATTCTGTATAATCATAGAATTATATACATATTGGGTTTATGATATTTTTCCCCTGTTATATATGTGTAAAGCTTGGCTACCACCCAATAGTATACAATTGGTAACCTATAATTAAACTGCATATGACAATAACATGGGTTACAGCCATATGTCCTGACTTTCTGCATTTACAAATACATAAACCAACTTTTAAAACTGCTTTTTTACAAAGTCTTTGAGAAAAAATTGCACTGCGAAGAAACCATATATTTTTGAGGGTCCTGTGTCCTAAGTCAGTATGGGAACCCACACATTCATGTGACTTTCTTCAAGACAGTTTTATTTCCTCTTCAGTCATATCATAAATTCTAGCACTTTGAGACTTAGCAAATTATCTCAAGAAAAAGTTTTAAATTATTTTGTCTTGAGATAGTAAAAAGAATGCTCATTGATGGCAAATTTTAGAGAGATGGAAAGAGGCTGGCGGGCATCCAAGAGATTCCTAGAGAGAAACAAACATCCGTCCATCATATTAATTATGAGCCATATTTGTACAACACTTGTGGGTGTCACTAACTCATTTGCAGGTGCGCACATATTCTAATCCAGAACTATCTGTACTTTAAAGATTCAAAGATCCACCCTTACATATTCAGTGTTCTCCTTAATCCAAGTCATGGCTCATTGCTTGCAGTGTTTTGGCCTTTGATCTCACCAGCCATTCTGTCTAGTTTTTGATGGAGACTGAAGATGAGAACATGAATGGGAAATATTAATTTTCAAACCTCTGAATTTTCCCTCTGAGCTTCCTATGCCAGACTGCAGGAGCAGCACTGCAACCACTAGAAGAAAGACTTGAAGCTTTTGCTAGACTCCCTGTCTGCCTCCTTTTCCTGTCCAAAGCCTTAGGAAAGATTGAAGAACCTGGGAATGTTTAGTCTTGAAAAAAGAAGACTGAGGGAGGGGACCTGATAACAATCTTCAAATATGTGAAGGGCTGTTATAAAAAGGACAGAAATTAATTGTTCTCCATCTTTACTGAAGATAGGACATTGCTATGGCAGCAAAAGCTCTAGTGTAGTGCAGTTATATCAGTTATAAAGTCCTTTCGCTAGTATAGGTTCTTTTGTTCAGAAAACTGGTATAAACTGCATCCCCACTAGGATGGGTTGCCAGTACAGCTATATCAGTCAAATATTATATCAGTACATCAAATATCATATATCTGTACAGCTATATCAGTCAAATCATTTCTAGTGGATTGTCTAGAAAAACTGTCTAGAAGACAGAAAGCAAAGAGTAAGATTAAATGGTCAATTTTCATCATGGTCTAAGGTTAACCAGTGAGCTACCTCATGGTTACATACTAGGCCCTGTGTTGTTTAGTTTATTTATTAATGATCTGTAAAGGGGGCAGGTAGTGAGATGGCAAAATTTGCAGCTGATGCAAAGTTATTGAAGTTAGTTAAGACCATAGATGACTGTGAGGATCTTCAGAGAGTCCTAAACAAATTAGGTAAATGGACAACACAATGGCAATGGAATTCGGTGTCAATAAATGCAAAGTAATGCACATTGGAGAGGGAAATTTAAACTACTCAGACACCTTAGAGGGTTCTAAATTAACTGCATCAGCTCAAGAAAGGGACCTGGGTGTTATTGTACACAGCTCAACGAAGACCTCTGCTCAATGCAGCTGGGGTAAAAAAGCAAACAAGATTTTAGGATGGATAAGTAATGGGATGGCAAATCATACAGATAATATTATAATACCTTGATGTAAATCAGTGGCATGGCCTCATCTGGATAATAAGAATGATCAAGTGCACTGAAAATTCTCCAGTGAAGAGAGGTTGAAAGGTTTCGGATTGTTTCCTTAGAACAGAGATGAATAAGTGGAGACATGATAAAAGAACACAAAGTTCTAAACACTGGTCTAAAGAAGGGAGATTGGGCCTTCTGTTTCTTCATCTCATAATACAAGAAAAAGGGGATATTCAGTTAAATTAAAAGGTGGGAAATTCAAAATGGATACAGGAAATATTTCTTCATATAATGGGTAATTATACTATGGAACTCACTGCATCAGGAAATTATTGAAGCCAAGAGCTTAACAAGATTCAAAAAAGAGTTTGAGTATTAATATGGATATCAAGAATATCTAGACCTATCATAATTAATGATATTATAATTATATAAATATAATTGTCTGGAAGGGATATTAAACCTCTTGCTTCAGGGTTTAAGGTAATACCTAATTATTTGAGATTAGGATGAGACTGAATTTGGGGGTGTAGATCACACAACATCTGCCTACTGCAAGATTCGTACATTCTGCTCTCAATCTTCTAGTGCTGACCACTGTTGGATACAGGGTATTAGGCTGCCAGCCATGATGAGCCTTGGGTCTGATCAATTACGGCAGTCCCTATGTCCCTATACATGTTAGCATGTGCTAAATTTAGACATGCTTAATCCTCATTGACTTCAATGGAAAGCGAATTTCATCCTAAATGAACTATGATTCATAAAATCCTTGTGAGGCAAGGAAATGTTGTCCATATTTTGCACATAAGGAAACTGCAGCACAAAGAGATTAGATAATGTATCTAAGATTACACAGATAATAGATCTCGGAAGGGAACCGAGCTTTCCTGACACCCTGTTTTATGTTTTAGTCAAAAATAACTATAAAATGATACATTACATTATTTAGTATCAATTGCTTTAAAAAAAACTATGTGGACTAACTCCTCCAGGGAAAGGATGAACATTGCTAAACTTGGGTTAAATGATCTCTCACTATATACTATTTTATGAGATAAATTCTGAGATACGAGGGTTGTTCAAAAAGTTCTAAGCCTTACCCAGAAAGAAGAGCCATAGCTGAACATTTTTGTTGTTGTAACACACTACCACTTCTTATAAAACTAGAAAAACTAATACAGATTTCTGTTTTAATTTGTGTGCATGTGAGGCCCATACAAAGGTGAAGGGTAGTGCGACAAATCTAAAAATGGACAAAACAGAGACCCGAGCAGTCAAAGTATCTGCAAAAAAAAGGTATGACACCCAAGGAAATCCATGAGGACTTGCTGAGGACTCCCCTTCCTATGCAATTGTGAAGAAGTGGGCTGCTGAATTCAAGCGGGGCAGGGTGAGCACAGAAGATGACCCTCGGTCAGGTCGTCCAAAAACCTCAACCACTGATGATCAAGTTGATGCCATTCACCGTATGGTTTTGGATGACAGACCTCTTACTGTCCAGCAGATAGCTAAGTCCATAGGCATTAGTTCTGGTTCAGTTCACACTGTTTTAACTGAGATCTTGTGGATGAGCAAGCTGTCTGCAAGATGGGTCCCAAGAATGCTGACGCCAGAGCAGAAGCTGCAAAGGGTTGACATTTCCAGGACACTTCTGACTCGCTTCCAGGCTGACCCTGAGAATTTCCACCGCAGATTAGTAACTCAAGATGAAACCTGGGTTCATCACTTCGAACCTGAATCAAAGATTCAAAGCAAACAGTGGAAACACCCTGGTTCTCCACCCCCGAAGAAGTTCAAGCGGGCAGCGTCTGTTGACAAGGTGATGGCTTCTGTTTTTTGGGATTCTGAAGGCATAATCATGATAGACTACCCGGAAAAGGGAAAAACTATTAATGGACAGTACTATGCATCAGAATTAACACAACTGAAGGAAGCAATCAAGTCGAAACGCAGAGGGAAGCTGAGGGCAGGTGTGCCCTTGCTCCAGGATAACGTGCCCGTTCACTCTGCTCAGGTTGCAGTAGCTGAAGCAGCCAACTGTGGCTTTGAATTGCTACCCCATCCCCCTTACTCACCAGACTTAGCTCCATCTGACTTCTACCTGTTTCCTAAACTCAAATCCCACCTACGTGGTCGCCATTTTGGAAACAATAATGAGGTCATATGTGCTGTGGAGGAGTTTTTGAAGGACCAGGACGCCACCTTCTTCCATGATGGGATTGCAATGCTTGAGCATCGTTGGACCAAGTGCATTGATGTCAAGGGGGACTATATAGAAAAATTGTGAAAAACTGTCTTGTTTCTGCAACTCCTTCTGGGTGAGGCTTAGAACTTTTTGAACGACCCTCGTACTCATTCAGCATTTGAAATGGTTTTACATGATGCTTTTTTACAGTAAAAAAGGTTAAAAAACCATATGAAGTTCTGAAAGGCCTATATTATTATAATATATTTATTATCACCCCAAATTATGCTGAACATCAATATAAAGTCCCAGTCCCAGTCCTGCAATGCTGTGTTGTTGGGTTTAAAATTATAACCAGTTTTAGAAGGGATGCCTATTTAGGGCTGGTCCTGCAAACACACACATAAATAACTATAGACATCAGTAGGACTGTTTACATGGGTTAAGTTAAATGGGACTACTTAGGTGGGTAAGTGTTTACAGAATCAGGGTCTAATTTTGCAAGAGGCTTCCTTAGTTGTAATTATTTCTCCCTGTCTGTTTCTCTCTCTCCCACACACACACACAAACCAGCAGTGATAAACACATGCAATTACTCTTACCAGCATTAGACCAAAGCGTAAATGGTGAAGTTCAGCTCTGAGCAAAAGACACTCCTCTTGAAGAAAGAGGAGATGGAGGGTTGAGTGAGTTGTCATCCTCAGTGATAGGTTCAACAGCTGATAATGATTTGTAATATTCATCCTCCCCATCAAGCACTTTGATCTGGCTGTGAAACAAAACAAACTATTTTTATTAAGTAAAAAAATAAAAATTACAAAGTAGTTCTGCAAAATCTTAAGAAATATAACTCTATGGCTGGTGAAATGAAAACATTGAAAAAGTGTTAATACAAGATGGGATGATTTTGTTAACAAGATGCAGCCTTTATACATATCTCCCAATCTTGCTGCCACGTTTTTAGTGTTTTAAATCTCTCTGTGGGAACTGAATGGCTTTGAGGCTTGGTAATAGGTCACAGAGCCTTTCATCTCTAGGTCTGCAGTAAAGTCAGACCAACTATTTGTAGCAAGTATTTTATTTGACAAATGTAGCATTTTTAACAGAAAATTTTCTACACAGACTTTGATATTTACAAATATGTTGATTATTTAGAATTGTTCAAACTCGGTAGGCAAACACATTTTGTGAACTATGGGCCTGATCCAAAGGCAATTCCATTATCTTCTGTGGGTTTTGGATCAGACCCTATTTGATCCAACTGTGTCTTCAGCTTGTCATGATACGTGATGGGACACCAAAGTCACACAGTGTTATTTCTGCTCCCTGACTGGGTAACAGAGTTTTATAAATTGAAGGAGGTAACTCAAAGAGCTACCAAGCCAACCATACAAACAATTCTGGTTTGAATCCTCTCACAAACACTATTTGCATTAGTATCCACAAGACTATTTGCAGAAAACAAATAAGAAAGGGTCAGAGATACCATTTAAGAAAACATGGGGCTCTCACTGAATGAATGTTCATTAATATGTGTTTGCTGTATTCATCCAGCACTAGTTGCTGCACACATCAGTAATAAATAAAATTTGGGACTGCGGGATGATGGGATGGTGGCTTTTGTGAAACGCACCAGTGGTCTCTGCCCAGCTCCTGGTGACAAGTGCCCACATACTACTGATACTAAATGGCACCATTTGTGGCAGTCTTAGCCGAGAGCAAGTGCACAAGGAACAACCCTATCTAGGAAAGAACTCCCTTCTCAGTCTTCTCTTAGAACCGGTTCCTCCTGAGGCAGGTTGAAGGATATTGCTAGGGGTGGTAATAGGAAGCCTGCACAGCTTTTGTCCATGTTATGTCAGTTCTAGGCTAGTGGGCTTCATCCTCAAAGACTCTCAGGCCAGTACCTTTTACTACAATTAAATTAATTTTTAAAAAAGAGGAAGCTAAAATTTGCTTGAGGTGTACTGTGAGAGAGCTGGGGAGGATATTTTTTAAGCACCAGTTCTAGTGTTTGCAGACAGTAGAAGATGCACGTTTTATATTTGCTGCTGTAGAAAATGTCCAATGTCAATGCACAGAGATATGTTAATTGTTTATTTTTAGAAACCTCTCTAGAAAGTTTTGCATTTTCTGTAATATCACAAAGGACTTTTTCTGTTTACAGTTGCTTAGAACTAAGAAGACAGATATTTACCCAAGTTTTCTTGGCTTCCTCTTGCTCCCTTGATATTCTAGAGTTCCCTGTGGAGAGGGCCAAGAACACACAGTCAAAGCAAAGCAGCAAGTCGTTAATTTTTAATTCAAAGTGATTTTGTGTTGAATGCAAGCAGATGCTGATAATATCAGAAGTCACAGCATAATTTTTTTGATCAAAGGGCTCAAGTGAGCCTGATGAAGCATGCATCTTGCTCGTCTTTGATAAACCACATCAATTATTCACCGTGAAGGCAGACATCCTGACATGAAAGCAACAGATAAAGAGCATAAGCACATGTTCAAGACGAGAGCAAAAGAACGTGGGGGTGGGGCTGGAGGGGCTGGAACAGGTATTAATAACCGAATTATTAACTGGAAACAAAGCCAGTAAAACAGCTTTATTGCCACTTTGAACTCACATTTAACTGGTTATAGTACATGTTGTCCTCAGGGCTATTCAGCATTTTGGGCTGCTGACATCGCCGACGAGGTGTTCTCAGCTTCTGTTCAAGACAGTTTTCTGAACCTACAGTAAGATAATGCAATTTAGTTTTAAGCCATGCCAGGTGCTGTGAACGTCTTTGCATATTTTAGACCATAAGCAGTCCTTTCTTCTGTTCTGTTCAGTCCTAAATTTATTAGCAAATCAGTCCTATTCTAAGTAGGTATACAGAAAGTTTGGGATCTTTGTTTTTTGTTTTGGAACTTAGTTCAAATGAGTTTTTAGATTAAATTTTCTCTTATAACATAATTTTATTCCTATGTATACCTATAACATAGTTCCTTGTTCCTTTCACTCTTTATATTGCATATTTTGTTATCTAAGTAGGATGAGGTGCATTGTGACTAGCCAAAGACTAGAAGCAGGATCAGCATCAAAACTGTTCATCTGTGTTTATAGATGACTGGTATAAATCCCTTTTTTTTACTATATAAAAAGCTACTTTTTAATATAACATTCTATTTAATGAGAGAAATCAGTGCCATTTGAAAAAATGTCTCCTTGAGTTAATTTGTGATACACTATAGAGCAAAAGTTGGTTAAAGCCATCTGGAACACACACAGTTTAAAGATGACAAAAACATTTTAGAAGGGAGGATTTTGTAAAAAATATGGTTTGAGCTAGTACTAACTCACAGCCTTTGTAATTTTGCTTTTTTCAAAAAGGAATATTGTTCTGTGTAATCTATAAGAGACGATTCAGAGAAAAAACCTGATGGAAAGACCATAACACAGCACGATTAATTGACACTAAGAACAATTTTAAGGACAATTCATAAATATTATACTAATAGAAAATGAATCTGGGAATTCCTTTCTTTCCAAATAGATCATACACACATAATGTTTTTGACCTTTCTGGTATCTGATTTTACCATGATTTAAAAAAAATAATAAATAACCTAATAATATTTCCAGTTCAAAGACGCAGGAGAATATTTACATTTCAGTACAGACATTGAAGGAAAATATTAGTTACATTACACTTGGATCCCACATTAAGAGTGAAATTCACCCCTTTCCAGAGGCCCCGCACAAGATCTTCAACCTACTGAAGCCCCTTTGAAAACTTCAAAACTGAAGTCGATGGCTCTGTGCAGATGTGGCCCATTTGTAGGTTCTGGCTCTTGATGAAAACATAATTCTTTAAAGCAGGTTTGTGAAGTTCTTGGGTTCACAGACTACTGACTGCTGGGTTTTTCTGAAGTTTTTCCAGTGTTATCCCCACTTTGGGACACATCTTTGCCATTGTTCCAGATGTGAAGCACCCATGAAAATCAATGAGAGTTTTACATAAAACCAGCGTCAGGATACGGCTCTATGTCAGCAAAGATTCAATACCCGCACTCTATGCCATGGAGCCTTTATGTAAGGTCTTTTCAATACAATTATCTATTCCTTAAAGAGAGGATACATTTCAATGTAATCATATTCTTTAAATAAAATCCTGCTCGCATAAAAAACAAAATCTCCCAAACCGAGAGATTTAACAAACTTTTTTTAACCTAATTGCAGTTTTATAACTTGCCTGGTACTATGCAGAGTTCCCCTACTATTTATTTGTTCTTCATGGAACGTCACGCTTGAGGCAAATCAAATCAAACCCTCAGTCCATTAATTACAGTAGGAAAAAGCCCATTATCCACATTTGCCTGTGGGAGCCTCCCTTTACTTGCATGGACTCAGTTCTACTCTCAGCTGTGTACACAGTACAGAGGTGTAACTCCCACTATCTGACTGAGGGCAAAGTCAGGCTCAAAATCTTATTATTAAGTTATTTGTTTGAAGAAATTAACTCTTTACAACAACAAAATAACTCTCCAGTAATACATTCATGTTATTTGCTAAATATAATCCCAAAATCTTAAGCTCTTGAGGCTTTCCTAGTTCTATTCATTTTGCAAAGAGAGGTTTGTTGTTCAAGAGATTCTGACATCACTGTCTATATCTCTGTTGTTCGCCTGTATTGTCTCTAAATAGACAAGGTACAAAGTTCTTCCAGGTTAGATTGCTCTAAAGTCATTGGGAGTTGCATGGCTAACTCCTATTCGTGTCTTTGAAAACATCCCCTATAATATTTAAATGTAATAAAGAGATTATCTATTAAATCTTCGTCCCAATAAAGTTAATGGAAATTTCGCCATTGACTCCAATGAGGCCAGAATTTCACCCTGTATCACTGAGCACTTCCATGATTTTGTTCCTAAAATTATTATGTTTGGTTTTGGAAGGGACCTTAGAATTCAAAGCCCTCATGATGGCAGGATCACCTGGAGGTGATGTTTCAGTCTTAGGGCCAAATTACGTTCTCACTTACATAAATATAAATCAGGAGTAACTCCACTGAAATCAATTCTTGGTACGCTGGTGTAAAGCTAGTGTGAGTAACTGAAGAATTGGGCGCTCTTTTAGATACTTACCAGATACTTGCTAAAAGCAAACACACAGCACACAATTATCACAAAGTTTGTAAACAGTACCATGATGTGATGCAATGTACTGGATTATTTGACAAAAAGAATAAATTGTATTCGTTTTTCAAAAAGAATATTTTAATTAACCTTCATTTTATTTTGCAGGAACATCTACATCAGAATTTTATATTGCTATGGTTTATTTTATCCATTTGAATTCTGATTTAATAAAGTTTTGCTCTTGCTTTTTATCGCACCTATAATTATTTCTCCATCTTACACGGGTGGCCTGCAGATTGTGTCCTCCAGAGGAAATACCTTTTCAGTGGGCCCATTTGTCTTAGCATTTAGTAGCATACAGCATGAATGGTAAGAAAATCTGGCAACATTTATCATACACTACTGTATCTGGAGAAAAGTGTATTAACATGTGCTCTACATTCCGCAGTTAAATAGGCATTTCAAATAGAGTTTTAAAATGTTTAGCTTTGATGACAAAGTTAAAGCCACCAACAGGAAAATGACTTGTCATTTTAATAATAGCTATATTTATTGTTTACATAGCATCCAAAGTGTGCTAAGTGCTTCTGGTATACCCACAAGAGGGTTTGCTACAAATTCAGATGGCACACCTAGAATCTGAAAAGAGTCTCTCCTTAAGCCAACACTTCCATAGGGGAGATTTGATCCCTTTTCCTCATATTAAGTCAGAGACTTAGGGCTAGAATGAGACATTACCTCTTGTCATATGTTACTGGCATAGTAAGTAATGATAAAGATAAGTTAATTGTACAGAGCAATCTAGATCATTTGGTAATCTGGGTTCACTGAACTACGTGTGTTTTAATATAGCTAAATACAAGGTCATACATCAAGGATAAAAGAATGAAGGTCACATTTATAGGATTGGAGTCTGATTTTGGAAGTAGTGATTCTGAAAGGGACTAAGGGATTACCATGGATACCAACTGAACATGAGGTCCCAGTGTGATACAGAGGCTAAGACTACCAATATGATTCTTCAGTGTATAATCAGGGGAAGTGAGTAATAGTAGGGAGTTAGTATTGCTTTTTCATAGAGCTTTAATGAGACCATTACAAATGGAACAAATTTTGAAAGAGAAAGCAAAGGACATAGAGGTAAATGGTATTTGGGATAAAATACAACATGGTTTTGCAAAAGATAGATCATGCCAGACCAACTTGATCTCCTTCTTTGAGAAAATAACTGATTTTTTAGACAAAGGAAATGCAGTAGATCTAATCTACTCAATTTTAGTGAGGCATTTGATACAGTTCCACATGGGAAATTATTAGCTAAATTGGAGAAGATGGAGATTAATATGAGAAATGAAAGGTGGACAAGGAACTGGTTAAAGGGGAGGCTGCAATGGATCACACTGAAAGGTGAACAGTCAGGGTGGAGGGAGGTTATTAGTGAAGTTTCTCAGGGATCGACCTTGGTATTTAACATTTTTTTAATGACCTTGGCACAAATAATGGGAGTATGCTAATAAAATTTGCGGATGACACAAAGTTGGGAGGTATTGCCAGTACAGAGGAGGACTGAAATATCATACAAGATCTGGATTACCTTGAAAATTGGAGTAATAGAAACAGGATGAAATTTAATAGTGCAAAGTGGAAGGCTATTCACTTAGGGGCTAACAACAAGAATTTTTGCTATAAAATGGGGACGTATCAGTTGGAAGTAATAGAGGAGGAGAAAGACCTGGTGTATGTTTATCACAGGAGGACTATGAGCTGCCAACGTGATGTGTCCGTGAAAAAGGCTAATGTAATCCTAGGATGCACCAGGCAAGACAGGGAAGTGTTAGTACCATTATACAAGGCTCTGGTGAGACCCCATCTGGAACACAGTGTGCCATTTTGGTCTCCCATGTTTAAGAAAGCTGCATTTAAAGGGAACAGGTGCAGAGAAAGACTACTAGGATGATCCGAGGAATGGAAAACCTACCTTATGAGAGGAGACTCAAAGAGCTTGGTTTGTTTAGCTTAACCAAAAGAAGGCCGAAGGGAGAGAAATGTTTGTTCTCTAAAATATATCAGAGGGATAAAATACCAGGGAGGGAGAGGAGTTATTTAAGTCAAACACCAATGTGGACACAACAACAAATGGATATAGACTGGCCATCAACAAGTTTAGGCATGAAATTAGAAGGTTTCTAACCATCAGAGGAGTAGAACAGCTTTCCAAGGAGTGCAGTGGCTGGCTTTAAGGCTGAGCTTGATAAATTCATGGAGGGGTGGTATGATGAGACTGCTTACAATGTAGCCGATCTGTAACTACCAGCAGCAAATATCTCCAATGATCGGTGATGGAACACTAGGTGGGGAGGACTCTGAATTACTCTTTCTCAGGTGTCTGGCTGGTGGGTCTTGCCCACATGCTTAGGGTCTAACTGATTGACATATTTGGGGTCAGGAAGGAATTTCCCCCCAGATCTGACTGGCACAGACCCTAGGGGTTTTTTGCCTTCTTCTGTAGCAAGGAACATGAGTCACTTGAAGGTTTAAACTAGTATAAATGGTGGATTCTCTGTAACTTGAAGTCTTTGAGGACTTCTTTGAAAGAAGTCTTTGAGACTTTGAATGATTTGAGGACTACAGTGACTCATCCAGAGTTTAGGGGTCTGTTATAGGACTGGGTGGGTGAATCTGTGACTGGCAGTGTGCAGGAGGTCAGACTAGATGATCATGATGGTTCCTTCTGGCCTTGAAGTCTAGGATTCTACAAGAGGATAATGACAAACTGGAACAGGTTCAGAAAATAGCTACAAGAATGATCTGAGATCTGGAAAACCTGCCTTTCAGTGAGACAGGAAAGAAGCTTAATCTATTTAGTTTACCCAAAAGAAGGTTAAGATATGACTTGCTCACTGTCTACAAGTACCTACACGGGGAGAAGGTTTCTGATAGTGGAGGGCTCTTTAACTTAGCAGGCAACTCCATTGCAGGATCTAGTGGCTGGAAGCTGAAGCTAGACAAATTCAGACTAAAAATGAGGTGCATGCTTTTAACAATGAGAGTAATTAACTATTGGAACCACTTTCCTAGGAATGTGGTGGATTCTCTAGCACTGGAAGTCTTTAAATCAAAACTGGATGTTCTAAAAGATATACTCTAGCTCAACCAGGACTTGATGCAGGAAACACTGGATGAAATTCTACGTCTATGTTCTGCAGGAAGTCAGACTAGCTGATCATTGATTTTAAAGCCAGTAGGGACCATATGAATATTTTAGCGTGTCACTTACTCTGGGTTATAATCTGCTCGGGATTGTTCTGTGCTGTTGATCCCAAAGAAACAGTTTTATTAATGAATTTCCCTTTTCATTGATGCTTCTTTGTTTTATGTTTGAGTTAAACATACCCTCCAAGATACTAATCATTTTGATGACAAACCTTGGCCTGAAGGGGATTTGTATATTTCATGTCATATATTATATAGATTACCTGCTGATCAAGACACCATCATTTTGACAAACTGCAAAGAACTCCCACAAAATTATACAAGTGCCTCAGCAACAAAAGTAAATGCTCTTTAATTCTGACGCAAGGATTCTTGCCTCTAGGGGCCTAGGTTTCGACCAGTACATTCGGGAAAGTCACATCCCTAAGGAATGTTCTTTTCTAAAGAATTCACATAAGGCAGGGAGGAGGGAGAGGTGTGATTCCACCCTTGGAATTCAGCAGAGCTCTTGTGTTAGATGTCTCATCCGTGAGTGACAGACCTGCTCATCAGACAGGCACTAGCCCCTTTACTGATTGGGATTAATCCTGCCTTTTGAGATGAAGTCAGGGTGCCCCTAAACAGGTCGTGGTTGGCCCTGCTTGAGGAACCATCTCTTGACATTGACAATTTTGTAACACATTGCACAATTTTTAGGGAATTTCATAGAAAAAGTGATGAAGAGGCAGTTCCAATTGCATCTGGAGTCTATAAAATTCATTGACCTTCTTCAATTATGTTTTACATCTGGGTATGGCAGAGAGGTGGTACTAGTATCTCTGGGTGATGATATATTTCTGGCATGGGGTGCCTGGAATGTATCCTTGCCTGTGTTATTAGATCTGTCAGCAGCCTTTAACATTGAATATGATGCACTGTTGACTCCTTTGCTGGAGTGGATGGTTCTGTTCCTTCCTCTCTGAGACATTTTAAATGGTGGTGTTGAGTACTATCCTTTCCTTGCTCTCAAAAGGTGTGTGAGACAGAGATCGGTCTTGTCATTTTTCTTTTTACATGTAAACATAAAGACCTACTGTTGAATGAAGGAAGACTCATCTTGTAAATGTTCAGACCCATGGATATTAATAGCAAGAGGTGTAGAAAGTAACTTAACAAATAAAACATAAAAGGGCCATTTACAGGATTTCATTTATTATTAATGAAGTAAACAAATAAAACATATATATCAGTCTGACCAAGAAATATAGTAAGCATATGGCTGATTTTCAACCTATAATATCAGCTGAAACATGAAAGTGTTGCTCTTAATTATAGGCAAATATTAGCACAGACTCATGGGATCTCATCATAACATTTCAAGGTCTATATTCATGAAAATTTAAGCAATGTTTAAAATCATGTTAATTTGTTCTTTGTTTGTTTTTTTTTCTGCCAGTCTAATTTATTCCAAAGGAATTTGGTTCTCTAGCTTGGTAATATTGATCATGCCTATGTAAAGCATTGTTATAGCCTGGGGAGAAGATTTTTGTGGAAAAACTTGTCTTTGTTCTCTTTTGATACTTTGTACGTATTTTGATGCTTTCCAGCTTTTCCAGCTTTTCTCAGATTTACATCTTCTTTCCAGGCAGCCGTTAACTTCATTTTTCATGCTGAAGTCTTGGGCAAATGCACAGGTGACCTCACAGAGTAGGATAATGTACATCATCCTCCCTGACTGGATGCTAAGCGGATCATTGTGTGCAGCAAGTCGATTCCAAGGAACAGTCGTATTTGACTTCCATGCAAGGTAAATATATTCAGACAGCAAGGGCTTGAGATTCTGATCCCATTTGTGAAATCAGGTGCAACTCCACTGAAGTCCATGGAGGTACACTGTGTAAAACTGGTGTAAGTGAAGTCAGAATCAGCCCTAGGGGTTGAATTATGGTCAGTCTGATTAAGAAAAGAAAGAGAGAGACACTAAAAATGACATGTGCTGCTACGTATATGTCAAGCATTCATATCAAGTCTCTTCCCTCCTTTCCCCACTTCCATACTTCAGGCCTGATTCTTCACTGCCTTCCACCTTGAGAAGTCATTTATATTTTTGCAAAGTGGGTGTAAAATGCTACGTCATCATGAAGAAAAATGAGACCCTCTAAGAGATACATGACCCAGACCTGAAAATACTTTATACTGTAGGCTAAAACTAGATCCTTGAATTGCATCTAGAAACAAATAGGAAGCCAGTGTGGATTAGGAGCAGCATGGAGCATGCACCATGAGACGGGTACTGTTGAGTAATCTGCAATAGCGGACATTTCCAAGTGGTCTGTGTGATAGATTAGTATTATTAATTATGTTATGGTATTTCCTCAAACATGCTGGGAGCTGTAGAAAGATACAGGAAGACACAGTTGCTCCATCAGAAAGATTACAAT
>ML675620.1:38588824-38599643 GCA_007922155.1 Mesoclemmys tuberculata
CACAATTAGTTAGAATCTTTTTCTCCCTACCAGTTCAATTCCAATCTTTCAGTATTTGTTATTTCCTTCTGTTTTTATTGTGAACAATGTAACTATAGAGGGAGAAGGCAGAGATTAAAACAAAGCAGACAGAGGGTCTAAAATGTCAGCGACCAATATAGATAAGATTCAAACCTGTCAACAAATAGCTAACTCCTCAAAGCATGGTCTAAAAGCCATGCGTTCCTATTCAAACTGAACTGTAAGGAAACTCACCATACAGTCTTCTGCAAAACTGAAACTAATCGCACATCTAATAGCATACATCTATGATTCCAGAAAAGTAATAGCATATTTCCTAACTAATCAAAGTCAAATGGGCTTACAAGGCTGTACCTCCTTTAGCTTTGTGAATTGTTTCTCTTCACACTAACCTGAGCTGGTCTACAGAAGCTTCTTTTGGACAAGTGTGAGGAGGGGATTTAATTGATGACAATCTGTTCTCCCCTCAACAACATTCTGTCTGATTCTTATGGCCAAAAACCTGGAGTTATGCGATTGTGAAAGTTGCCTTTTGGGCAATAATCCAGTAAACAGCTGGTGTGGAACCTTGTGACCTGATTTTCGGAGAAGTTAAGCACTAGTGAAAAATCAGGCTATCAGTATGTACAGATCAGCTGAAAACACTCGCAACACGACTATATTGCATGACCCTATTAGGCCTTCCTGGCTTCTTAGCCAGCCAACCAGAGAATATGTGGCCATCTGCTTTCAAACTGCCTAGCCTATTAGGAGAAAGCATAAGCACCATCTAGTTTAGATATTTATATATTTTAGATCCATGTCTCTTTTGTTATTACAGTGACATTGCATGATTAATTTGGATTAGATTATAAACACTAACATGAAGAGTAAAAAAATCCAGCTCACTTGAAATGAGACTACAACAATACAAATCACCAGGGCACCAGATCCTAATGTCAAGGGTGTTGGAACAATATTTATAGTGGGGTGGGGGGCTGAAAGTGGAAATGATGTATATGGTTGTTCCAGCACCCCTGCCTAAGGTGATGCAAAACTGCTCAGTGTGTATGTCAGGGGCTTGTGTGCAAAGATGGTTCATAGCTGTGGTTAACTATGGATCCTGCTGCTGCATTGTGCAGGCCATTTCCCATTTGCTGCATTGGAGCAATCTAAGAGCTGTTTTAATTGATGTCAGACAGCAATGGCTAAGAGAAAGGAAGTAGAAAACCCATTTGAGGATTACAAGATGGCAGGGGTATGCCAACCATGCTCCATTCCTTTGGACTTGCCCCACTTTCCCTGCCACGCTGACAATAGGGAGTGGCATAAGAACCCCTACACTGACTATGCAATCAGAGGATCACCCCTAGAGTAGGATAGTCTTCGCTTATCAAGTGGAGATGGCTTTAGGCAGACACCACGAGCAGTATGGCACAAAGCAGCTATCCAATACCAGAGAGTCTTGCTCAGAGGAGGAAAGCACCCACACTTTCACAAAATATATTTTGTGATTATGCACAAAATAAAGAAATTTCCCCACATACCTAACAACTGTGGTAAGATCCGTTATTCTACCTGCACAATAGGAAGGAGACTATTCTTTTAAAGAAGCATTACAAGAGTCAGCCAATCCAACACTGACTGGTTGGCTGAACATCTGTGGGAGCTTTAAAATACTGATCCTGAACACCTTCATTCCAGTACCGTGAACTTCTAGAGCTGTTTATAGACTACACTTGGACCTCTTAGTACAGAGGTTCTCAAATTGGGGTCTCTGGAACACTGGAGGTCTACAGATCATGTTAATGCACAACGGAGTTTCCTCGTCACATGGTGCTGTCTCGCCGTCTGCTTTCTAGCTAAGAAAAGCTAAGCAGATGGAGGGAGAGATGAAACGAACGGCAAAATAAACATTTTAATAAAAAGTCCAAATATTTACTGCATTAAAGGCAACTAAAGAATCCAAAGTACTTTCCTAATATATTTCTCCATGTGGTCAACTGCTGCAGTTGCCACAAATACGTTTTACGATTGTGGAGAGTTGGCCCATGCAATCATAAATAGGATGGAAGGTGCTTCATAAATTCTCTCTCAGTTAAGATTTAGTTTACAATATGCATGTGTTTGAGAGTCCCTGCCCTAGTATAAAGCCTTGATTTTTTTTTTTACAGGTAATCCCTCACCTTCCTCCAAATTGTGATAATAGCATTTTCATCCCATATCCAAGGAGATTAAAACACTTGACTGACTTTGAATTCTGGACACATAGGAAACTTGTATTAATTTAGCATAATGATGAGGCTCAATAAAGGCTCGGTGGAACCACAAGAGTAGGGTCTCTAAGGTTTTGTTCTTTAAAGAAACACAATTTGCATTTCTAAAGGCTTGAAATGCATGGGTCCATATCGATACATGTACAGTCTCTTAAATCGGAGTGTAGCAGATTCAGCCTGTATTTCAAAAAATTGATAATACAAGCCCAAGATAAAACTCGCAGTAGATTTTTGTTGTTGTTAAGGCACAAGTTTATTCTAAATTCAAGGTAGTTGTCAGAATAGCTTTTAAGGGAAGAATTAAAGAAACTTTGACTGGCAGTGGCAAAAAAGTCTACTAACTAGATGACCCAGTATATGTTCCTCAATGGAACCAACATAATTTATGCCAGATGATTTGGCCCTGTATTTATAAATGCTGAAAGTGAAGAAGGTATCTTGGACAGACACAGAAGACTAGAACTCCATAGGCCTTTAGACCTATGCATGGAAAAGCCACAATGATCCATTTCTTTTAAGGGTGAGTTAATTGCTTCTGAGGCTTGTAACATAAGACCGGTAATTAAAGATGGTTCACAACTCCACCACAAAATCAAAGTCAGGCCAGTAAATTCACAGGTAATAATCTGAGAGAGCAACCGAAGAAGCCTGGGCAAAATCTTCAGCCAATGACTCCCCATTACAAAAATGAATAGTTGGGAGTGAAAACTTCAGAGTTCAAAGGTGGATGCAACTGTGGGAAAAAAACCCAGTTTTCTCCTTCCTCCAAATATAATTCAGAAGCCTTTACTGATACTTTATAGTTTTTTATTTTTGTGGCAGACAACTGGGCATATATAAGAGGTCAATATTTCAGGAGTTGGAAGCAGGGAGAGAATGACTCAATAACATTTATTCTGTTTAGATCAGCGGTTCTCAACCTGTGGGTCGCGACCCCGGCGGGGGTCGAACGACCAAAACACAGGGGTCGCCTAAAGCCATCGGAAAATACATATTTCCGATGGCTTTAGCCGCTGAGAAGTCGCGCTACCATCTGTAGCAGCGCTATTCAGCTGGAACGCACACCGTTATGGATGCGCGTTCCAAACTGAATGCCTGCGCGCATGCACAGACGTGATTGCATCATCCGTCCAGGGCCTAAGGGGCGGGAGAAGCGGGGGGAACGCTCCACAGTCCATAGCAGCGCATTACGTGTGTCCGGCGCTTGCTGACGTCATCAGTTTTGAAGTAGCCACCAAAATTATTTTTTTGGTTTGGGGTCACCGCAATATGAGGAACTGTATTGCGGGGTCACGGCATTAGAAAGGTTGAGAACCACTGGTTTAGATGAAGAAGTGAATGAGACTTTTCATTTCTATAAAAGCACCTTGAAAATGTGAAGATGCGGGGGTTAAAGAGAATTTAAGAGCTTGCGGGGGGCTTTGTGGAAATTATAATGCCAATATTAAAAACCCATGAAAGATGATTTTGGACCCAAATCTGTATTTTATGTTCACCCCAGAATCTTATTGCCTTCAGCAGAGATTTAGGGAGTGCAAAGAACATAGGAATAGGATGCAAGAATCCTTCATCTAATTTGTGAATATTTTTAAAAATTTCTATCATAGAACATTAGCCAGTGGGGAAAACAGTGGTGTGCATTAAACAAGCATTTAGAGACAACTGAATTAACTTCCCATAGTCATAATGGTTCACTTGAAGCAAAAACATTTTGGGCTCCTGAGTGGTGAAATTCAATTTCTTGGCATAGCATAACCTTCTTTGGCACAGATGCTCAATATTCTGTATTCTTCTTCTGAACTGGGCTCTGCTCTTTTACCTTAGTGCAGCTTATTTTAAGTTGTTAAAATACTAAAGTAGCGGCTGAAGGTTTTATTTTTATTATAAATATATGACTAACAATTTTGATAATTTTTACATTTTGTCCATTAGCACTTTAAAGTAAGGGCCTTCATCTTCTGATGTGACTAGTGATTTGGGGGGCCAACTTGAGATACCTTAGAGGGACCTGATTTGCAAAGGGTTGGCGTGCTCAGCACTTCCTGAAAATCAAACCCCTTCAAGGAGTTTCAGTCTGGTCTCCCAAAAACTGAGACATCCAAAATTACTAGTTGACCTAGAAAATTTAGGCCAAGAACTTAAGACAGTTTCTTGGGGAATGGAGCAGGTCTTAAATTGGTGTTGGTTTCTTACAACTCTGGGTTAGAGCTCCATTGAATTAGACTGGCTGTGATATTAAACTATTTAAAATATCGAACTATAATTATTAATTTAGGGCTGATCCTATAGCACTTTCTGTTGGCTTTACTATTATGAATAGACGCAACAAAGTCTACATAGTAGACAGTAGTAGTAAGGACTACATCCTATGCCCAGCACTTAGGATCCGATCCTGAAAATGCTCTCATGGTTAATTTTACTACCAGGTGCAGTCCCCCAGAAGTCACTGTGGTAAAGTGAAGTATGGCAAAGTGTTTTCAGGATCAGGACCTTATAGCATAGTTACTGTATAGATCTAAAACCAACCAAACCACCATAAAACAAATCACTGTCCTTTAATTCATAACAGAGCATGAAAATATGGAAAACATGGAAGGTACAGAAAAGAGAAATATATTTATATTTATATTAATATCATTTAAAGAAATACAATTAAAAATGGAAATGCTTTTAAAATTTAATAGAATTTTAAACTATTCCCTTCGGAGAGTAATGTTTTAATTATTTTAATTATTAAAAAGGCTGTAAAAAGTAAAAGGCTGGGGCAGAGAAAAATAAGCATTTTTCTTGATTTGCAGAAGTTAAATAGAATGTAAAAAGAAACAACCTTCCCTTCCCCCCAAAAAACCCCCCAAAACTTGAATTAGGTCATGCAGCAGTTTTAATTCAGAGACAATCAAGACCCTTCCACTTTCTACAAACACAGAATAAGGTGTAGGATTACTTAGGCTGATCTTTGAAGAAAAATGAATATGTTGAGTTCTTCAATAAACTAAGTACAAGAACAATTTTAGCTTTCATGAAAAGTATCAATTCCACATGTAATTGCTCAGCATTGTCTAAATTAAGTGAACATGTGGCTGGCGGGTGGATGAAGAGGCTCACTGAAGATAATCAGCAAAATTTATGTTTTCAAATAAGGCACAAAACACATAAATCACTTCAAAGCAGTCCACCAAATTATCATTTTCAAACAAATATTTAAATCATCATGTAAAAAAAGGCAAAGAAATATGACATGTGAACCTTAAGTTACAGTTCATTGTTTGCTTTTACAAGGTAGAATGGCAGGAAATTATCTCCCTCTCGTCATGCTTTTCATTTCTGATTAGGTGATGTTGCATTATTTGTAACTTCAAAAAGCAGCCATAAAAATACAAAAACCTAAAGTACCAAAGATAATTTTTTTCTATGAAGATGCAATTTGTATGAGAAAACTGATTTGTCTATAACACCACATGCTGCAAATTAGGGCACAAACCTGCAAAACTTCCTCATGCCGGTAAGTCAAGTGAAGTCAATGGTCTATGTCTGAGAGTAAGGCCTCCTTATGCAATGGTTTGCAGGAGCCGACCAATACAGGTCATGATATCACTTATCACTCAGTGCACATTTACTCTGCAGCTGGGAGCATGCTTCCCGGCATAGACAGACAGACACCCACTAGCTCTGCTCAAGCTAGTGCACTCAAAATAGCTGTGCTTTCAGGTTAGCACCAGCAGTGGCTCGGGTTAGCTGCCTGAGTGCAAACCCATCCGTCCCCCCGAGGGTATGTTCTTGGGCAGCCAGCTGGTCCGAAGCTGCTGCACATGCTACATCTGGCCACACCGCTATTTTTAGTGGGCGAGCTGGAGCAGAGCTAGCACGTCTGTCTATCCATGCTAGGAAGCATGTTCCCAGCTGCAGTGTAGACATACCTTTAGAGATTCAGCCCCTTTAGTGCTCACAATACATGCTGGCTATCAGTTGGAATAAATAATCACCATTTTGTCATCAATATTTCCTCACCATTTTGTGCTGAAGAATCCACACTTTTCCAAAAGCCACACAAATCCATTTACAATCAATAATAAATGCATCCTCTGCTGTATTTTGCACAAACTATGTTAGGCATTCGCTTTACTTATTGCTCTTGTACTGCCCATTTATCTACTAGTAGGACTTGAACTGGGGGATTGATTGTATAGAGGGTACAGAATACTTGCACCTCTCCTAAGCAGCCATCTTGTGCTCCAGAGTCCTAGCTTTTATTTTTAAAAAGATAGGGAAGTCTATGGAGTGTATGTTTGCAAAGAAAATCTTGAAAGATTGAACCAGGTGCACCAATGCAGTGGTGTGCAAAAGCATACTGAGAGGAGCAAGCCACATGTGGGATGGATGATACTTTAAATGTCAACGTTGTAACTATTTCACTGTGCATCCAAGCACATAAGAAAAGGGATGGGCATACATATTATGAAGAGCTGCATAATTTACTGGGACAGATCATATGGGCACCACAAATGGGTTGTGATTGGTGGAGATACCACCATTCTCCCCCACCCCATTCAAGAAGGAGCCAACTCTATGAATACGAGCAGAGCTCAGCTGTACATTTGCGCCCCACTCTAGGGAAGTCAAGACCAAGGAATCCAGCAATGCCCATGGCCATATTTAAACCTCATAGTGAGACAGCCATTTCCAAGGACCCATGGTCCTAGAGCGCATACATGATCATATTTTGAACATCTGCATGATCTATTGGGAATGACATTTCATATTGGCACATCAGGTGGGTGCTCTGTAAATGCTAAGGTTTTATTTTATTATTATTATTATTAACTATGTGGAGAAAGATTAATGCTTTATGACATTATCTCCATTTGAAGCCCATATTTCTTTTTCACTCTGCCAGTGGATGCTTAAGGGTTTAATCAACTCATTTTAGGCAGAATGCAAAGGTGGGTTCTTTTCTGATATCAAGAAAAGCTGTATTACATAGCACCACTGATGGCTTGTCTAGATTACCATTGTCATTCAAATCCCAAAAGATGTGCCAGCTGATAATTTGTGTTCTTGGAGAAACAGAAAACAGCACTGACAACCATACATGTAAGAAAACATATACTGGTACATGCAGCCATGTCTCAAGTTTTGGACCTGATGTTGCTTAAGAAACACTAAGAAAATCAGAAGAGCTTGAGTCTTATTGTTCCAGAGGAATAGAACTATTGAGTCCGTCTAGCTTCTCAGGCCTCAAACCTCAATGAAGCTATGTCTGTTTACACCACCTGGGGATCAGACTCTTGGAGCTATTATTCCACAATCTTTCAGACAACAGTTATTCAATCTGGACACTATGGAGAGGTGTATATGAAGAAAATTGTCTGAAGTTAATTTTTGATCTTCTGCCTTGTATCATACAACTGAAGAGAAGGCAAAAACTTCTATGTCATGTCAGAATATACGGAATATGTCAGAACTAGCACGCCTGCATCCAGGATCATTGCTGGCAAATCCATGGCAGTACAACTATGTGGATTTTACTGGTCCCTTTAGAGAACTTTTGGTTCTTAGTGGTCACTGATAGATATTCAGAGTAGCTAGAGATCCCTTTGATAACTTCCATATCGCCTGAATGTAACAGCCAGACGGAGCATGGCATTTTCAGCTGTCACAGTCTTGCAGAACAGGTAGTAAGAGGCAACTGACCTCATGTTCAGCCAGATAATAATTGCGTAAAGCACTTTGAGATCTACAGCTGAAAGATGTTCTATAGTGCCAAGTATTACTAATGTGCCTCCTATCTCAATATTTCTCAGACCACTCTGATATTTGATGATTATTGCTCAACAAAAACTTTGAGCATTATCCTGTGCAGTCTGGAAGTCCTAGCATTTGACCTACTATCCCCTGGCCTAGAAGATTATTTTTATTTTTGCTAATGCCAAAGGAAAATAAAAGACAGAAAAATCTTTATGTATTTGGCTAGGTGCTACAAAGCCAACCAGTGACATGACAATGCAGTGTCTTGCTTTCCTCTTTGATGGTGTGACAATCTCCTTCGGGCTACTGGCATTTGCATTGTGAAGAGCTGTCAGGAATGGAGTTAGAAGTCAATAAAATGATCTTACTAACATTCTTCCAACAGACTTAGGGAGTTTTAACTCTAAAAATAGTCAAGTGCTTAGTTGAATAAAATCTAAGTGCAAAGTCTAAGTAGATGAAAATGATTAAAGATATCTGAGAGGCATTTATACTTGTTGGCCATTAGCATGTTTCATTTGGGATCATTCAGGTTTACTTTCAGGCATGAATACTTACCCTGGGGATCATGATACTAGAAGTCAAGGTGTCACAACCACTGTGTTCTCCCTATAATTCTAAATGGGAGGGGTCTACTAGAGCTCAGCTACATGGAAAGGAGGCCCAGGAATATCCCAATATGGAAAAGATTGAGAACCACTGATACAAGGGAAAAATCCTGGACAGGTTCCTTGGCAGTGGAACTGTGGGAATTTCACTGGACAAAGGGGTGAGTCAAAGATGTGGTGGAGGCATAGGTTTAGGAAGTGGCCAGAAGAATCGCAACTACTTGGCTCATCCAGGGATAATCAAGGGCACAGAAAATGACTTCAGCTAAAAGGCTGAAGCAGCTTCCTTGGAGTAGCAAGAGATGCTTTGGGCAGACTTTGTGTAGGGAGTATTCTAGACACTGCATTTCAGGAAAGATGTGGACAGACTGGAGAAAGTCCAGAGAAGAGCAACAAAAATGATTAAAGATCTAGAAAATATGACCTATGAGGCAAGACTGAAAGAACTGGGTTTGTTTAGCCTGGATAAAAGAAGACTGAGAAGGGACATGATAACAGTTTTCAAGTACATAAAAGGTTGTTAGAAGGAGGAGGAAGAAAAATTGTTGTTCTTAACCTCTGAGGACAGGACAAGAAGCAATGGGCTTAATCTGCAGCAAGGGAGGCTTAGGTTGGACATTAGGAAAAACTTCCTAACTGTCAGGGTGGTTAATCCCTGGAATAAATTGCCTAAGGATGTTGTGGAATCTCTATCATTGGAGATTTTTAAGAGCAGGTTTGACAAACACCTGTCAGGGATGGTCTAGATATTACTTAGTCCTGCCATGAGAGCAGGGGACTGGATTAGATGACCTCTCGAGGTTCTTTCCAGTCCTATGATTCTATTCCTCCCTTTCTTTGCCTGCATATCTGCCCAGTGCTAGGATATGGAAAGCATACTGGGCATGAGGATCAGGACCTAACTGGTGAAAGACAGTAGCACGGAGGGTGAAGAATTAATATTTCTTAAAATCTAGTTTGTTTCAAGATAGATTAGTTTAATGACAAGAAATAGTGTTTTTTTTAAAGGAGTTAGACATGAGACATCTGTATCTATTTGTACCCTCTGTTCATCCTCATTAGCACAATTGATAAAAGTTATGCATAAATCACATGAAGATCATTCAATCAACTGGCTTACACTGCTGACTAACTGGTAAATATACACTTCATAATAATGTGATGTGCATGCTGACTCTACATTTTAAAAGTGGCTTCTCCTTGAGCTGCCCCAGCTCCCAGTTATTTCTCCAGCTGAGGTTGATTTTCATGGTGAACGTCTTCTGAGGCCAATAATCTAAGGAGAGAACGTGTTCTCGAAGAGATCTCTGTCTGCAGAGCTGTGAAGACAAAATGCTTGTTTTTGCAACACCCATTTTAGGGTTTCAAATAGCTCTACTTAAAGGCATAATTCCCGAGTGGAACTTGAATGAGCAAGAGCAGGCTAGTGCACACAAGGCTGGCCCTAGACCAAATGGCGCCATAGACAGGGAGTATCTTTGCACACCCCCTACCCGCAAACCCACTGGTTAAACTTTTGAATATCCTCAAATGTTCTATTTGCCCTTTTGTCACTAACAACAAAAACAGCACCTCAAGCCTGGCGCCCCCCAAGCCCAGCACCCAGGCAGTCGCCTGGGTTGCCTGACTCTAAATCCAACCCTGAGAGCAGATGGAGAGAAGGGTTGGGAAGCACCCCAGCCCTACGCTTAGGGCGGACAGGTCAGCTGGCACAATCAGAAATGTAGCATATTTAGACATGGAGAAACAGCAATTGAAAAATGGACTAAGATTAGCCTTTCTGCTACTCGCAGAAGTCACCCACATTAGACTCTTCTGCAAAGGTGGTGGATCCTCCACTTTGGGGGGAGGGAGAGGGGGGCAGTCTGAGTCCAAGGTGCTTCCAATCCACTATTCTCTGTTTTAAGCAATCTGGGGTCAGTCTAGGAGGAAGAAGGCTTCAGCCTACACCAGCGCACCCCCTTATAAAGGACTCTCTGTGGAGTCTCCCATCACTGCTCCAGCAAAGGACTCGGCTGCCGCTCTTTCCAGGTTCCTCCCCCAAGAGCCTTGTGTGAAGGGGCTCTTCCTGACACCCTTCTTCTGTTTGTGGTGGGCCCTCCTGACATCACAAGATCCCAGAGATGGGGGGCCTAGGCATGAGTTTATTGTGCTGTGCCAAATCAAGTCCCCTCCTGGGTCTCACCGGCC
>ML675620.1:38599653-38667153 GCA_007922155.1 Mesoclemmys tuberculata
CAATATTCTAGACCCTCCCAACCAGCTTTCTGACCAGAATGTCACTTAGATGACTCTGGTACACAATGTCCTTTTAGCCATGGATGAGGGGAAATCAATCTTGGTGACACTGTCAGTTCTGTCACAGCTCAGGGCAGCTTTTATTTCCCCTCTCTGGTCCTGCAAAGGCACTGCCTCTAGGCTATTACTTCTCTTGGGTGGAGACCCATGTCTCCCTCCCTCCTGACTGGGGTATTCCTACACTGCCCAGCTGTGACATCCGCAGCACAGTCTGGCTGTGTAAGATGGCCAGATTTATTTTTTTCCTCAGAGATGGTAAACGATGTAATTGCCTCAGTTAAGCTGCCACACAGCTCTGTCTAAGCAAGTACATTTATTCTTAAGGTAAAAGCACTGCAGAGAAAACATATAAAACAATAAAAGACCCTAAATGCATGTAATAAGCTTACCAGAGATCATCCCCTTGCTCCAACAAGGGCTCTGGTTGATGACTCAAACCCCACCCAGGGGTTTTTCTTCTGGTCACAAGTCCATCACTGCTTCAGCTCAGAACAAGCACATTCATGAGTAAATCAGTAACTCATCTATACAGTTTGTCTTTGATTTATCTTCATGTAATTGGTGATCAGCAGACAAAAGATTCCTTCCTTCCAGGGGAGGCTTCAAAGGCTGAGTCAATAGGTGGGAGTTTGCAATCCCTTCTTCCCAAGAACTTCCTACTTGAACTTGCACTTCACATGTATTGTCCCAAAATATCATTCAAGCCTGCTACATTGCTCAACATAGTCTTCTGAAGCTCACAGTACTGCCTAAAGTAAATTGCCATAACTATCACATTTTCATCAGCCTTCAACAGTCAACTGTGAGGCACTTTTAGCTCATCTACAAGACCTGGCAGGCCTGGGGAGAGTTGCATTAAGATGGCTCTGCTCATTCCCCTCACCTTCCAAAGGGTTGTAATAGGTGGGTCCTCTTCACTGAGAGCTGTCAGTTGTGGGGTCTCAGCAGGTTAAAACCTGCTTTCTCAGTGTTTATTGTTTAAGCAGTAAACAGTTAGGAGAGAGTATAAAATGCTATAGGGCCTTCCTCATTGTGTGATCCCAAGGCTGGGCTCCAGCCTGAACCTGAATGTTTACACAGCAATTTTACGGCCCCGTAGTGCAAGCCCTGTGAGCCCAGGCCAGCTGACTCGGGCCAAGTATGGGTGTTTAATTCCTATACAGACATACCTTCAGTGCCTGAATGCCATCAGCACCTGGATGAAAACCAGAGGGATTAAATTCAATCCAAAAAAACAGAAGTAATGCTGGCAGGTAAGGGAATCCTTTCAAGGACCTGGAAAGAAAATGCCCTCTCTTCAGACTTGTGCTAAGTGGATAACTGATTATCTTGACTCCTTTAGAAATAAGCCAGAGAAAACCATGGAACTGCCAAAATGGCATGCTTAATTTCCCCTCTTGCTCACATTCTTCTCATCCCATCCTATCCCCCTATATCTGTATGTTATGTATTTGGACCATAAACGTTTTGGGGGCAGGGACCTTGTCTGCATACCTGTCCATAAAACACCAGCCACCCTGTTGGTGCTACACAAATAGCAAAATAGGAACTCCAGATGCTCTTGCACGGTGTGGGCTGTCTAAGATGGGTACTCCGCACTCTACCATGATTCTTCCTGATCTGATTTAAAGTTTTCGTGCTGCTCACTAAAGTCATCAGTAGACAGGGGCCTAAGGTATTTAAAATGTACCTTTCCCACACCACAGCCCACTGTGCTTGTAGTGAACAGGAATGCTGAAACTGATGGATGGAGATTAGGTTGCAATTCTCATTATCTGGGGACTCAACATTTCAGGAGAAGTGCTTGACTCCAGAATTCCCTATCATCAAAGATAAGGATAAACCCAATCTTGCCAATGGAAAGTATTGAGGATTCCAAGGCTCCACACCACATTGTCATACAGGGGCACATGCCTTCAATGAGAGGGGTGACCAGGGCCCCAGCATTGCTACAGAACCACATTTTTAGGCAAGTCAGAAACTCTTTGTGCCCCAGTTTTACCAGCTGTAAAACAGGAATGTTGATTCTTAACTACCTCACTCAGAGTTGGGTGGTTTATTTAATTAATACTTGCAAAGTGCATTGAGATCCTCTGATGGAAAGTGCTATAATAATGCAAAGTATCATATGAGAGTGGAATTTGGCCTGCCATATACACTCAAAGTCTTATATTCAGAATCTGTGGCTGAACATGATTAATTCTTCGGTTCTTTTAAAAATCAGATCTTAACTTTGCAATGACTTTTTTTTAATTCACATGCAAGATTTTGAAAATAGGACTGGTGTTTCCTTTAATTAGTACTTGATACAGTATTAATATTCCTATTTATCTTCTACATGCCATATGGATTAAATTCTCATTACTTTTGATCTTAATACTTTTAGAATATGTAAATTAGCAGACAGACACCCTCTTTAAAGCAGTGTTTGCACACACTATTATTGCCTTGGGCAACAGGAAAATATCTGCATTGCTAAAATCCCAAAATTGTGCGGAAATCTTGAAAAATCAGACATTAAATTGATCAATCTCAACAAATTAAATAATGACCAAGTAAAATCCAGTCATTTAGATTCAGATGTGCCTAAAATGTGACATTAAAAGTGGCCATATACCAGGGTCAAACATATACATGAAAAGAGTAAATTTAGTTAATTTCTGGGAGGAGGAGAAGAGTGTTTCAAAGACTAGTCTAATTCCAGATGGGAAACATTTGCACCATCTAAAACAGAAAAATACTGTAGTTTATTTACTGAACTTTACTCTCATGCATTTTTAAAATATAAAAATCTATGTTCATAGGTTCAGAAACTAGTTATCTTACATCATCTTTTATTGCCCCAGCATTACAATGCACTGCTGATAAACAGATTTTCATGGGCATATTTCTCAGTTTACCTGAACGATACATTTAAATAGAGAGGGAAAATGTATGGGACTTAATAATACAGAAACATGCAAAGAGCAGCCCAGAATAGACTGGGATGGCAGAGTCTGGTTCATGTCTTAGGTGACATCTGATGGTGGGGGAAGGATTCAGATTCAGAATTAAATTGACATATAAACTGGCTACTGTTTATAACCACGTGAGTGTGAAACACAAGCCTATCCTGGTCAATTTAGTATCTAATCTTCCTGTAACACATAATAAAATATTTTTAGTTGTGACTTTTTAATCTCTCTTCCTGCAATATGATGCTACTGTTTATCGCACAGATTCTGTGAATTTACTGAAGGAATGAAGAAAATCTTGTCATGGAAAAAGCCCTGGTAAAAAGCGTCATTGCTTCTCAATGCCAGGGAAGACATCTGCAATGGAGTTGGGCACCCAGGAATAAAACTGTCTCATTTTGTTCTCTCCACTTTTCCTTCTGTTCCCTTTTTTGGGCCTGCTCTAATCTGCATGGAAATCAATGGGCTTTGGATCAGTCCTTTTATTCTGAGATTACATAACTAACCAGTCTGTTTTATTTATAGGGCAGCATATTTTGCTTTTATCTTGTTTAGTGTAGGAATTTGTACTCCTGAATGTTGAAGGACTGAAAATTGGCATTTATCCAAAAGTTATTGGCAAATGCAGGTAGGTATTTCCTTATACTTTAACCTGCTGATAACCTCAATATGCTATCTTCTGTAAGGGTCTAAGCCAGACCTGGACACATTTTTTTGGGCTAAAAATACATTTTTTCAAGTCTCTAAAGATATCCACAAATTTGAATAAAATTCAACATCTACTTTCAGCCATAAAAAGCCTAATTATTTTTTTTAAAAGTAGCAACATTGGCATTGACTGTTTTTAAATGTTTCATTTTGATGTTTTCATTTTGAAATGTTTTATTCAGACATTTCAAATTGTTTCAGTTTGACTCTTTGTTTCAAAGAGCATTTCATTTTCAAATTAGACCAATTAAAAAAAAAACAACCCTGAAAATAACTGACTCAAAAGGAAAAATTAAAAATATTAGTTTCAAGTTGACCAAAATATATTGATCGGTTCAAAAGAAATTGAAAAACCAATAAATAAATAAGTAAATAAATACATAAATAAAAATAATTTTAAAAAATTGTCATTTGGAGTTGACCTGACACACTTTGGTTGATTTGAAACAAATAATTTTTGAGTTTTCTAGTCTGATGAAAAATTTCATGAAAATTTGTTTTGGTTCAAATTGAACCAATTTCTCCTCCCAGAAATTTTTCAGATCAGTCTCCAACCAAAAAATCCATTATCTGCTCAGCTCTAGTCTCAGCTAATGTAGGCCTTGAGGCTGAGATAACTCACATCAGTCCGATACCAGCTGCACTCCTTTGCCTTCACGTGGATTACTACAGATTCATACCAAGAAAAGGTCCGGATCCTGCTTCCAGAGAAGTCAAGGACAGTTTTCCTACTAGCTGAGATGGAAATTTAGCCTTAGTCTATATGGTGATTTAACCTAAGACCTGGTTTACACAAGAGAGTTTTACTGACATAGCTATACCAGCAAAAGCCCTAGTGTAGACTTTTGCTGGTACAGCTTATTGCTTTTGTGGAACTAGTTTAAGCTATAAAAGAGTTTTTTTGCATGTATAAATTGTGTCTATACTAGGAGGGTTTGCTGATAAAGATACACCAGTATAGTTGTATATATCAGGACACACTTTGGACAAGTTTACACTTAAAACACTGTATCGGCGCAGTTGCACCTATGCAGCTGTGCTACTGTAGCAGTTGAATGAAGATGCTCTAAGCTGGTGGGAGAGAGCTCTCCTCTCATCTCACCAGTTAATCCACTTCCCCAAGAGGTGGTAGTTATGTCGGTGAGTGAAGGTCTCCCGCTGATATAGCTCTGTCTACATGGGAGGTAAGGTCAGTATAAGTAAATTGTTCAGAAGTGTGGATTTTTCACATCCTGAGTGGTATGGTTAAACCAATACAGGTCTGTAGTGTAGACAAGATCTAAGTTAGCCAGTTCTGTGCATGGTAGTGTATTCTAAGAAGAGGCTGTTAATTATGCTGAATTATGCCTGATTTTTTTAGATGCCCCACTGTCTAGGGTCACAGTACACATCAAATTTATTTAATAGAAATCCATAGGCTGAATTCATAATTGTACTCCAAAGAGGGTAGAGACTGGTGCCTTAATCCCTGAAATACCCTGTATTCTGATAAGCATTAAAAAGCATAAAAAATATGAAGCTATATTAAAACTCTCCAACATTTGCTTTTATAGAGCGCAAATAGTCATTTACCAATGCATAATTAGAAGGAGAATATTATTCAGCTATACAGTAATTGCACATTCTATAGTGTCTATAATTATTGTGTTTAGAATTACTAGGTGCCGAAAATACTCCAAGTAATTTGAATTTGCCCTTTCTAAGCATCATAATGACCCAGCAGGAGACAGTGCAGAAGTCACCACGCAGTTATTACACTGTCATTGGTTTATGTGCTTATACCACTAGCAACTGCTCATTATTTTTTGTTGCACAGGTATTATGTTCTCTTTGTCCTAAGCATCAAATATGTCAAACCATTTTTATGAATGCCACTACACTACTATGCATTTGCTAATATTATCAAGTCAATTTATCTTCCAGGCCTTAAATAAGAATCCACAGTGAAACTGTAAAGTGAATGGCGCTTACTCAGGCAATTACTGCCATAGACTTCAATGAGACCACATGTGTGAAGAAGTGCTACTCAGCATCAGTAAGGCTTGCAGAATCAGGCCGGTAGGCATCAAATTCTACATCTAAATATTTCACTTGTTATATTCAGTAGGAAGGGGTGTTGCAAAGAAGGCAGTGAAAATCTGTGTTAGTAAATCAAGGATCTCTTGGCTTCTGAATGCACAGTTCGTTTCTCTAGTTGGTTCACAAGTATTTCATATCAAAGGGATGCAAATGTGATGGTTTAGAAATAAAAGGCTGGCTTGCACATAGATGAGGACTAAATAAAAAGCCCCAAAGCAATAATATTTAAGAATCTGTATAACTCTTATCCAGTCCCTTTTGCTATCACTTAGACACAATGTTCCCATAAGTTCTCATTGTCACCTTTGCTCCAAATAAGAGACTCTCTTTTTCCTGCCATGAAACACACAAAATTTGCCTCTTATTTCACAGTGTTTGAGACAGTTGACTCACTTGGAACCCAACCACACAATCACATGTGGGCAAAACTCCTAGTGCCTTCAATGGGAGTTTTCCCTCCATAAAAACTGCAGGATCTGCATTTGAATAGATTAAAATTGGATCTCCTCCATCTGGAATTACTAACGCATATGAAAGCTTCCATTCTGATTGGGAAGCAGAAAATCTCCTGAAGTTCCAGGTGCTTGGTGGACTCCTTATCCCACAACCCACGTGGCTGGTGAGTGAGAGTCAGAATTTTGGCCCAGCCTCCTCCCCTTCACCTTTGGGAGTAGGGAGAAGCAGTGCTTACACTCTCCAGAGCACAGAATGCTATGCAAGACAAGAGCTGTTTCCTAAACACCTCCTGCTGCCTGCCCCCTCACCCTCCGCTTCTTTGCACACTCACGTACGAGTCAGGCACAAGCAGGGCCCCAAACATTAACGACTGCTATCATTTTCAAGTGGCTGAAATGTTTTAGTCTAGTGGTAGCTTTTTTTGTGTGTGTGTGTGTGTCCTGCCAAGCAGGCCAGCCGTGCCAATGATAGATCACTCTGCAAGCCGGCAATGGCATGTGCATAACAAAGCATACACCCACCTCCCAGTGCACAAGGCTAAACTCTGTCATGAGTTTCTATGAAAGGAGGCTCAAGCCCAGCCCACAAGAACTTGGCTCGTCCAGTTTGTTTTTGTTTCATAAGGTCCATGAGGCGAAGGAACCCGGACAGAAATCCAGCGACAGTTCTTCACAGTGGTTACGTAAAACACACTCAGCACGTCAATCCGCAGCAGTTATATTTGCAAATGTTCCCGGTTTTTGTTTCTCATTTGTTGCTCTTCCCCTGTGTTCTGATGTTAATACGAACAAAACAAAGCATTAGTTTAACTAATGGAATCCAGATACAGAGGGACAGATTTTCAGGCCAGCTAAACTATGCTTGGTGCAGGGCGAGAGTGGGGGGCAAAGCTAAGCATGAATAGGTCTGATTCATAGTTGATCTAAGGCCTGTCCAGAGAGCAGCCCCAGAGCAGGAGGCCCTCACTGCCATGTGCCCTCTCAGCCGTGTGCCTCTGTCCCTACTGCTCTCATGACAAGGGCCCCGAGGCAGGAGGCATTCTGTGGCAGGCGGGGGGCATGTTTGAGATGGTCCTTCTTCCTGGCTATTTTCCAGCTGCTACCCACCACGCTCCAAAGGGTCTTCAGCATTTGGATGCAAGCTAGAACAGACCTCACCCGGTACCAGGGGCAAAACTGGCCTCTGGCAGCTCCAGAATCAGGGAGCACAACAGACACACCCCTGCGTGTGCATGCACATGTGCCCCCCGCACTTCAATCCCTGTCTTGTGAATTTGGCCCAATGCCTCCAAGAGTGGGGGCAGCACAGACCTGGGCATTGCTTGATACCCTCTTTTACAGGGTACCACAGGCATTTGTCCTGTACCAACCCAGCTCAGATGGCGAGGCCACAGCCCTGCGCTCATCCTTCCTCCTGGCTTCATTAGGAGCGTTTGCTCCTGCAAACTGTGTTAGACTCCCCCGGTTCTTGCAGACCAGGAATGCAGATTGGGGTTGTGCCGCTCATCCCTTGTGCAGAGACAGAAAAGCCCTTTTTGTATCCTTTCCCCCCACATGTATCTGCTGGCCCATATAAAATGTAACAGTTAACCTGAAAGTAAAATAAAAATGCAACAGAGGCTATGCTTTCAGGGCAAATACTTCCCCGCTTAGGACCATCAGCCAATTGTTTTTAACCAATACCAGTTCATTTTCAGCTCTTCACTGACGAGGCTAGAAGGTAATAGAGACAGAGAAGAGTGATATGAAGTATCTATAGAATAGATCATAGGTAGGGCCCTACCGAGTTCACTGACCATAGGATTTCAAAATCGGTCAGTTTCACAATTTCAGATGTTTTCATCTGAAAATTTCATGATGGTGACCCAAAATGGGGTTGTGTGTGTGGGGGGGGGTCCACAACCCTGTTGTAGGGATGTGGCAGGATTGCCACCCTCACTTCTTTATCTCATCTCTGGTACCTCCCCCTGCTGCAGGAAGCTCTGTGGCTGGGCACACAGCCCTGGAGGTTTCTGAAACTGGAGGAGGCTTCCAACTTCCCTCCCATGCTTCTGGGAGCACCCCAGATGGGGGTCCCTAGCTGCTAGTCCTGGCCAGGCTGGGATGCTCTTAGCAGGATGGGGGGAGATTAGATTTCATGGGGAAGGGCTTATTTCACGGTCCATGGCATGTATTTCATGGCCATGAAATTGGTAGGCTCCTAATAATAGGTGAGGGTAATCTATTTTCCCAGGTGTCATGAATGGATCCTGAAGCTCTCTCAATGAACAGGCTTTTCTATCACAAGAACAACACTGACAACATCAACATCTCTCTTTAGCCCACTAAATCTGTACTAACGAACAAATAAAAATAACCCCCAGAACACTGATACAAATCAACCAAAATAAATAAAATTTAAGAACCCCCAAATGTCTAGCCCAAGCAGAGTTCTTCCCCCCAGAAAGGAGACGTCCCATCCTTCCTGTTTTTAAAAGGTACCAGGTTGCTGAACAAATCACAAATGACCCTTACATGCACATAGCTTTGGATTCACTTGGGGCTGTGGCTTGGTTAGTTTGTTGCCATGGGAGTGAAGTAAAATGCCTCTGGGAACCTCTCCAGTGCAGACAGTGGTTTAAAGCCACAACTTTGCCTCATGAATCAACCAATGAGATAAGGCTTCTATATTCTGTTCACTCCACTAATTACTTCATTTAAAATACTAGACCTCCAAAAAATATCCATATTCTTAATCACAGAAGCTAGAAAAGTAGCAAAACTGACTGTCTCTTCTTTGTTACTGCTGTGCTCCCTGGAGCTGGTCTCAGTCATGTGGAGCTACAAAGAGCTCACACACTCTACTAATCTTATTGCTTGCCAGGTGGCACCAACAGGCCAGTATTGTGCTAATCAAAAACATTGAAACTATAGACTCATGAGCCTTTACACCAGATGAACACATTATCTGCTGCCATAAGGAGAAACAGACACTTCCAGTAGCTCTTTGTGTGCTCCGGGGCAACTATCATTGAGGCTCCTCTAAGTTACACTACGGGACCAGTGTTGTACATAGCAGTCCCAAGGGCTGCAAAAGTAAACTTGACACACTACCTGCCCTGCATGCCTGTATGGTATCAGGCAGTCTTGGCTGAAGCCAATGAACTGGCCCCGCCTGTGTGATGCCCAGCTTGAACCCTCCATAGGCAGCAACTCCATTAAATGAGCCAAAGAAAATCTTTCTAGTGGCTCCTGTAGAAAAGGCTGTATTAAGTTTTTATCACAGATAGAAGCTGCTCTTCTGTACATCACAGCTATGAGTCAGAGTTTCCAAAAATGCTCAGCTCCCATTTAGACACCAAAATAAATTACTACATCTTCAAGACCACTCAATATGTTGGGGGCCCATGGGGCGCTGAGCTCTTTTGAAAATCTAGCCTTCATTTAGGCACATAGATGAGAGCAGAGCTCTCTTGATAATCTGGCCTCAATTGTGGGTCTTGTACTTTTGAGAATCTGGCCTTGATCTCTTTTGAAAAAGTGGCCCTTAATACTCATTTATTTCTGTGTCAGTTGCTGATACTTCCAGCCCAACCAAATGTACAAGTCTTTAATCTCCAGTAAAAGGAAGGTGGAGGGAATCGTCATGTGCTACTGAACAGAATACAAGACAAATGCAATGTGTCCCTCGTGGAGAGTCATCCAAGCTTCCCTCAAGGCTCAATTTCATTTTTAATCTCCCTCCTCACAAAGATCTGGAAAAGTGGGTGAAACGTGTATCAGACTGCAGAGTGATACTGTTGGGACAGCAAATTAGAAGACTGCTTGGGTCACTGCGGGAGTGACAGGGTCAAGGGGGATTCCTATCTCTCCTTCCCACTCCCTTACCTCAGTAAACACGACTGCCACTGTTCACCCTGCAGCCTCCCTAACCTTACTGCTCTCATCCTGGACTACTTCTTGCCTTGTTTCCACTCTTCCTAGTCTGACCCCCGTCTCCTCAGGTCTACTAGGTCTCAGGGATTCCCATCCCTTCCTCTGTTGCCAGTCTCTTGGCTTTATGTAAGCTCTGTCTGTTCCCTCAGAGGTGAGCGTGCTTCCAGTTAGTGGCCTCCTCCTACCGCAAATCTCTATCCTGTTTGCTACTTAATTGGCTGATTGAGCCCACCTGACCTAGTTCAGCTCTCTCAGAGCCAGTGTGGGGAATCTACCCCATCACGCACCCCCTTTCCTTTAGCTCTTCATGGCTCTCCCTACGACCCCGTGTGTTCTTTTCCTTTCTCTTCTGTTTCTCTGCATAGGTTTCTTTCCTTGGTGGTCTCTTCATCTCTCCCCTCTCCCTGCCTCTACTACCTTGCTGGCTTGCTCCTCTTTCCTGGCTGGCTGGTTTTCTCCTTTCCTGAACATGCTGCCTGGTTCCCATCCCCCATGGCATTACTTTCTGGTGGAAGGCTCAGGTCCTGCTGGTGGCCCCTGTATCCTCTCCTGGTGGTAGCTACAATACTACTGATGGCCATAGCCCCTGAGAGAATCTTGTTTCCTCTGATATAACTGGAATCCTTATAGTGAGGCAGCTGGTCTGGTTCCCCTGTGTTTCCATCCGTTTTACAGGCATCTGGGTTCTTCTTTGGAAACATGCAGCTGGAAACAAGACCCAGCATGGATAAATTCTTCACTGTGGTAACCAATGAAGTTTCAGAACTTAAAACAAAGGAAACTCAAAATTAGCGAACAAGTGATTTCCACTTTCAGCTTCTAGCCTGCGCAGAGAGTGATCAGCACAGACAGCAACTTGCAGAGAAGCTCCAGGGCATGCAAATCAAAGGGCAAGATTATGACCACTATAATCAAGTTCCAACTTCTAACTATAAATGTTTGGATCCAGAGTGTGCCTGTAGTCTTGCTTTACAAGGTGACACAGGCAAGGGAGTCATCGTGCAAAGTGCAGAAAATCAGTTTCTGTTCTCTCCTTCCCTCTTTTCCGTAGTCGTCAAGCTCTGACACAGAAGCCGAAGTAGTGTCTGAAGTAGATGTCAGTATTAGTAACACTGCTCATCCCTTCGCAGGATTCTGTTTGGTATTTAGATTGCCTTTACTGCAGTAGAACCCAATGATCACAACTCTTCAAGAGTAATATTGCTACTATATTTTTTATCAGATTCATATAATTAAACAATGACTTACAGGTACACAGCCAACCATAATCTAATGGAAAGCAAAAGAATAATTGTCTTTATGTCTGATAACATACAAATTAGAGATGAGCTCAAACTGGAATTTGATATATAAGCCCCCACTGAAGTTTGGGAAAGTTTAGACTCGGATCTGAACTTCATGCCTCAGGCCCATCATTAAAAATAAATAAATAACTCAAATGCTTTTGTTCTACAAACACCTCTTCTACCTGTTTTAAATCACAGCAGCTGGTTATCTCAATACAGTTTGAAAATGACATGTGTAAATGCTGAAACTCAAATTAGATCACACTGTGTTTCTGTAGATCTGTAGCAAACTGTTTGTTTTCCTGGCAAAGAAGCCCTTCAAAGCTCACAAGCTTACTGCCATTCTTCTGATAGTCATGCTGTTTATCTTAACTAAGAAAATGTGGTAAAGAACAGTCTTAAAAGAATGTACAAAAAACAATCATGCCACTTAGCTGGAGGGCATTTTCGGTGTTTGCAAACTCTGGAGTCCACAGAGGTGCTGAAACAATACACTGACCATTTCCTTCTTCTGGGAGTAAATGTTTTTTGCATGTACATGAGACAAACATGGAGCCAGACTGGTGACTGTGTGCCAGAACCTGAAAGAAGAATAGATGGAAGGCAGTCCCCAAAACAGCTGTGTACAGAGCTTGGTCAGGCCACAAAATCAGGGCCCAGATCTCCTGACTCAGAACCACTAGGCCATGTTACCTAAAGAACTCCAGTGGTACCATGACTGCCTTCAACAAAGCAATCAGCTGGCCAGAGTCCCCAGTTAAGAATGACGGAGAACTGAAGACAGTTGTGGGCCTCTGAAACCTTTATCTATAGCACTTGTCATGTGACTTTCTGGCTGAGAAACTAGCAGTTCAGATTTCTACACTACTAATTACATCTTTTAATCACCAGTGAATATAGAGTATTTCCATCTTTGGCTTTCCCAAAAGATTGTTTTTAGAACCTTGTCATTAACCTGCTGTGACCAAACAGACCTACTTGTGGAAGGGATGGAAGGGGAATGTTATTAATGCCCGTGGACATGACAGCTCTTAGTGTATGCACCTATAGACTGCTCACCCTATACACCTATGTAGCTAGTAGATCCTAAGTGTATGTAATGTGTGCTACTGACGATCCATGTGCAGAAAAAGAAAGATACAAATAGCTTATTTGAAAGACCTCAATTTATTTAGGTTGTTTTTTCTTGCTGCTCTATTCAACAACTTTAGTTTAACTAACTGTAAACTCATGGCTTTCCAAGGCTGAAAAGTTGGGAAGAGGATTTTCCCATGAATCTAATCAAATTCCATAATGACAATATTCCTTTATTATTATTCAGAACTTGTTCTGTTTTCAGTGGTCACAGTGGCATGTGATTGATAGTTTAACATCTATGTGGAAGAACTCCATCACACAATAATCTACCTCGTCATCACCATCAGGTCTCCATGGTTTTTTATAATTTCTTTGGAAGGGATTGAGAAAGGAAACCCTTCTTGGATGCATCCAGAAATTTGTAGCATGGTGCACTGAATTCTGTCTGTCCAAAAAATGTGTAAATGTACTTTACTTTGACATGATACTCATAGTCTTTTGCAAAACCACTCAAGTGCTAAAAGACTTTGGTATAGAATTGTTTTGGTTTGCTGGGCAGCAAGGCATATGCAAATAACAAGATCAGAAATTTACTGTTGAGTGTTACTATGAGTATAAAACAAGATTTTAATAATTAATTTAGGAATAAACAACAGAATTTGACTCTTTTGTAATTTTAACTATAGAGATTTTTTCCTTAGGGCTTTGACATTACACTTCTCTCATTGGCATTCCATTCTCTAGTATTTTCTGTTTGCTAATGATCGCTTTCCTTTCATTATGTAGTTATCTGAAGTCAAGAGACTACATAAAGTTTTCTGAAGCAAAAGCACTGAAGAGCTGTGCTTTGGTTCCTTCTTCGCAATGTGAATAGAGGATTGTGCAAAATTTTAGTAAGTTTATTTTTTAAAAAGGGGATTTCTGTGCATATGCTCAAAATGCATTGTACATACTCAGATACTAATGCAGGATTGTGTTGTTTTTACTGAATAACAAGAAGCCATATGTACCCTCTTGCTAGTGATTTTTTTTAAAGGAAATCTATGTGTAAGTAAATTAGGCCTGCATAGTTGGCATAAATATGAAGTTGCATTTATTGGACTTAATGGAGTTTATACAGAAAATATTATACAAATTGAAGAATGGGAAAAATAATACAAAAAAAGTCATTCTTATCATTAATCATAAGGAAACATGATTAAAAGAAGCTCAGGTCTAAGGTGACTAAACAGACAAAGAAAGCGCATAGAAAGGCAAAATTCAATTTTTATAATTCCTACAGCAACAGACAGTGCTTAGAAAACCGGAAAAAAGAAGTGAAGAGAAATTAATTGAAAGCTATAATATTTGAATGAGTGGAATAGTCATGAGCGACACAGTCTGTTGTTTTGGAGCGCTATCAACAGTGGCTAAGCTTCATGAGAAAAGCTGTCAGAGATTCTCAGAGAATACTTAAGAAAACTTTGAGCAATAATAACAGAATAGTGAGGTACAGTCTGATAAAAAGCTTAACCACCAACAAAGAAATGGCAAAAAGAAGTACTTAGTACTGTGTGTCAGGGATGGAAGAGGAAAGAGACAGAAAAAGCAAGTAAACTAGTAGCTGAGGTGAGAAACACACAGCTAGCCATGATATTTTATTGAGAAAAACCTGAACCTTTACTAAAATATTTTTGTGTGGTACTATTACATGTTGGTTATTGAACTTCATTACATTTCATTCTTATATCATCAGGGTTTTGTGTTTTAATGAGAGATTTACTTATTCTGCTTTATCACAGTGCAGTCTATACTAATCCAGATCCAATATGTTCCATCATAGCAGTAAGAAAGCTGTCTACAGGAAACTATTCCCTCCAATTCAGACAGTCCCATATATGCTGTTCAATTGCATTTTAATCTCTCACACTTGATCCTAATTAGCATTGAGTACAGGTTAGATCCTTCTGCATCCAAAGCAAAAACAATAACCAATCCACAAATAAACCAGCTTGTAATGAAATTCACAGCCTAGGGCTAAACACAGAGCTAACATGTGGTTAACAAATCAAAGCTTGTATTTATCATTTGTCACTGTTTGTGTCTTTGTCTATTGGAGAAAGGGGCGGGGGAAACAATTAAGAATCTGCATTGTGAAAGAGAAACTTCAGAACAGTCTGATTTTCTTTTTCAAATGTGCTTGGTATATTACATGCAAAATGCAGTCTGGGCATCATGCCATTGGTGTATAGGACTAGTAGCAAAAGGGCTAATAACAACTAGTAAGGTAGGCACCAATTCAAAATACAAATCCTTAAAATGTAGTCCCAAACCTTAATACGAAGTTGAAAAAAAAATCAGCTAATCTTATATTTTATCAATATTACGTTTGTTGTCACTTCTGGGTCCCCAACAAGACTGCAAGTGGAAGTGCTGAAATATCTATCTAGATATCTGTACTGCAACCAGCAACCTAGAGTCTGAGCACTTCACAGTGCTTCTGGCTCAGTTAGACAATGGAAGAATCAGAAATCTCATAAAACTAAGGATTCCCACATGATTAGCAAGCAAAAGTCCCAATCCTGGGGGCTCTGTGCAGGGGCACATCTCTGTACAATATTGTACACTTGGGGCTGACTATTGTAAACAAAAGTAATTTGGATAAGCATCCATCCAAATATATCCAACTGGAACCAACTCACTCAACTTTTTGAGTCACTCATCATTATTAATAATGACCCCCTTTTTTATGTAAATGTATGTCTATCTTTGGTTCATTTACCGAAAGGATGTCTTGAAACAAATTGGGTATGTATCTTTCTTCTGGATGACATGTCATTACAGCTTATACATAAAAGCTATAAGCAACAAAATGAATTGGAAATCATATTTATACTTGCCATGTCTAGAACAGTGCATTTGACACAAAAGTCAAAGATGCTGGTAATCCTGTAGCATTCAGTCTTAAGAAAAAAAGGTGTTATATCTTCTCCTGCCTCAACCCAGCCAGTTGTTGGGCCAAACACTAGAAGATCAGGAAAAAAATGGGGTGGTGGTGGTATGAATAATTAGTTGAACGCGAGCTCTCTGTACAGTGCTCTGGACAAAAGGGCCAATGCAATCCTTGGGTTCATAAAAAGGGGAATATTGAATAGGAGAACAAAGGCTTCACCTTTGTGTTTGGCACTGGTGTGACTGCTGCTGGAATACTGTGGCCACCTCTGGTACCCACAATTCAAGAAGAATTTTGATAAATTGAAGAGGGGTCAGAGAAGGACCCCAAGAACAAGCCAAAGAGTCGGGCTACAAGTTCAAATGGGAAATATTTCAGGGAAGTTTTGTGGCCTGTGTTATACAGGAGGCCAGACCAGATGATCACTATAGTCCCTTGTGGCCTTGGAATCTATGAAGTATGTTGGGTATTCCTCTCAACAGATGGAAATCCACAGTAGAACCACTGTATCACATCAAGAATTCTTCCAGTGAAGCTGGGACAGCTACTAGAACAGTACCCCATCAAATATCCTTTCCCATATTGTGGGAAACAGCAGGAGAACACAGTGGAGACCTTTTACACCTAGCTGCACTGTCCTAAAATCCAGCTGGATCATGCCACATCATGTCACCTAGGCCCTTTCCCAGCCATGTCTATAATGCTCAGGGTGACCCATGAGACTGCTGTTATTTTCTTCATGACAGTATCAGTCCTAGCCCTGACATGCAAAGAAAAAAGCCACATGGAACTTTTGAGTAGAATGAATGGGATTCTGTTGAATCCATTGACTTCTGTGGAGTTATTTCTGACTTACAGAGGTGTAAAATGAGTCACAGGATGTCTTAGAATTGATGAAATTCTTGTATATCACCTTTCATCCAAATGGATTCTAAAGTGCTTCACAGCGTCGGTGTACTGGGATCACTTCACGTACTGCTGAAACACTGCCGCCAGGACTGGATTTATACATTACACGCCCATAGGCACATAATCTAAAACTGACCTTTGTGTTTTCCACATGGGGGGTGGGAGGTGCCAAGGGAAAGAAGAGCTGGCTGGACTGGCTCCGCACAGGGGAGGAGGGAGAGGGAAGAGGGGTTGGGATGGCCAGCTTGACCAGCTCCAGGTAGGGGGAATATGCTTACCCTTGGGCTCTGGCTTCCGGCCTGGCCAGGGGATGGGGCCCCAGGGGGAAAGTGTATCCAAATGAAACTAAATAGGAAGTGGAGTTAGGCAGAATGAATTCACAAACATTGCCAGAACTCTAGGGTTAATCCCCTAACTCTTGAAAAATGCACCATGGCATCCTTTGATTAAAAGTGCTCTATTCCAGAGCTCAGTATTACATCTCGTCAGGAACACAGCATGTCCAGTAACACAGTGCCTGCTAGCACCATGCAGGGACACTGGCTCTTTGTGGATTCAATGGAAAAATGGTGTCTCCACTCAATCACTAATGCAGGATGGAGTATTCTGGTTGTTGTGGCTTTTAACGAAAATATGTTAAATATGAGAACAAAGTTAAAATTCTTCTCTAATATCAAAACTACTTTATAGAAGTATTGGTATTGTACCTGACAAATATCTTGTAACATACAAGAAAAAGACATCAATTCAAGACTTCATTCTAGGAATCAGAATGGTACATTGAGGATGGTAGATGAAAGACTATTCTTAATATTAAGGTCCAAAGGATATAGGAACTTGGTTGTTAATGTTATTTTACAGGGATTGTAAATTTCAAAGAGTGAACTCCTGGTTCAGTATTTATAAACAAATATCAGTATAGAATTTGCAATAGATAGTACCTTTCATTCAAGTACTTTATGCAAAGTATTGTAATTGGCTACACTAATACATAAATAATTTTTTCTGTTTATACATATGTTTAAAATGCTTTCCAAATTACATATTTTGTGAGACTCATTTTTATTTACCTTTGGATAATCTACCTAGATTTACATTTAGACTTTAATATCACTGCTATCCTTCCCTCAAACCGACGGTATCTGAATTCAATATGTTAAACAATTCTGGACTGTATGGCAAAGTGCTTAAAGATCATTTTCATTGTTTTGCCCATCTCCAAGATCCCATAGGCACTTATTCAGGAGAGAATCCGTATTTAGGAAAGCACTCAGGTATGTATTTAAGACTCATGGGATTTATGACCAGGAAATTTGTGTAGTTCCAACCACTTTTTGTGCTTTCTCCCAAACTGCTCCCTCACACTTGGAAGGAGTTCCCTGTAAACATCTGCAAAACTAACTCATTATCGCCCTTCACATCCTTTCTTAAAACTCTCCTTTGCCATGACACCTAGAAAAAACATGACTACATAGGTAGGCTGCTGGTGTGTTGAGATCACAGTTTATCATGCTGACCAATACTGTCTCACTGATTCCTTGTACTCCCCCATCTATTTATATCCATATGCTGTCTCTTCTGTTAGACTTAGATTGTAAACTCTTTGGGGCAGGCACTGCTTTTTGGTCTGTGTTTGTACAGTGTCTAGCATAATGGGGTCCTGGTCCATGACTAGAGCCCCTTGGCACTACGAAAATAGTAATATTAATACCAATTGATACTGTACTGATGCCCTAAACAATGATTTTGTTAGTGTTAATGACTGTGTCTTATAAATTACTCTTGAAGACTGCGATTCAAATCTTCAGAAGTTAATACGCCCAAGTGCCCATGTTAGGGCTTGTTGTTAATGAACATGATATTAAAACACAAGTTAGCATTTAGCGTAGACAAGCACTGTGCATGATTAATCCTGAGGTGGACCTGAAGTTAACCAGGACTGGCTGACATAATGCAAGAAATGACAGTCTTGGGCTAGACTGAATGCTAAATTGTGTTCAAGATCAAACTAACACTGTGTCCTTTCCCAGCAGAGACAAGCTCAGAGGCACAAAGACTTCAAGGACTGGACACACTGAGGTGAGCAGAAACACTCTGGAAGACTGGACTTGGATATTTTGACCGACACTGATGTGCTTATGTTTCTCTCAAAACTGATTGTCCCTCTAACCTATCCATTGCTTTCACTACAGACATCTGAAATCATTTAAAAATGTGTGTTGAGATAGCTTACTTCTCTAGCTTTCTGAAATGTTACTTGGATACCAAACCGAGTAAGGTGATAAAAAACAGCATTTGTTTACATACAACAATTTCCATCTCAGCTACATAGTGTGCATGGCACCACCATATAATCCTTATTAGCTTTTCTGTTTTTCCCAGCAAGGGCGATCACATCAGCTGCAAACAACAAACCAAGGAGAACAATATCCTTCATGGTCCCATACTTTAGACTGTGCTCAGCAAAGCTTCCATGTTTTCAGCAAGGGTTTTGCCTGAGTAAGAGACTGCAAGATCGGGAAACATAATAATAATTCAATTCTTCTGTGATCCTGACCTTACACAATGAACACCCAACAGATCTGGCAGCTAGGAGAGATCAATGTGTTTTCCATACACAAAGAGAAAAACATGCACTCTCAGTCTACTGGACTCTTTTGAAATTAAAGAAAGCAAGGACGGACATGAGAGAGAATACACAGTGTCAGTCTCACTCTAAGACCTCATCCTGAATCATCTCACAGCCTTGCCTCACAGTGGAGAAGCAGGTAAACCTTGTTTATTTAAAGCTGCAGTACACAGAAAACAGAATCTTAGAGTATCACGTAAATCAATGATAAAAGATTAAAACAAGTGGGCCAATTTATGTCTTTGATTACACAGGTGATGCTTCAACAAGGGTGCAGCCATTTAACAGAGCCAAGTTTGGCCCATTGTATCTGAAAATGGAGGTAAGACCCAGTGATGGAAGTAAGGAAATGCTTAGAAAATACAGCCAATTTTTTAAAATATTGCTTTATTTTGTGTTTAGAATGGAGAATGGGTTAGTACCATCTGTGTAATAGCAGACTTTTGGGAATGGCATTTGACTCCACCATGTCCCTTACCAGACTTTTTGTGGTACTGTTTGAGATGACAGACTGCTGCCATCGCCTTGCCAGTGACCTTGTACATAGGCAAGTACCTACTGCATTTTTTTATCTCCCTTGAGAATGTAGAGAATTGCTGCCCTCTTTCCACGTAGCAGACAACCACAACCTAACATATTTCTCCCAGCCCACTCAATTGGGCTCCAGTAAAATCATTTTACTGTCGATTTTACAGAAAGAAAGACAATCTATTAAGGAAAAGAGAAAAATAAATATTGTGGTGAAAATATTCAAAGGGGGCCACTGATTTTAGAAGTCCAACTTGAAGCACCCTGGGCTTCATTTCCAACATTGAAAATGTTGACTGTTACAGTACTATGGGCAGGCTGATGAGACTGGCACTAAGTTTAGTTACAACTCTGCCAGCTGTTTAACTTGGAATGTCTTGGAACCTAGGTATGTTTCTACATCTCTGACAAACCTTTAATATTTCAGACTATAGGGTGAGGAGCATGGCATAAAAGAGATGTATTCTATTTCTCTGCAAGAGAGTGCATGTGTCTAGAGACCCTTCTCTTATATTCTGTTTGACTTTCAAAGCATAGCATCCATGTCTGTATTGGCATTTGGAATTACGTCATCTCCTGATCAACGTACAAACACAATTAACGTTTTATTTTACAAACAGCTTTTCTTTTCATCTAGAAAAAACCTTGGCTTTATTTATTCGTGGTGCAGACAGCTCAATATTAGGCAATTCACTCTGCAGGCACTCATTTCTAGGGAGTCCTTTCAAACACTGTGTTGAGGCTGAGATGTAGGTGGCCAAGAGTCAGAGCCTAGTGGTTGGAGCAGGAGTCAGTATTGGGAGCCAAGCCAAGGGTCAGAGCCAGATTTGAGCCATGGCTCAGGAGCAAGGCAGGAACCAAGAACGGGTCAGCAAAGCAGGATTCAGGAGGCAGGCAAGGGCCAGTGTAGCAGCCAGATAGAGCCCAGTTGCATGGACAACTTCTTGTTGTATAAGAAGACCTGCCCAGTCAGAGTTCACAGTGCTCCTACAATCAGGCCCATGGAAGCCCACCTGAGGTAATTTCAGGTTTCATGGTCTCTCCTGTTCAGCTGGCTGTTAGTGAGCTACTGGGTGGGAGCAGTGTGGTGACAGTTGGTTGGGAACCCTATTGTCCCAGATTCGAGACCTGCGAGATCATTGCACCCTGATATTCTCTAGTCTCTCAAGACAACGTCACCGCTCTTCCTCTAAGGATTGTGTTTGCATAGAGTCATCAATGGTTATTTTCTCACATTTAATGTGGATTAAATTATTAAATCACCAGATTGTGATTTAAATAGTCAGTTTCTGGCTATCATGTTAAATGGACTCTTCTCCCAACCCTGCCAATAAAGGATAGTATCAGCGAGAAATTATTCATATAGAAGACATTGGGCAGGATCTTTGGCCCTGCAGCAGCCTGTCTGCACCACTCTGGTTTTGCTAAGGGGATGTAAGGCTGGCCTTACTGTCTGGTGGAAGTTCCCCCCCATTCTCCTACCCTTGTATTGGGAATCCCTGGGTGACACAGAGCCAGCATAGCTTTGAGAGGTTACTTTCAAAGGCACAAAGGGGAATTAGATGCCCAAATCCTAGAAAGTCAATAGGAATTGGGCTCCTAACTCACCCTCTATGCCTTTGAAAACCTCCCCCTTAAGCCATTTTACCATGTGCATGCACACACCTTGCACTGCATGCAGTTTGGACATAGCTTTCAATGTATGTTTCTATTAGGCCTAATCCAAAGCACACTGAAGTCAATGGGAGTCTTTCAGTGTCTACATTTTTGCATAAATCACTGACTACAGAATTTGCAGTGTCTGTGTGGAATCTCCATGCTGTATCTTTTCCTTGCACTGCAGTATAAGTGAGAACATCCTAACATACTAGATAACCAGGTATCACAATGTGATTGACCGTTGTGCATTATAAACACACTGGCAAATTTCCAGAGGAAACTTGTAAATGTTTACCATTCCATTTCCCCCTTTTTTCTTCCTTGCCCCCTATTTTTGCAATTTATTTACATACCTCCCTCTTCAAGGACCTCATGACCTAATGACCACCTCTAGCTGAGTAGGCCTAGACACAAAGTTCCCTCTGTAAACATCAACACAGCTTCCCAAATGGGTAGTGGTCTCAATACAGTATAATACCAAGCTCCTCTCACCACAGGGTGTGAGTGTTTTAATTTAACAAGACTCCAAGCTCCTAATAATGTAGAATAAGAAAAATTCTGCATAGCATTGCATTGCACTACCACTAGGCTGATGGGCCAGTCTGTATGTAACATAATTCTAAAATGATTCGGAATCAATGTATAAAATTTGCAGAGTAATGTTTCATCAGAAAAAAATCACCATCATTATGTTTTTGGATCACCTTGTCTGTATTGCTTTTCTGTAGATAATAATTTAGATATTATATTCAAAAGTTATACAATAAATATATTTTACACCATACTTACTCCAAAGATAATGCTTTATATTTGCCATTTCATTTTGGTTTTCTAAGTGCTACAGTACTGGGTGCCTAAAACTACACATCATGGACCAAGAGTAAATACAGAATTCAGTGGGGTGTGGATGCATTTGAATCTCTGACTGAAGAACTATGCTTTCAGAAAGCACTGGAAGAGGCTATTATTCTTCAGCAGATTTATTTCTTTAACAGTTATTCATCTAAGTTTGATTTATATCATTTCCAATCTTGAATACCTTAAATGCTTTACTGAGAGATTTTTACTTCTTTGTGGCTGCGTGCTTGTTCTTTTCACAAATGTATTTCCTGAATAGATTAAATCAATGTAGTTATCTCTTCTTCAGAACAAATTTTTAATAGGAGAATACCAATCACAGTTATTTAAAAAAGTCCTTTCTTAATTATTGGGCAATGGATCCTGAATCTCATACGTGCCAAGGGCCTAATTCTGCCAGGTTCAATCCCTTTGAGTAATATTGTACTCCATACCTAATCCCATTGATTTCAATGGGACTATTCACAGAATAAAATATTACTCAGTGGGAGTCAGGGTGACAGAACTTGGCCATTAGTGCTTCTCTTAAAGAGGTATAGTGCAATGAAAATATTTTTGTTTAATAGGTTTATTGCACACACCTTCTGCAGTCCCATTCCATGAATTTAAATCCCCTGAGGGCTGAAACTCATAACAAGAATCTAATGAATTTTCCAACCTATTATGTTTACGTAGAACTGTGTCTTTGCAGCTGAAAACAACTATGCATCTATAAAAGATGAAAAATGCTAAATTTGTGTAATTTCCTACAACATAAGGACATGATCCTGCCAAAATCTATGCACCTTCTTAACTATGTTTTTGAATAGCTCCATTGAACTCAGTGTAAACATTAAGCACATGTGAGTTGGCAGAATAAGGGTCTAAATGTGCAGAAAAATGCCTGTAGTCCTATTGGCCTGTAGGAAAAGTGTACAATAGTAATAATATGGTACATTTAATTGCACAATCAGATTAATTAACAGGACAAAAAGGTCTCGTTTTCAGGAACGGCCTGCAAGCTTGTGTATTAGCTTTTAAATTTTGCGGCTGATAAAAGATATCACTTTATCAATCTTTTCCATTTTGAACTGTAGGTACTAATTTATGGCCCCATATTGAACCCTGTATTCAGGGATCTGCAAGTACAGCTGCATGACAATAGTGGAGAAAAGCGTTTTGATAAGTAATGATTTCTGATATTGATTTCCTGGAAGACTGGAAATGTGGACCGGTTAAAAACAGAAAACAACTCAGAGTGCCTCATTTTACATTTTTAAATTGATAAAAGAAATCACCAACCAAGGCAAGAAGGAATAGATTATCAAACAGAGTAATAATCACACAAGGTAGATTTTAGCATTGTTGCAGGCTTCACAGTGTTGCAGAATGAACCTCTTTGAATGCAAACAAGTCAGTTGCCTTTCATTCTGCCAGACAGAAGAGGTTTCATAGCTTCAAGTTTGTGATGCATACAGCCAGAGGGAAAGGGAGAGTTCTCTGATGGCAATTTTGTTTAATTAAAAAGGTGTTTCATGGAGTGAAGATCGTGGATCATGTTCTTAACAGAATGTGATCACTCCATACTTCTGTCTCCATGCTGTACATATATGCATTTGATAATGTAAATTCAAATAAATTGCACATTTTCAGATAGCAGATGTTAAATAAATAGTTACTTACTGTATGTTTCCTGTCTTTCAGGGGACTGTTAAAAGAACTCATCAATATGTAAACTTACATGCAGACAACATGTATCTTATAAATATTAAAAGAAAGATTTTCATTGCTTTAATATATTTCTTACCTTGTTTTTTATGGGATCCCACGGGACTTGAGAATCGATGATTTGCAACTGCAAGGGATTGGTTTATAGGCTGTGAATCATTCATTTGGAGGGAATGCTTTAGAAGAAAATGAGATGTGGGAATCTCATCTGAATCCTTTTTGAATAAGGAACAATGTTTCAGAAATACACAATAGTACAAGTATTCCACTCAGTGAAGACAACTTTTAACCATGATCTTACAGAAAGCAACTGTATATTTTGTATAATTCATTGTAAAATGTCTAATGCTAGATTAAAGTCACACAAGTTTCTTTTGGATTTTAGCCATAGTGGCTAAGCACCTGTGTAATAAACATTTGTTTATTTTCCCTCTATCTTATTTACCCCATACATGTGCAGTTAATCACAGCATGCACTGTATGTTGATTTCCTCTCATAGTTAATTTGTATCTTTAGAAAAAGGCTATAGGAAGGTATTAATCTGCTTAACATTTCTAAGTACATCATCCAAGGGATTTTGGTTTTTTAATCTTACATATGCTCAGCAGAGTTACTGGCAAAAACTGTACATTTTCTTCATTTCATCCTTTCAACATCAAATGGTAAGCAGCAAAAATTGGATCAGACTTCAAAGACTATGCTGTGCTCCAAGTCACAGAGCGACTCTTCCATTTCACATATTGAATTCGAGCAGGATATCAAAGTGCTACCAAAGAACCTCAGGTTCTTACTGAAAAAGAGACTAACATCTGTAGAAAGTGAAGTGCACAGACAAATCACCTCAGGGGAGTAGCTAGCATTTATTCTCAGCAGCAAATTTCCAGCCTTTTGATTCTCTTATTCACTGTACCTCCCTGTCTTTCTACAGAACTAAAGTTCTTAGCAAGCAGGCTTTTGTCTCAAAGACTTCAAAACATCACTAACGGTTTCATGTTTAGATGGCTATGCCAAGCAGAACTGTGGACTCATGAATTTGAATCTAAACATAAGGGTACCTTTTTCGTTTGTGTGTCAAGAAAATCAGGCTCTGACGGAGAAGTCTGGTTGTTGGTTTGCTGCCTAAAAATTACAGTAAAATATAGAGTTTAAATATTATTATTTTTCTCTTTTACCACTAAAGAAGTATTAGAGCACATAAGTTTTGTCCTAGTGTTTTTTTCAGTTATATGCACATGATCAATTCTGAGGAAAAAAACCAGTTACATTTTCTCTAATGATGAAATCCCTTGACATTAAATACATTAATAACTAGAACTGAGCAAAATATTTGTCATTATAGTTTTGTGTGGGAGAGAGAGAGAGAGAGAGAGACTGTGAAACTTCTGTGAAATTAGAGACCTTTTATTAAAAGAAATGTGACACTAAATGTTTTTCACTTTCAGGCTGCTATGAAAAAACCACTTTCACTTGAAAATTCAAACTCAGGAATTCTGTAAAAGCCAACAGGAGGAACAGGTTGTACAATCCCAAAGCGACTTGATCTAGTGAATTAAGCAGAGGTCATGGAGCTAGGATTTCCCAGGTTTTTATTGCATTTCTGCTTGTCTTAATAGTTACACTTACATAAACTTTACAAACATTATACAAGGCCCAGTTTTGCTCCACTGAAGTTAAGCAGACCAACAACAGACCCTTGTGTAGGCTTCAATCCATGTGAGCAGGGTCTTGAAGCCAATGGGACTCTGCACTGACAGAGAGGTCTACCCGCACAAATTTTGCTGTAGGATCCCTAACGATCAAGCAGATAAATGCCAACAACGTAATTTTACAGAGGGGAAAACTAAGGATCACGGCGGTTAACTGATTTGCCTCAGGTCACAAATGAGGATTAATACCTAGGCCTTCTGATTGCCACTCAGGCCTATTCATGCACACCTTTCTGAAAATGAGGCTAATATCAATTACATACCTATCTCTCTGAGGATGAAAACATTTTAAGTCTTGTATATTTTCATACTTCATCTACAGTAAATATCATTTTCTTCATTTTACAGATAGTGGAAATGTATAGCAGGGTGAGTAAGTGATTTGTTTGAGTAACTTCTTAAATTTTACATGCTTCACTCTTAGTAGTTTTCAGTTCTTCATATTTTGAAGAAATAAAACCCACTTTTTTTAGGAGGGACAAAAATTATATGGAATGATAATAAAAATATAGCACACATCTGTGAATTTCATTTTTTTGCCACTCTTCCCCAGTTTCACTCAGCGCTGGTAATAACCACAGATGACTCTTGGGTAACAGCAGAATGACAAAATGCACTGTTTGAACCGTAACACCTAAAATTACACCTAAAAAACACCTAAAATTAAAATAATTGCAACTGAACAAGGACGTGAAATGTTTTAAACTGTTACTGTGTGTACTGAACTTGACACATATCCTTGACACATGTACATCACTACACAAAAACACATTATATAACAACCATATCTTATCACCACAGCCACAAATGCAGCCTATAATTTTTGGGTCTGATCTTGTGAACTCTGACTTTCAAAGGGACTTTGGCTCATGAGTGTCTCAGTTACTTCTGAAAATGTGACTTAAGTGCTTATGAAAATGTTACCGCAGGTGCAAAGATCATATTTAAACTGCTAGTTTTACAGAGCTGGCTGCAAAAGCAATGCCAATTTTAGCAGTTGTAAATGAAATTCCCAAGAAGTGGCAACAAAATGAAGAGTTCACTGATAAGTTCAAATATCTAATTTCTTTGGAGTATTACAGTTCACATGACCACAAGTTGGGTTTTATTTATTGGTGGTTTGTTTTTTTTTTTAACAATTTATACTTTAGAAATCATTTTTTGGAAAGATGACAAAATATTCTGTCCAAAGCCGTACATTAAATTTGAACATAAGCATTTATTTAATATAGAACATATAACTCACCAGCAGAAATTAACTGCTACCCACATTCTGCAATCAAAGAATGACTGGACAGAACCATCTCTATTGAAAGTATTACCCATGATAAGCTATCTCAAAATGACAATAAACCTGAGCTGCTTTAAAATAGCATTTAGGCACAACTCTGATCCATAGGGCAGTTCTGAACCTTTTGCAACTAAGGACTTTGCAAAGTAATGTCTCCTATGCACCCCCCCACAAAAACAAACAAACAAAAAAAAACACAACCCACCCAAACCAGACAGCACTGTTATGTGCTCTGGGAACAAGCAAAAGAGTTTGACTGTGCTTGTGGATGCACAGAGATCTTTGCCATGTGTACTGCAAGCTAATATTGTGGAAGGCTTTTCCCACTTTTAGCCTCCAGACTTTTATTGACCTTGGGCTATTAAAATCCTTGTAACAGGAATTGATTGGTATGCAGTTTTCCAGTCTCTTCATGGTTTTCCATATTCCATGTTCCTACTAACTCACAATTTCTCACTTTCCCTAAAGGCTATTTATAAAGTTGGAATCGAGAAGGCTAAAACATTACCTTTATTTAAATATAGCCTTTTTAGATAGATGATTGCTTTCTTTTTCTTTTATTAGGAAAAGGGTGGAACATGGGATTTACAAGTAAATATACGGAGCCAAATATCATTGGAATTCTCAAAACATGCCTGGCATGAAATGCAGATACTGCATTCTTTGTTCATAATTTTCAGAAAGGCTCAGCTCCCATAATTAGGGCCAGATTTTCAGAAAAATTCAGCTCCCACATAGTTACCTAAATAAGCAGTCAAATCTTCCAAAGAGCTCTGCATGGTGAGTGCTGAGGTCATTTAAAAATCTGGCCATAAGAGTCACAATGGCAGCTGCTGGGGGATGAGCGTTGGAAAATCTGGCCTCAGTTGTGGGTGCTGAGCACTTTAACATCTGGCACGGAGCTCTTTTGAAAATCTTGACTAAATTATGACTAAGCAAAGAAAATGGAACACAGCTAATCACCTCTTAGGACAAAGACTGCAATTTGACCAAGAAGCAGCACAACAATAACTAATTCTCATGATACATTTAATTATATTGGCAAACATTTTCAAAGTCAGGTGCTTAAAGCTAAGTGACCAGATCCTGAGAGGTGCTGGGCATTTCCAATTCCACGGAAGTCATTGAGAGCTGAGAGTTCTCAGTATCTCTCAAAACCAGGCCTTTATATTTATATCTCTAAATATGGTTTTATGGGCCTAATTCTAGCCATCCAACTTTGACCCAGTGGGTAGGGGGGAAAGAGTAGACATGTTATATTTTAATTTTAATAAGACTTTTGACACAGTCCCATATGACATTCTCACAAGGAAACTAGGGAAATGTAGTCTAAATGAAATTACTATAAGATGGGTGCAAAACTGATTGATAACTACTCATTGAACACAGTCTTTCAGGGTTCACTGTCAAACCAAGAGGAAGTATCTAGTGGTGTCCCACAGGAGTCTGCTCTGGATCCAGTGCTAGTCAATATTTTCATTAGTGACTTAGATAATGGAGTGAAGAGTATGCTTGTAAAGTTTGTGTATGACACCAAGCTGGGAGGGGTTGCTAGGCACGTTGGAGGCCAGGATTAGAATTCAAAACAACCTTGACAAAGTGGAGAATTGGTCTGAAAGCAACAAAACAAAACATAATAAAGAAAAATGCAAAGTACTACCCTTAATAAGAAAAAAATCAAATGCACAGCTACAAAATGGGGAATAACTGGCTAGGGGGATTATAGTGGATCACAAATTGAATTCAAGTCAACAATGTGATGCAGTGGCAAAAAAGACCTAATATCATTCTGGGGTGTATTACGAGGAGTGTCAGATGTAAGACATAGGGGGTAAGTGTGCTGCTCTACTTGGCATTGGTGAGGCCTGCGCTGCAGTACTATGTTCCAGTCTGGGTGCCACAAGTTATGAAAGATGTGGACAAATTGGACAGAGCCCAGAGGAGAGCAACAAAAATATAAAATGTCTAGAAAACCTGAACTATGAGGAAAGATTAAAAGCACTGGGTATGTTTAGTCTTGAGAAAGGAAGATTGAGGGGGACCTGATAACAATCTTCAAATATGTTGAGGGCTGCTACAAAAAGGGCAGGGATCACTTGTTTTCCAGGTCCTCTGACGAAAGGACAAGAAGTAATGGGCTTAACTGCAGCAAGGCAGATTTAGGTTAGATATTAGGAAAAACTTTCTAACTATAGGATAGTTAAGCACTGAAATAGGCTTCCAAGGAAAATTATGGACTCTCCATCACTGGAGATTTTTAAGAACAGATTAGACAAGCACCTGTCGGGGATGGTTTTGGAATACTAGGTCCTGTGCAGGGGGCTGGACTCGAAGTCCTTCCGTCCCTACAAGTCTATGATTCTATAAATATGATTCTTTTTTTTAGGGAGGAGTGAATTACTGTAAACAAAAGGCCACTGAATAACCTATCTAACTTGGGTAGACACACTCAGAGTTAAATGCTGGTCTTTTCCAAAACTCTCCCAAATAGGTCTGATATGAAAAGACCTGATTCCTTTAATTTTTTTTTTTAGCTAAACCTATGTTTGGCCCATTTTCACATATGTAAGTTTAAATGTGCCTAAGTAAGATTAAATCCCATTTTCAAAATAGGAATCTGCGTCTCACTGAAAGTCAATGGAATTTAGCTCCTAAAGGTGCTTTAAAAAATTTTAGCCAACATTCTGAAATTCTCCAGTAAGAGAAGTTTAGATCACAATGCAGAAATAATACATTCCTAGATGCACTGAACTCCCATGAAGAAAGGATTATAATTCAGAGAGAAAAAACAAGGCAGAATAAACTGAAAAATTCTGGGTCTAATTCTGCTCTCATGTACACCAGTATAATCAGGAGTCACCAGACACCAGTTTAAAACTTGTGCAAGTGAGAGCAGAACTAGACAAAGTGTATTTTGCCACACTAGTCACATAAGTCATAGATCCTGTGATTTTGTATCGGACGCAAAAGACTGAGGAGATGCGTCTACACTATGGGGACTAGACTGGCATAGCTATAATACCATAGCTATGCTGTCATAACTCAGTGATGTAGACGCAACATACATTGATGGAAGGTTTTTTCCTGTCGCTGTAGTAATGCCAGCTCCCTGAACAATAGTAGCTAGGTCAATGGAAGCATTCTTCCATCAACCTACCTGCATCTACCGGAGGGGAGGGTGTATATCAGCATATATCAGCATAACTACATCTGCCAGGGATGTGGATTTTTCATACCCATGACCAATGTAGCTATTTCGACCTCAGTCTTAAGTGTAGACCAGGCCTGAATGTGACTGCCAACCACCAAGATTACTAACGGACAAGTGAGGCAATTAAAAAGGAAGATGAAGAATGTTTTGGTTTTTGAATCAGTCAGTTATCACTGTAGAGAAAGAAAGGAAAATTCATATTCCAAAGGTTCTTCTCATGGAAAGTCAGTATGTGACCTTTGAAGAAAGTGAATTATCCAAGGAAGAATTTATGGAGCAATTTCAGAAACATACCAGGACCTGATAGAATTCATTGGAAGGTTCTGAAAGAAATTAAGTGTAAAATAATAGAGATACAATCTATCCTATTGTAAAGTTGTCCCTGAAGAATGGAAACCCTCTAACATGGTGCCTTTTTATTTTATTTTATTTTTCAACAAAAGGAACCAAGAAGATTGGGGATTTACTAACTGGTTGTCCCCATTTCATTACTGGGCAGATTGGTTGAGAGTCTCACTAAGAAAAGAGTAATCAAGCACTTAAGTAAGTACAGGTTATGCAATAGGAAACAAAGAGTATTCGGGATGCATGTTAATAATGAAGAGTCCCAGGGATCAGTAACAGGACCAGCGTTATTTGACATATTTGTTAATCATTTGGTAAAGACGTGGACTGCAAGTTGGTGAAGGTTGCTGATGACACTTGTCTTCTTTGATTAGTAACCATGGAGGCATTCCAGGTGGATTTAAAGACTTTTGAGGATGACAGTTAATGAAGCTCAGTTTTGAAGAAGGGCAAAGATATTTGGATTATGGATTCATAACATAGATTTTTTAAAATTATAAAATTGGCTTAAAAATGAGATTTTAAAAAAAACATAGCTTTTTGGTTTGATTTCTGATTTTTAGCCCTTTGTGGGAATTGCCCCTTTGTACACATGTGAACATTTCAGGAAACTCATCCTGGAATCCATAAAAAGTAAACACACAAATTTGGGGGCAGGGAGGGGAACCTCTTTTCTTTTACTCCTGGTTGACACATTCCTACACTATCCCTTTCCCAGGCACTGATCTAAGCTGCCTCTTTTGTGCCCTGTTCTGAGTAGCTCCATCACTCCAATGGGAACTACCCCCAGCTTTGATCTTTCTGCTTCCAGTGGGCACAGCAACAGGCAATCCTGTAATTATGCAAAACAACAGTATGCCCTTATCTGTAATAGTGTGTCCAGGTTTTCTCACCATACATTTAAAGTGAATTATAAGGTTAAAGTGAAAACACTGAAACCAATAGTAAAAACAATTTGCTCTCATGGCCTATAAATCCTAGTTTGGGATCCAGCTGTGTATAGCCTGCCAACCCAACCCAATATAGAGAATACAGGCAAATTGATAACTCTTCTCAATGGCATAAATGGAGCTTAAGAAGAACTTAGCTGGATGGAAGGCTTCTTGCCCTGCAGGGTATGCTGTGTGGAGGCTATCAACCCAAGTATCATGCAACTCTCCAAGCAAACTGAGAAAACCAAAGATCATTGTCAACAAAAGAGTGAAATGGACTCAAAGTGCAAATCAAGAAGTGACCCAATGCTGGACTTTGACAAACCAGAAGAGAGAGGCTAGAGGAAATGAATGCTCCAAAACTGGAAGGAGAAAAACAACACCAACACAAAGGAAGAAGTGACCAAGCAGAGACTTGCTGGATAACTGAGAGCCGTATTCCAAAGAGAAGAATTTATGCAACTGGAGCTTGTAAGCCTGAAAAGAGAGATCAGTCATGTTGAACCACATGCAAACATATTGATAAAAGCAATGACACAGGATAAACAACAGCCACAAATGACTGAGGAAATATTGAGGGTAAATAAGAGTGAAACATCACCTGAAGAAAGTTTGGGAAATATGAATGATTTATTGATCAAGATCATACAGCATGTAGGAAATATTTATCACCAATCAACTTTACCATGTATGAAATTTTTAGGCGAGCAAAGACTGGATGATACAGTGCAAGAACTAAATGAAGTGATCAAGGAAACTGCAAAACCAATGAGTATTAGGTAGTTAAATGATATAATTTATTATACAGCAACAGTAGCAGCTCATTGGCTTAACATCAAGCCCAATGAATGAACCACCAGAAAACACCCAATATTCCAGTGCCTCATGGAAATTAAGGCTAAACCAGAAAGTGAAGTGTTTACGCTGCAATATCAGTCTATTGGATGAATTTGAGAAAAATAATTTGAAGAGAAAATAGAAGTGAACAGCCCTGGAGATGAAATATCTGCTGAATGAAACGGATGTGGGAGTTGTGAAGGAGCAATGTAAACAAGCTGATCATGCTGAGTCATAGGCTTGAAAGATATTTAGCATGAAGCTGTCAGTATCAAGAGAACAGCCTCTTTATGAGAGACCCTAAGAGATTCTTTGATCAGATCAATGTTAAAAGCGGAATAGGAAAAATTAGACAACCAGTAAATAATGTGGAAGAGTGTCAGCACTACTGGAAGGAAATCTGGTCTGAGGATGTGCAACATAATCAGGCAGTGGACAGGATTAAAAATGTGAGAGTAAAATTTCAAAACCACACAATAGAGGAATACACAGGAATATCAAAGAAAGAAATAGATGAAGTACTGACAGGAATGAAAAATCAGAAAGCATCCAGACCAGATGAGGTACATGGATTCTGGCTGAAATGCCTCACACCTCTCAATGGTTGTTTACTTGAACAACTTGATAAATGTTTGAAGAATGAATTTCCAAGATGGATGGTGACAGGGAGAATTGTTCTCATACAAAAAAAAAAAAAAGATTCTTTGTTGCAGTGATTCTGTGAATTATAGTCTAATCAAGTATTTACCATGTGGCAATTTTTAACAGCAATTCTGGCAATGAAGATTTGGATAGTGCTGGCTCGCAATGGAATTCTGCTTCCTGAGCAAAAAGGCTGCACAGTAAACACAAAAGGGACAAAAGACCACCTTTGGATGAACAGGAGGATCACAGAAGATACAAAACTAAAAAAAGAAAAAATAAAGATGGTGTAAACAGCTACCAAAAAGCACATGACAGCATCCCACATTCATGTATCATTGACATATTGAAAATGCAAAGATCATTTCCATTCTGCAGCAATCTGTGGTTAACTGGAACACTTGCCTTTACCTGGAAGGGACTCGCATTGATGAGGCCCAAATTAAAAGAGGAATCTTTCAAGGGAATTATTACCAATGCCATTTGTGGTAGCAATGCTGCTGCAGATATGGATGCTCCAGGAGATAAATTATGATTATCATATCAGCAAAGAGCAAAAACCAGTTAATAGTTTGTTATACATAGATGATCTGAAACTATGGATAGTTGGAAAATGAGACAGAGACTGAAGACGTGTAGAACAGTTTGGTGAAGATATAAAGCGATGCATTGGCTTAGATTAATGTGTGTTGGTGTCTGTACAGGGGGCAAACTGGAATAATTGAATGGCATGCAAGTTAACAAAGGTACTGTCATGCGGACTGCATTAGGAGGGGGGGGCATTTGTGTTATTTGACCTTAATATGTCAAAATCATAATGATTCATGTAAGACATACCATGTCAGGTGCTGTTAGAAAGGTTATAATGGGCTGAGTAAGAAGATAATATTTGTGTTCATGTGTGATATATGTGAAGAAAGTTATGGGGATCTTTGATATCCCTGTATTTCAAACTGTGCTGTAGAAGACACACCCCAGACAAGAGGCCGCAGGACAATAGCCCGCTTAATGGCCCATCAAGACCTTTACAGAAGCCAAAGGCCTAGAAAGAAACTAAAGGCATACCTGAAGAGTTACCCGAATTGGCCCATGTGACTATGGACTCCATTTTGGTTCCTGTAAAGTTCCACAAGCCACATGGCCAGCAACAGAGGGTATATAAGATCAAACCACAGAAACCATTTTGTCTTTGTTTGGTTCTTTGCTCCTGTCCAGCTGCGGACACACCTCTGGATCAACACACTTTGCAACTGAACTGAAGGACTTAGACCCATCCAGGTACTGGATGTATACCAGAGGAACTATACAACTCCACAATTGTTCTAGAAACCTGATATATATGGACTTTTAAATCATTTGTATCTATCTGATTGCTTTAAGCCTTTAACACTTCTCTTATTGTTTGTTTTTCTTTTATTAATAAACCTTTAGTTTTAGTTACTAAAGGATTGGCTGGCAGCGTGGTATTTTGGGTAAGATCCAACCTTATAATGAACTGGTACTGTGGCTGGTCCTTTGGGATCAGAGGGAATCTTTTAGTAAAGAGCATAGAGTTTAAATAACTGGTCTCTTTACTGGACCTAGTGTCAGTTTGGGAGCCAGAGACTGAAATGCAGTAAAGGGGGCTGTGTGTATTTGCACAGTGTCTTCTTGATAACCAGTGTGGGGGAATCAGAAGCACTGTTTGTGGCTGGTTGGGAAGTCTGACTGCAGTGTCACCCACCAGTGCTGGGAGAATCTGCTCTCCTTTTGCAGCCTGCCCTGACCCTGGCATTATCAGTGGGCTATCCTGGGCACGGATGGGTTACGGGTACTATGTAAGATATCTCTCAGAATGGCCCCTACAAACACCTTGGAAGCAGGAAACTGTTAGACTAACACCATAAGGAAGTCAAAGAAGTGAGGAAAGAATAAGACAGACAAACATCTGACAAACAACTCTGAAGACAAAATTCAACTCAGAGAATTTGATCTGAACCATTAATATGTGGATGATACACTGCTAGAGCGATCAAGTGGAATCAAGAGGAGAAGAAAATTTTATCATCCAAACAAGAAATCTCCTGGCAAAGCATAAAGTAATGAATACAGATCAAGACATGGACAGGATGTAAATCTGACAATGTGAGGGAGGAAGAGGTCTGCTGTCCACAGAGGAAGCAATTGACAATGAAGAATATAACATCAAAATATATAAGGAGTCAGACAGAGTAAAAGATCATCTGGTTACGATAACATGTAATGGCGAGCGTGAATCCTAGCCCAAGATAGCATAAAAGAGAGAAGAAACCAAATTGCCAAAGAAAGACTTGAAAAATTTGCAAAGAAATCAAAGAAATCACGGACAGTGGTGGAGAGAGATTGAACCCATTAGTGAATGAAGAGTAACAAACTCATGGTCTGTAGAAGGACACCTAAAAAAAAAAAGACAGACAGAGCACCTCATGATGAGTGCACAAGAGCAGTCTTTAAGGCTTAATTACATTTGAAACAAAATGGACCAATAGAACAGTGCTCCAAACTGCAGAATATGTTCTAAAAAGGAAGAGACCACGGAGCATGTGTTGAACACATGCAGGAGCCTGGCTGGAAGAGAATAAATGAACAAACTCAATGATGTCACCAACAGTGTCTACACTGCAATTAAAATCCCACAGCTGGGCCATGCCAGCTGCCTCAGGCTCATATGCTAAAGGGCTGTTTTACTGCGGTGTAGATGTTTGGGCTCAGGCTGGGGCCCGGGCTCTAGGACCCTGTGAGGAGGGAGGGTCCTAAAGTTCAGGCTGCAGCCGGAGCCTGAACATCTACACTACACCGCATTTAAACAGCCCCTTCGCCCACGTCAGCTGTCACTAGCCAGCCGTAGGTTTTCAAATGCAGGGTAAACGTACCCCAAGTGTCAGAACTGGAGCTCTGCAGCAAGTATGAACTCAAACACACCATGTGGTGTCATGACCACTGAACTGAAAATGCAATGAACAGGCTAAGTTTTTATGGGCTTCAGCACTTGTCACAGAGCAAATGGGGCAGGCAAACAGGCTGGCCTTAGTTGTAGAAACGAAGACAAATGTGACCTCGTTAATTGATATTGCCAGACCAATATGAAAAAGAAACAAGAAGAGAAGATAGCAGAGTTCTTTATACTTCACTATGAAGTGGAACACTTATAGGGAACTAAAACAAAGATGATGCCAGTGATTATTGGAGCACTTGGAGCATCCCTAAGGATGTGAATGAGCAACTCAGGAACATGACAGAAGTGCAAGACATCACGGTCAGTGACCTCTAGAAGAGCATGCTCCTAGGCTCTGTGAGAATTTTAAGGACAGTCAAAGGAGAATGAGAGCAACAGAGCATCTAAAATGCAGGGATTCTGTGGAAGGTTTAACAAAACCCCTGACTACCCAAAGACACAGAATCACCTTATGGTCGTGATTTATGGGAGAAATATTAGACAGAAGCTTCCCCCTTTTTATGCTTACATATATTGTATGTTGTTAAAGTTATTTGTTTAAAAACAATCCCCACATGATGTATAATATTGAGCGGTAATAATAAAGTTAATCCTATATTTCAGTGCTCAATTTACCCACCCATCTGCCAGTCTCCCAGTACCCACTGAGAACCCTGTGGAGAGCATTCAGCACAGACATAAATTTTAACTTGCAACCTAAAGAAATTCCCTCTCCCCACTCACCAAATCCAGCACTTCCGGGTTAGGGGAATATATCCCAGAATATGTCATTCTGTAACATCATAGATACCAAAGGTCCCTTGGCAAGATATGGCATCTTTGGCTTCATATCATGATATATTCTGAGATGGAGCTTTTCAGGAGGGCTCAGAAGGTTTTTCCCTTTCCTTGGGGAGGAAGAGGCAGAGGAAGAGGCAGGCGTCTCAAGGTAAATTTTGCCCATTCTGCTATTATGGGCAAGATTCTGACTGTCATTGGCCCCCTCTTTGCTGCTCAGGCCATGCAAAGCAGCCAGATTCTGGCTGTTATGGGCCAATTGAGGATTCCTGCTGGTGGCTGGGGAGATCAGAAAGACGGCTGGCAAAACTGATGTATGCAGATATGCTTCATTAACAAATTCAGACCAAATGCAATTCAATAATTGTGACATCAAGTACTGAGGCTCATATAAAAAGGTCCTTTGTATTTGAGCACAGTTTCTTCTTATTTCAAATTAGATAGCTAAATGTAGGAGATATTTAGCACTCAGTAGAAATAAGAATCTCATGTTTTTAATAAAAATTAATGTAATTTAATAACCTGTATTTGCTCCTATTCTGTCCTGCACATTAAGTGGCTAGCCTAAATTCACTCAAAGGAATTTAAGTTTTAAAAAGTCTCTACTCCTACATGTGCACATTTCAGAACTCTCATGAGTTCCTCAAATATTAGAATATATACTCTCCATTCAGCTATGCTGAACTTGTGAATTGTCTTCAGAAAGAAGGCCAGATTGTGACACATTTAATTGTATACAGTTGTGTTTCTGTGTATATCATGAAATGGAACTGAGTTGAAACTGGGTACCTAGATGTGATTCTACTTTCTGACACACAGAATACATTTCAGCTCATTTTTCATTCTCACAGATTACTGTTTTAAAAAACTAACCAACCACCCACCAAATAAAAAGAAACCTAAAGAGAATTTTATTATTCTACACTTGAATTTAAATGTATGTGAATCCACAATGAAGCTGCCTTCTTTAGAGATATATTACAAGCTACTGTGTTAAACATATGAATTGTTATTCATCAGTCTTCCTATTTCCTATGCGTTTCCTAGATGACCGAACAGTCATATGCTTAAAAAAAACCCAGTGCCCAGTAACAGCCATACATGGATGAGTGACTTGATTTATGAAAGGTAAATTACAGGGTCCAGACTTGCAAAATGCTGAGTGGCTTTTATGAAAAGTTGAGTACCCTCAACTCTCATTGAAGTCAATGGGGAAGGGACAGGTGTGAAGGTCCAGCTAAGAAAAGTTGAGGATCAGGCCCATAATCTGCAATACTTATCAGAGATAAAGCTGAGTATCACCAGCAGTGGTGACATTTTAGCAGAATACAGCTCTGGATTAGAGAATGTGTGGATTTGATTGTGAGACTCACAGTGTGTATCAAGTTCAGTGCCTTTTTCTTTTATCTTGTATCATATGGGATACGATTTTTGTTAAAATAATGGACACCAAAGGATTCAACTCACCAGTGTTCTTCACAGCCAAAACTGGAGACAGAGCAGTTGTTCAGAGACTCAGTATCAGCTGGGTAGCTGACGCTACTTTTCAATCTTGAATAATTTTTTCGAACGATGTATCCCCTGAAAGCTAGACAGACATAAACATGAATAAATTTAAAGTTTCACAATCACTCCTAAACAGAACAGGCTTCTCTTAAACAGAACAGGCATCCTCCCACTCAGAGCCGAGTGCCTTCGACCCCTATTTAAATCAATAGAGGCTAAGGGCAAGCAGCACCTTGCATAATTGAGTCCACTGTTTAAAACACTGGAAAAATACACAGTGCCTGATTTTGACTTACGCTCAGGTCACTTTACACCACTATGGCAGTACAAAGAAGCTTAAAGTGAGAATAAATGAAATTACTTGGTTTAAATGAAAATCAGTCCCATGGTGTATTAACTTAAACAATAATAAAAACCATTCAATTTTACCTTCAACTACCATGATTAGAACTGATTAACATTTTTCAAAATTTGAAATTCTCGCTTAATTTTTTGGGCAAGGTTTAACAATAACAACAAAACCATGAAGAAAGTCACAATTCTTTCTTCCCCTAGTTTTCAAACAGCTGCAACAATAACTGAGCTCTTTTTAGGTACATTAGGCTAAATCACATCAAATATCTTAACATACCAAGAAATGTTTTGAAGTTATACCACCAGTGCAAAACCACACAAGTTGAACAGGAGGTTAGAAACAGTAAATTAGATAGTAAGCTCCCAGTGCAATGGAATGACACACACACACACACACAAAAAGTCAGTGGGTAAAATTTTCAAAAATGCTTAAGTCCCACTGAAAGTCAGTAGAATTTTGGCACCTGAGTCAGTAAAGCTCTTTTGAAAGTTTTATCCAGTATAAATTTGGGCTTCATTCTTCGTAGCAACTGAGCAAGGATATTATAACTTCTGCATACAGCACAGGTAAGACCATAACTTATAAATACAGTGTTGCATTTGAGAAGCAAGAAATTTAAGGCAATTGTAATGTCACAAAGGACAAATCAAGGATCTGCTTGTTTCCCTTTTTTCCTAAAGTCTATTTTAAACACTGATTTAGTTTAAAACATAAATAAATTGATTAATATGGCCAGAGGAAATGATTTATGAGGAAAGTCCGTACAATGTTGTTTAAATACAATACACACACAAAAATGATAACCTTCTACTGAGCAATATATGCAGCATTGAAAAAACAGAGGGAAAGGATTGTTCATCATGATAAAACAGGATATAGTAAAAACTGATGGGATGATAACATGCAAAGGAAGCTTTGGGATTAACATGAGGACACATCTAGAAATTGCCTCAACTCAGGAAAATATCTCTACTTGGGAAGGCACTTAAGTGTATGATTAAGTGCTTTTATAAATCAGGTTCAGTCCACAGAATAGTCCCATAATGGAATAGGTCTAGAAAGCCCCATCACATCACTTTTTGAAATCTAGGGCCTGATGCTGCAATGACATCAGTGGGACTCTGCATGGACACAGGAGTCTGCAGTAGTGGATCCCAGTGCAGGACTGGGGCCAAGAAATCACTCAGTAATACACTAAGGGATCGCTCCTGCACTGGCTAAGGGATGCAGGGGAACGGAGAAGGACCTGGATAACCTAAATATAGGGGTACTGATAGGAAGTACCTATCCATCTATCATGTGTATGATTCTGTGAAAACATAAATTTGTGTTGATAACAGCTATTTTTCCCAGGGTGATTTAAATTCCAGGCCACTAGGCGCTGTCCACACAAAGGAAGACAAAGCCCCTGCTTTGTACAGTTTACAGCCTAAAATCTTCAAATTTTGGGATTACTGATGGAGTCTCATCTTTCAATGTTTAACTACTCTTTTAAAAACAGCCCTACATAGATGTTTGGTTGCATAATAAATGTGTGTTAAAGAAAACAGAAAAATAGTTACCATAATCTCTTTTTTAAGGGTTTCCTGAGGGAGAGCTGTAATCTATCTCCTTCCTGTCTATTTTAATCGCAGGATAGCATTAACTGCCTTCTCTTCAACCAGTGCATCTCAAGAAAATCTATGTAGTCACATTTTTCGGTGCAATACAAGAAAATGAAAGCCATGTGAACTGCCTAAGCTGTGGTATGCAGTGCACCATAATAAAAAACATTTCAGTGCCATTTGGAGTTTTCAGAATTGTCAGTGTAAGAAGCAGCAAAAAAAAAAAATCTTTTTAATGAGAAGTCATTTTCTTCCATTTAATTTCTACCGAAATAAACCGGTTTTTTTGCAGAAAGAATGATAGAAGTTGGGCCTTCTGAGGTGTTGTGCTAAATATAGCATTCATGTATCATGAGGCTGAAGCACTTTTCTTCCTTAATAATAAGGCTGGAAAAGTCTGCCTATCTGGCAGAGATGAGGCAAACATTCAGTTTCCTCTTGTGATTAGCCTTCCAATCCTTAACTATCCCCTACGAGAAGCCTTCTCTGATACAGGCTGCAAAGAAAGCTGGCCAGCAGCCATCTCTCCAGAGCGGAAATCTGCCAAATATTGGTCAGTACAGACAAGTTTAAATAAAAAGGAGCTTTGAAAATAAACTAAAATAATAAAATAATGATGACAGCAGCATGTTTGTTTTTCATCATTTCTTAAGTTTGAACTTTTAGACTCTCCCCTCCTCATTACTATTTTTAAAAAGCTGAGTGTCACATTTCTTAAGACTGAATTTTTTATACCTGACTTTTCAACTATTTTTAATGCAATGAAACAATTCAGGAATATACTTCATTCACTAAATAAATTCAGCTTGACTAGGTCTGATTTCACTGTAATAGGTTCCAGTGTATTCCTTTGTTTTCATTATTTTTTTAGAAGTTAGCTTGTCTTTGATTAAATTCCATTCCAGAAAGTTTTTCTAGAATGCTTAGGTTCAGCAAGGTAAAGGTGTACAATTCCTGATTCTCCTCTGACTCATGGGACAACCTCAGTAGTACTGCAGACAAGCATGTTTCCTAAAGGCTTCTTTCAATACTCGCAGGAGTGCTTCACTTCAGCATTTGTGAAATGGATCTATGTTTCCAGAGCAACATACACATTGAGCATTCTACTGAGGGAGGCTGAGGGGTCAGGAAGCTTCTCCATCACAGCAATTTGCATTACTGGCTATGGCGGGTTTTGACACTAAGCACTTGGCTCAAAGAGTGTGAAATTAGTAGATTCATGTTGCTAGTGCCCCATGAACAATCATCACGTCACTGAAGAATGATTACCAGCTGCCACTTTATTTTCACCTTATGTATTCCCTACTGCAAACTTCTCAGCAACAGTCTATTCAGTCCTGATCCTTACATGACTAATGACAACAGGATTTGAGCTTGGAGCAAAACGGGATGTGAACTGCACATTATCACTCATATTAGCAGTCATTCAATGTTAAATATTATATGTGCCACACACTTCTGATACTGATGCTCATATAAAATGAGTTTTCCCTCAGGTTCAGCAGGTAGCAAGTTGCAATTATTTTTACCCTCAGGGTAAGACTTGATGCTTTGCAGTTGAAGACTTTTATTCACATGGAATTTTCTGAGCCATATAGATTACACACAAAGTTGTTCAGTTTTGTTCAGCAAAAAGTCCAGGCATTTTTCTGCTGATTCACATAGGTTACAATGAGCTGTTAAGCACAATATAGACAGCAATCATGACAACCACAGATCAATGCATAAAACATGCAGACAGGAGGTGTGGAAACATTTTAAAGCATCAGGAGAGGATTCATACTTCTCAAGGAACATCTCTCTCTTCAGTCCTTATCATAAAAGATCATGTGAAATGGTTACTTACATAGACAGAGGCTTTCAAATCCTAATCTTTAAAGTAATGAACAAGAATTACTGTGCCCTTGGTAATGCAAACTAAACACTTGTTGAAGGGAAGATGCTACAATATCATGGTGATTTATAGGCCCAACTTTTAAATTTGGGATCCCAAGTAAGATCTTCAACTCCCTCATTTGTCTTCTCAAATAAGCACTTCTGTGTTTAGATGCCAAAATTTGAAAGGTTTTGGACACCATGATCCTCCCCTCTTAACACTAGTTTTATGCCAGCCTAATCTCTTGTATGGTATAAGGGTATGGAGAATCATGCCCCTCTCTGGGTATCTAGGGATGCCTCATGCCTCCTATGGATCTCAGGAGGTTTGCAGGTTTAGGTAACACAAACCCCAATGGGCAAAACACTCCCTCCACCCCCAAATCCTTCAGCAGAAGGATGAATAGAAAACTAAGTTTCAACTTGTGGAATTTTTTTCCCCAGAATGTGTTCTTTCATAAAGGGGAGGACAGAGCTCTAACTGTACTAGTAAGTATTAAAACAATAAGACTCCGGTGGCATCTTAAAGACTAACAAATTTATTTGGGCATAAGCATTTGTGGGCAGAAACCCATTTTGTCAGATGTAGTATTAGAATCCTTCTTTCCAGGATTGCAAACAGGGTTCATGATACTGTTGTGTATTACCGTTTGCACAAGTGTTTTAGATTACTGGGTGTTATGGTAAAACCTGGGGAACAAAAGACTGTGACAGTAATTCTGGTTTAGAAGTTATGTTCAGAGGAGCACCCAAAAGTGCTGATGCTAATCTGAACCTCTTAGGTCTAGACATCAGGCTGGACCAAGTAGGAATGGGTTCTCCAAGGATATCTGTCCTTTCCTGGCTCCAACTGGGCAATGAAATACTATAAGAATAGCCTGTCCTGTGGCCTTTCAATGCTTTTCTGTTTCCAGTCAAAACCAGGCAGTACAAATCTAATGGAAATGTAGATGCACTAATAGGGTATGTCTGTCTTTGGAGCAGAGGGTATGATTCCTGAGCACATTTGAAAATCCTACCCATAACATTTACATTAAGTTTATATGTATATAAAATGTATATGTAGTTCTCCTCAGTCCCAAAATTTTTCTCTTAATGGGTCGTTAGTTAAGGCTGTGCAAATAGTTAGTGAGCAACATCACATGGAAAAAGTTACAAGAAAGAAGCAGTTCATAAAGTCACTGTCTCATCCATCTTTCTTCCTGAGCATCCATCTCTTTTTGTTACAAAACAGAACCTGAATCTTGAGTTCTCAGTAAAGAATTTCACAGTAAAATGTGGCATATGGTGAATGCATGAGTGTGTGTCGGAGAAGGGAATGGTGGCTCAGTGGATTAGTTATTTGCCTTTCACCTTTGAAAGCAGAGTGTAAACTCAGTCCTGACTAGAGTTGCACATCATATTCCAGATGGCAGAAGAGGCCTTAATTAAAATGAGTTCAGTGATGTCACCTTGGATCTAAGTGAATCGCATGCACCACTCATCTGGCATTTTGGAGTGTCTGCTCACAAATGAAACAGAGATTAAAATCCTCTCTCAAGTCTTTTGGAGAGAGCTGTCACTCAACATGGAAATCCATGCTATAGTGACTGGGAATGGAATAAAAATGAACAAAAAAATTACTGTTATAATTGTACTTACCTGCTTTTAATTCTAATTCATAAAATGTGTTGATACAAATATACACTGAACCAGATCCAAAGCTGATATAAATCAGCATAGCTCCTCTGAAATCAAACAATGGTGATGCACTGATTTACACCAGCTGTGAATCTGGCTCAATGTAATGTTAAAATTATTGCAACAAAGGGATCTTTTCCTTGTCCTAGGCTTTAATCAAAGCAATATAAATCACAAGCACAAAGAAATAACAACAATTTGTTTTTATCTGAGCAACTCAGTTCTTTTGCAATATATTTGCCTTCTCTGTGAGGTAAAGAATTGTTATTATTCATGTTTTACCAATTGGGAAAATGAGACACAAAGAGGTGGGTAAGGCCTTGCCTACACTGAGGATTTTAGCCATCAGTGTAAATACACTGATGTAGCTACATTGTGTGAACCCCTAGTGTGGATGTACTGAACTGCTTAAAATCATAAACATTTTACGTTTTAGCAAGGGGTTTTTTCCACCCCCAAATAAAGATTTATTTTTGGTGTAATATTATACACATAGGAAATGTATCCTCCTGTATATTTGGGGTTTTTTTAAATTTGTTTTTTTCTTCCTACATTTCATCAATGGATAGTGAACTGCTTGGTCCCACTGAGATCTCCAGACCACCAGCTCATGTATTTGAAAGGCATCTGTTTATTTTTAAAATGCAAATGTAACCTACCTCAAAGACTGACTTCAAGAATTGAACAATCTGAACAAGTCAAGAGGTTTCTAGTCAGAAGCTGTGTTTCTCCTTTCTATCAGGCTATGATCACTTGCTGTCACAACCACTTAAACAACATCCTGGAATCTGAATGATGTCCTACCACAATTAAAATGAGCAAAATAATCCTGCAAGAATTATTCAGGCAAATCATTTTTCACAGTTTAAAGTAATGATAAGGTCATTTACAAAAGAAATCAGTGCCTTTGAAATGTTGACTTGTAGACAGAGGACTGCCTGGAGGAGGGCCATAGATAACAGTGAAGACTGGCCTCCTAACACCATCCTGGCAGTCTTTGGAACTGATTCTGATGAAGAGAAGGCCCAATAAGGTTAATACCCCTACTTTGATCTCTGTCAAAGCGTACCAGCAAGAATTAATTTACATTTCAGATGAAAAAGGTTGACAGCATGAAAAGGCATCTTGTTTCTGGTATGTGAATGTGCTGTAATAGATCGGGAATTCTGAAAGGAAGTTCTGAGGAAGCTAAAGGGATAAGCCGCACTGCTGCTTTTATTGGGAAGGAGATGAAAGGAAAACAAATTTCAATATGTGCTGTTCTGTAGAAACATGTAAGCCAAATGCTTCCAAAATTTCAAGGACTGCTTTTTTTTTTCTTTTGGTATATATATTTTAATTTTATGGCCTTACAAATGCCTGGCCAGCAAATGCAAGTACTTTATCTCCATGATCTAAATTGCTCATTATTTAAAATAATGCTAAAATGATCACATTTCTTTGTCTTGAAATGCTGTCCTTTATCTGTACTTAAATTGTAAACTCATCAGTGTGGAGATTATGTTTATTTGTCTGTTCAGCACCACATACTTTTATGGTGGTATGTAAGTAACAATAGTAATAGACGATGTATTTTAAAATCCAGATAATGGTCACCCTTTACACCTGTTACAATTATTTGCTCTGCCTTGAAATACAGAAAGACTAATGTGCAGAGATAAACAAAAATGTTTAGAAAGAAATTTCGATTAGAGAGTCCTAGATATATATTTTCTAAAGCAGAGAGTCAGACAAACTGAAGTTTGATTTTCTGAAATAAATGATTATGCACCAAAACTTCTAAAGCTGTGCCAAAGATGGGAGTGGCTGTAAAGGTGCGCTGTGTCACTCTGAACTCTATAGTCCTAGTGCACATCCATCCAGCCTCATGAACATAATGATCAATGGTTCTGTCTGGCTCTGATGTGCATGCACAGTGTGTGCTATGGGGAAAGGAGTGCCAGGAGCCTTTACACTGGTCTGGTCCACGTAAGGGCCAGGCTGTATAGAAGTCTCTACACTGAAGGGAGCACTGGTGCACGCAGTGTCATAAAGGTGACAGAGAGGAACACAGTTCTGCTCCTGTACCACCCTTATACTTCCTGAAGGGAGAGGTAGAGTGCATAAAACAAGGGATTAAGCAATGGGCATACATCTTCTGCATGCCCAGGACCTCTAGGTAGAATTCTGAGATGGAATACATCCTAGCACCTACCCCGTTGGCTGGTGCTGTACCACACTCCCTTCCTATGAACTGCGCATGCCTGGGACAATCTAGTTTCATACGACTACTTTAAGAACTGATAATAGTGGAGACTGAAGAGCCACCCAGCCTCTCTTCCCCACTGTTCTGCACAGGCTGTTGGGCTGGCTAGGAAATTGAGGGCCAGGCATCCAAATGTAAATGAAATAATTTCCATAAAGAGCTTTACCTTCAAGAGTCATAGATGTGCCTGGTGCTTTACAATACATATGAAGATGGATTCCCTGCCTAAAGAACTGGTACTCTGTTAAAATGAGAACAATGGAAGATAACAGCAAATGAGAGAGGAGCAAGTGGAGAATATTATTATCCAGTCACTTGATGTTTTCTGTAACTTGGAAAAATCATCCTATTCAATAGATCCCAATTTCATAGAACATACAACATATGACCCTAGAGTGAGGCTATTTTATGAATATACAGAACAGTGTGTATATACAGTCTTGCTCTAATGCTACTGTATTGCATCAGAGACATGTACACTACCTTTCTTATGCTACACCCAGAATTGTATTATTTTGCCTTCCTATTGAAAGTCGTAGAGATGCTAACTCTCAGGGAACAGGGGAAAGGAAGGAAGTTGTTGGATTTATAATGAAAATTGCATGCCAATAATATTTTGGTTTTGTGTTCATAGGTGAGAGAACAGTCAGAAGAAAATCTTATCTTTCAGTTTAACTATAGTCTAAGCAAAGCAGAACTCAGGAGGTAACAGAAGTCACATAATTATAGCATAGGCCATGTCTGGACTGAAATGTGGTGCACAGGTTTATCTGTAAGTACGTCTGCCGTGACTCTTTTTTGATCTGCTACAGAGCTTTTTCACCCGTGGCTGGAGGCAACAATGAAATGCACAGGTGTGGTACATCATCCCTAGTTTGCTTCATGTTGGCTGCATTTGAAACTATAGCCTCCCTGCTATTGAGTTCAGTAGGATGGTTTTTATATTTTCAGTGCTATATGATCTCTTGCTCTCTACTAGAGACCTGCACAGTCCTGTGGACCGGTTCCTTCAATAATCTCTTTAAAGTTTATTTAAATTCCCATTGATATGACTGCATAGAAGCTTGGCAAAGAATTGGCCCAAACTGGGAAAATCAGCAGCAATTAAGACTAAAACCTGGCAATCTGGGCAATTAGGGCTAACTACAAAGACAGAGAGATGGCATGTCGGCAGCTATCATTCACACTTAAAGCTAAATAATTCTAGTGCCTCACACCAACTCTACACATGGTTAATACACATTGACTCTCTGAGCCCAGATGAATTCCAGAGAATTTATTCAATGGCTTTTAATCAGCATTTTTTGCTTTCAGAAAGGTACTCACCCATAAAAGCTCCAACATGCTAGAGTCCTGTCACTGGGGACATTTGATATTGAAGAACAAATGATCAGAATCAGTATTTTCTGATTGTGTTTATTTGGGCTGTTTACATTTCTTTCAACTATAAATACTGACATGAATTTATCCACAACAAAATAGGTATTGTCTGTGGAAATAATGTTTTAATTACCTGCTTGAATATGTATAGCAGAATCCGTTCTTCTGTTCCTTATTTCGTTGTACTTCCTGCGAGCTTCATATCCTCTCCAGGCTAAAAATACAAAACCATGTGTTGGGAATTACATTCATTTAAGGAAGTGTTATAGAGTCAGAGATGTGCCTAATCTTTCATCCTCCCTGCCATAACCATCCCCTCCCACTACCTCTTCCTCACCCACCCACCAGTTGAACTCTGGGCTCATGGCTGGAGTAGAAGCATCTCCACAACTTCAAACACATCTCCAGTCTTCCAAATTGTAATTGTCAACATGTGCTCTTCAATGTCACAAAGTCAAGCACAGACTGAGGTGCAGAAACATTGGACATCATAATTCAATGCAAACAATTGCATCCAACAACTCCTCCCACCCCAAATGAATCAATAGAGTGAAGCATGTTAAACTACTACAAATCAACCTTTTGAGCAGACTCCAGTATTTATGTTATTTGGAATACAGATGTATGTGCATTGCATCTCTGCTGTGTGCTGCACATCAGTGGAGAGACCATGGGCTTCCTTTGTTTACAGTCATGGTCTATAATAGTAAAACATTTAAAGAAAGACATTCCTAACTACTAAACTGATAACTTAGAAATGAATCTGTAATGTTGGGTGGCGGAGGGGAAGTGCCACATGTTATTTTGATTTCACAGCAGACTATTAAGAAAATGTATAGATAATTTGCATGCAATTTAAAATGCCAAGATAGTGCATGAAATAGAGAACATGAATTTTTACCTGACTGAATGGCGACAGCGCTATTTTCTCTTTTCTCTTTGATTTTCTTATATCTCCTAGCTCCAAGCCACCCCTTGGTATAGGCCTGCATTATCACCACCCTGCCTATAACCTCTCGCAGGAACAAATTTAACTGCTCTACATGGTAATACTTTAGAAATACCTGAAATGGAACAACAGGTTCAGCATTACATATAAGCAGTAGAATAAACTCCTTTATACTGCCTCTTCATTAGTATTATTTCAATCTAAATTACAGCATCATTGCTAGAGAAAGCTGCTATAAATTTGTATCACTGGAATTTCTGAAACCATGTGGTACAATATATGTTTTTAGTTTATTGGACTGATTACAACCCATTACAATGTAAATCACACACTTATCCCATTACCAAAAGTAAAATCACCCATGACAGCTTGGTCAGAATGCCACTTTTCTGTATCAGCAATTTTTAAACATAGCTTTTCATGCTAGAGCTCATTTGTGGTTCCATTTTAAATAATGGTCTCTTTCATTAACGTGGAATTATACTAGAAATCCGGTGGGAGTCCTTAGAATAAACACTAGCACAAAGTGTTCCTCATGATTATGATAAGAGGGGAAAGGGATCTGTTTATAAATACAATATTGTATCCTAGTTCAGGGGCCAAATCCTAAGGGCCCTTATTGCGGAAACTCCTTTTGGCTTACTTCTAAGTAATGAGTAAGAAATAAAGGATTTGGCTCCATATTTTGCAAAAATCAGTCACGCCATTTTAAACCATGAACAAAAGCTACTACTAAAATAGCCCCAAGCATCTCAGCTGAAAGGCAGAACCGATACTGTCCTAAAGTGGTTCATGGAAGGGTTTAGATAGCAAAGGTTGCATTAAGCCACACCCTGCAGTAGGGAGAATTGCAGAATAGTAACACACCAGCAGGGACAGCTGAAGGCACCATGCCTCCGTTGCATCCAGGGGTGGTGCAGCTACCTTGCCACCTTTGGAAGAGGGTTCTATGTGCATCTCTTCTGATGCAGGCCCACTCAGCTGCTTAGGGAGGAAAGGGGCACAGGTATTCCTACAATCTGGGAGAGTTAACACCTGCAGTAACAATAGCTTGGAGCAGCCATCAGCGTGCAGGAGCTGGGGGACTTTCCTTGCACCTTCTCCCTTCCCCTTCACATCCACACAGGGCTAGACAGAATGAGCCACAGCTTTATTAAACCACTCATTGGACACAGCTCTCTGCAGAGAGGACGCCCCTAGAGAAAACCAGAAATGTGCCTTACCTTTGTTTTCCCAAGAACCCAATTGTCTAGTTTCGATTTCTCCAAAATAGCAATACAGCTTTCTCTGCTACCAAGAGGGGTCTGATGTGCCTTGAAAGCAAGGTAATAATACCTACAAAAACCAAAGGACAAAGAAAGAGCAAGGTTATTGCTACATAAACACACTTTGACTGCAACAGGGAATTATTATACTCTTGCCCAAACAAGGGTTTAAAGAAGTACTTTGTGGCCTAGATTGTGGCCCAGATTGTGGATTGAGGATTGAGGATTGTGGCCCAGATTGTGGATTGAGGATTGTGGCCCAGATCCTCAGCCCTACTAAGTCCCCTTTCCACTAATAAGTTGGACAAAGGGGTTTCAAGTTGTCCTAAGTGGGCAGCTGAGGATATACCCAACATAGGGGAGGGAATCTTGGAACCAACACAGCAGACACCTAATCTATCCCTGGGACCATGAAGAAGGGGGTGTGGTTGGGGTGTGCTGCACTCTAGCAATCCCTGCCAGTGCAATGGCCCATAAGGGGCTTTTACAAAGCAGTGCTATTTAGAACAGCTTAGAAAGCTGTGATAGAAAGCATAACTATGGAAAAGAAGAGAAAATTCAAAACCACGTCTCCCTGGGGATCTACAAATGTGCCCTTCAAATTTTGATGTAGCTCTAAATGTCCTGGGAGGTGAGAGAAAGGGAGCACTCCTCTTTCCCTATGTGACACCACAGCATTTGCACTCAGCAGAAGTGCTCAAGTCTCAAAGACAGCTTAATTGGAAGAGGGCTGCTCACAGAGTATTTTCCTTGAAAGCCCTTTTTCTTTGGCAGTTGTTTCAGTGTTTGGATTTGTTAGCCTTCTGGCCACCATGCAAAGACGTTTTCTAAGATATCTGGGAAAAGTGTGGGGAGACAAACATAATGATATAAACAAGATGCCTTGCTGCTGCTGGTGAAGATAACTGGCTAATAATTATTATTTAGGATTGTGTGAGGAGTCATATAACTATATATAATGACTTTTATTGATATTGTGCATTTTTATTCATTATAAAAGCTTGGAGTGCTATGGTCTTCTAGAACTTGTTGCAAAGAGTTCAAATAAACACACATTATACACCGTGTTTAAGAGGACTAGAAAATTAGTCTTATTGCTATGCTCATCATACTCTCCTATGCTACATGTACTTCTAATTTTTTGTATCTAAGTGAAATCTATGTCTAGAAGCAATATAGTCTTTTTAAAAAGACTAAGAGCCACATTCTCTGATGGCATAAATTGATGCAGCTCCAACAGAGTCTGCTGGAGCTGTGCTATTTTACACCAGCAGTGAATTTGACTCTACAATGTTTTGTATATTTGTACTTCTTATATGTCAGTTCAGCTAACACTTTTTTTAATAGGGAGGAAGCAAACTGAAAAAAATCAGACTTTACCATCACCAATTATGAGACCATATTCAGATTCATGCTTAGAGCTGGTCCCACAGGAAGTGGCTATGGCTTCTGGAAAGAAGAAGCATAAGAGAAAGGTGCTAATTTGGAACTAGTGTCACACTAACAAAAAGAAGGCTGGCTCCACTGAATTCAATGGGAGTTTTGCCATTAACCTCAGTAGGGCCAGGATTTCATCCAATGACCACTCTGTGCCTTTACATCTCTGGAGTAAAAGTCTGTGTGCACTCAGCAGTAATGCCCCCAATCTGGCTCACCATGCATATTTATATGTAGATTAAAACCCTCCAACTTCCTTTTAACAGTCTGGTGCTGCCAGTTAGTCAATGAGTTCATTCCACCCATTTCTAGCAGGAACAATGTCAAATACCAGCACCAGCAAGGAAGAAATACAGTGAAGCCATCTTACTCATTATCTAATGAGACATTTGTTTTCTTACATCAGAAGAAACAGACCGGATTATTTCATTCCCCATGTCGATGAGCGTGTTTGCTATTGGTATTTGATCATTTTTCTCAGAAAAGCATCAGCAGCCATAGTGCTCATTGGGAAGCCTGAGCCCACACTGGGCCCCAAGCTTGGATTCATGATAGGGTCCCCCTCTATAAATGGAGCATTGAGTTGTGAGGTGTCTCCTAGTTATCAATAAATCTAACAATGAGACCACATATTCTAAGCCACTGGAGATAAAGGCCAGCACTAGCAGGCTTGTTAGTACAGTATTTACTATTTACTGTCTGTATTAGTGACACTGACTGATTATTGAGGCTGAGCGTCTGCCTCTGTGTGCCAAGAATAAAGATTATTTTACAATAAACATGACTCTCATATCAATCTTCACTTAGAGAAAATGGGAATCTCAGATATTCTAAAAGACCACCTGTTCTCCCTACATCTGGCAAAGGGGTATGTTCATGCAAAATTAAAGCCAGTTGGCCCTGCCTATCTCATTGCTAGGGATTTTATTGGTGGTAGAGGTGGTAGTTGGAGGGAGATAGTAACTTGTAAGCAGTTTGTTGAATTAAGTATGTTTTCATACTTCTTTTGAATGGTTGTTTACAAGAATATTGATATCAGTTTCCCAGTGGTCCATGAATCTATTTGTGTGTGAGGTGAATTTGGACATATAAAATAGTTTTCAGATAGGCTGGCTTTTTCATAATTAATATAAAATATTCCTTCAACATCTAATAATTTTCTGAGCATTAGTAGGCATCCTAATAATTTAGAAACTATGTCAGGTTAACATAGTGAAAAATCCTTGGTTATAAAGGTTTTCAAGGTTTTAGCTTATAGACTTGACCATACAGTTTAGTTATAACTCTTACTACCATTCATATTTAGTTTCCTGTACAACTTTATATCTCAAATTGTTCATGGTTTACCTTTTGTTGCTATCCTGATGAAACGGTATGTCCCTGAACTACAAGTAAAAGCAATGCCACTTTTCGATACCAAATGCTTCTCCTGAGTGCTATGATGACTATCTGCTATTTTTAAAAAACATTTTGTGTTGAAAAAAAGAACTATGCACTTTATCAACTCAGAGCAGCTGGGAATTTAATTTTGTCTAATTTTCTCTGTCCGTAGTCAGTTAGTCTTCTGATAGCTCATAAAAGCTTTGTTTAACTTAACCTGTGTTTTTCTAAACTTATCAATTGTTCTTACAAAGTTCAGCCACTGGATGGAGGACTCCACTAACTGGTTAAATATGTTTCCTTTAGTGTCAAATTTCCTGTTGGCAGTTACAACACTAAAACCTTTTGTTCCTTCTCAGTTATAGTGTCAAATGTAAAAACAGAAGTGTCGCCATTATATCACAGATAAGAGCTGAAAGACTGGGAAGTCCTCTTTTTCATTTCTAAGTGCTTCAGTATAAGAACTATGTTAATTTTTCCCCCAGAAATGGTCCTGGAGTTTGAATAGCCCAAAGTTTGAAGATGCTTAGATTTGGGTGACAAAATTCAAAACCAAGTTTAAGGTAAATTTTGGATCACTCCAGAAGTTCAGAGTTTGAGACCAACTCTAGTTTTTCTCTTTTTCTGTTGGTGGATGGTCCAGTCTCCATCTCGTTCCTGACTCTGTTATTTTGTCACACCGTTGTAGGCACCTACTTAATCTGCCTTCATGCACTAAGGCTCAGCCTCTGTTGGAACACAAGAGTTGTCAAATGGGATCATACAATTAGTTTATCTAATCTAACATCTTGGTTTTGGCCATGGCCAGTACCCGATGCTTTAGAGGAAGGTGAAACACCCCCTAGAGTCATCCGGTTAACTGTGCACTCTTGTACATGGTGGAAAAGGGAAGGCAAATGTGGTTCATCTGAGATACACACCTAAACCTCTGGAGACTATACAAAGCAACTGAAATTCTGAGAATTTCTACTTATTGGGTCTGATTCTGAACCTCAGTTGTACTTGAGTAAATCCACAGTAACTCTACAGAGATCACATACAAGATGGAGTTTCTCAGGATTTAAATCAGTGTCACCAAGATAAAAAACTGAGCCCTTAGGTCTGCAAAACTAGGCTGGAAATTTCATCAGAATATATTTTCGTACTTGATTTCTGGCACTGTCTCTGCTTCCAGATGAGATAGAAATATCACAATCACAGCTTTCCTTGTGGTTTTTCAGAACTTTAATTTCCATTCCCAGTCAAGAAATAAAAAGGGGCACAGCCATGATCAGGCAGGTATATTACCCCGTCTGACCATCTTCTCAATATTTCACCAAAGGGGGTTGTGTATGGTCTGTGCTGAAAGCTAAGAACTAGCTGATTGTCGTGGTTATTGTGAGATCTTTGCATGGGAAATAGTTTAAGAGAGATGTAAAATGTAAAATATTAGGCTGCCAAACCCTTAAAATGAGACTTGTCACCTCGGGTGAGGTGGGATCTCAGTGCTAACTCAATCAACTTTGAGAACAATAGATATCTGAGGAGCCATCCTTTCTTCATGCATTCACAAAGACAAATGAACCCCAGGAGACTAGTCTGAAAAGGAGGCCCCCTGGACTAAGAGATAATAGCTAAGGATCCAATTTGGTCACAGAGGTCACAGATTCTGTGACCTTCTGGGACCTCCGGGACTTCAGGCAAGGTGGGAGCAGCTATCAGATCTGCTGCCAAACAGCCGAGGGGAGCCCGCTTAGCTGATATGGTGCCCACCTGCCTTGCCAAACAGCTGATGGAGTTGCAGGCCTAGCTCTGCTGCCATGGAACAGCTGATGGGGGGTGGGCTAGTCGGCCCCACCACCTCTGTGTAACAGCTGATGGGGTGGGCAGCTTGCCTGCCACAGCCAATGGGGCCTGCCACCAAAGAGCTGATCAGGGTCCCCCGAACAGCTGATTGGGGCCTGCAGGTGCCTGCTGCCAAATAGCTGATCAGGGGCCTACAGGGGCCCCATGGAACAGCTGATTGGGTATTTTTAGCAAAAGCCAGGGAAAGGTCACGGCTTCCATGAATTTTTGAGTATTGCCCATGATCTCTCCCTGACTTTTACTTAAAATACCCATGACAGAATCTTAATTTTAACCATAGCCTGTAACTGTAAGAGAGCAGAAGAAATGGTACAAGTAAATGTTTAAGTGCTATAGGACTCTTCTTGTTTTCACTACAGAAGAGAGACTCTGCCAGCAGGAATGTCTCCTGAAATGTGGATCCCAGTTTTCTGAACTGGACAAGTGCTGTAAGAACAAATCATCGGTGAGAAATACCTTATTAGACAGAAAAGTAACTTGTTAATAAGTATAGGCTACAGATGGCATTTTATGTTTTTCTTTTACCTGTAACCTTCTGTTTCCAAGCCCTTATACTTGATTTTATTTACTTGATTGATTGATTTATTTACTCTTTCTTAAGCTCTGTTAAATACATTTTAATTTGGTTTTACAATGGACACGTCTCAGTGCTTTGTGCTAAGGAGAGCGATGACCTGAGGTGAAGCCAGTACACTGAGGTTCATTGCTTCCATGGAGGCAGTGCATCAGTGTAGGACAAAGGACCAGGCACTTCAGTGTAACAAAGTGGGGTGTCTAAATTGTAGCCTGAAGAGGGAAAGAACAGGGTTTGCAGAGCTCAGAGCAGAGCTCTTGTGTTGGTAGCAGCTGATAGTCAAGGAAAGTTTCCCTGAGTGGGCTCTATCCTGCTGTGCACAGGTAATAGCATTTACCCTTGACACCTCAGGTAACCCCAAAACTGTCACGGTGTCTAGCACTGGAATGGTCTTCTGAAGTCATTGGGTGCTTTTATTTATTGCAGTGGAGTTTACAGTCATTCATGTATCATTTCATAATCATTAGAGAAAACTGGTATCATTGGTAAAAGAACAACCAGGAACTTAAAGCCATTGAAAGAACACACAAAATATCAATGGGTTACCTTAAATCATCATGGGATTATTATATATGTATATAAAAGTACATGAAAGACAACTATGTGGAAATTACCACGTTAAAGTTTAAGGAATTAGAGATAAAGAAGTAGCTGTACAACTGATTTTTAAAAATAAATAAGTGTAATGAGAGTAGAAGACAGACAAGGCAGATAAAAAAGAATGATGGATTTACTGTTAAAGCAGGTTGCTGAAATGGCTGAGGGTGAAAGCAGTGCAGTGCTTTGTCTATAAATAAAATGTCTTGTAAACGTGTTCTTAGCACTACTTTGCTGTATATAAGTAGCATAAAGCAGCAGAGCTTTCTCACTCTTTTCTGTAACAAAGTGACCCTCATATGAGATCTCCTGTGCTGGGAAACCGTAAATGGAGAACAAAGCTGGGAGTATGGTCTGCTCCTGATGCACTGGAGTTACTCCCATTAGCGTTAGTGAATTATCTGAACGATTAGAGACAAATATGACTTTGGGTTATTTTAATTAGTTAACATAAAATAGGAAATAAAGTGCTGAATTGCCAGTAACAAACTGTTAATATTGATGTAAATCTGTCTTCTTAATATTTCATAGTAAAAACACTGCAACTTAAATGCAAGCTGGTACAAAAAGGAATATTTCATTTTATAAAATTGCCTGTTCCCATTTGCAAACTTCTAGTGCATCGCATATGTTCTGTTAGTTAAGTGCCTAAAAATACTTGACTAGTCACATTCATAAGAGCAGCAAGGCTGCAAGCTAAAGACAAGGCAATCGCTCTTCAGAAGGTTTTATCCCTTAGAGATAGAGACACACTTTGACTGGTGTTAATAATTGTATTTATATAGTCTTTTGCTTTACAAACTATGCTGCCTTTTGTGCAAACACATACATTTATAACATCCCCAAACAATATGTTAAAATGGAGTTAAGATTGACTGTAGACATCAATAATTTAGTGCAAAACAACATTACAGAGATGTTGTATTTATCCCAAAATCAGGCATTGTAAACATGGGAAATTTAGAGTTAAGCTGAAATGTAAAAGAAATCCAAACACACTAAGGTATGTAAATGCCCTGGAGTAACACCATGCAATAACCATATGATTATGATTGAAGAATTTGAGTGTTTGTGGTCCCAGATTAGATAAAACTGACTTTTAAATAAAGATATGAAGTTTCTTTTTAGCTCTCTCATGGAGCCAAATGATAACCTGCATTTATCATGCACCTTTGACTACTACACTTATACTGTGCCCACTAGAGTCCACTTCTAGCACTCCAGACCATTGAGCAGTTGCATACAGCCGCCATTTCAAACAATTAACCCACCAAAGAAATGATTAACCTTTTCCCTCCTGAAAGCAAATCTCTGCCCCACAGTACACTGATATGAGGTCCAGAATGGGCAATGTTCAGTGAAGGGGTTCAGGTCCAGTATCTCACAACCCATTGCTAGTGATCCCTAGCTATGAGGGGAGATTCCAAACTTTTCAAAAGGACACATTGTTTGTTCCTAGCCCTCGTAGGTCCTGAGGCACTGGCCCTTCAAATCAAGACATTTTTGTGCACTGTAATCTTCAAAGATTTCTAACTTGTATTGGCTGTGGTTTTTCTCTCACTCTGTTGCCTGTATAGCTGAACACATGGTTCTAAGGGAGTCTGACTTTACAGGTGCAGGATATGGAAAAATGTACCAAGAATAATAGTTTAAAACTTTTTTAAAATCCCTCTAAAAGATCACTAAAATAGTTCTTCTGTAAAAGATGTGGCAAACAGGGTATGTCTACACCATCTGTTTTTAAACTCAGTAAACTCATTCCAGGTCTGCAACACTATGAAATGATCTGGTTTACTTGAAAACAGAAGAGTAAGGAATAACATTAAACAACACTATCTTTTACTTATCTCCACCTGAAAAACCCTGAATGGCTCTGCTCCCTGACTTTGTTTTATCCTCAGATTTCCTGCTAAGAGTTTACAAAACACTACTATGGAACAGGAAGATAAAGAGCACACCTACTTGTTTAATAACATCAAGGAGGGAAAAAACTGCTGGCTCATCCATTTTGTTGTTAAATTGCTCAAAAGGATCAGAATACCAATTAACATGCTGGTTTAGAAAATCTTTGATATCCTCAGATTTACTGACATTTTGAAACTCTTGTTCATACTTGCTTAATAGCTTTTTGATTATGAACAAAGTAGTTCCAATCTGTTTCGCATTTGACCTGTTTTCTCAAAAATGTGTATGTTTTCAACCACTTCAGTTTCTAAAACACTTGACTAATCAGAGCTACGAGTTAAAGGAACCTACTTTCTCTTCCACCTATGATTTTTTTTTAAGCTTTGCTAATTTTTTTTAATTAGGAGGGATGGAAATTGTTTTAAGAGAAGTGGGAAGGTGGGACAGGACTGGAACAAGGAACTTCTGGCCCGCATACCAAGTTCTGATAGTGAATCCCTTATGGTTTTGGGCAAATCAATTAATCTTTTGGCCCTCATTTTCCTTACTTAGATTCTCTTCACTAGAAAATTACATCAAGTTAGACCACAACCTCGAGGATCCCCTAGCAAGATGTTAAACACGACTTGCACCTGTCTATAGTGATGGCAAAGCTGCAACTGGCATTGCGTGAGACTTACCCTGGTTTTTCAAGGTTGTGTTCTAACTCTGTAATTTTCTAGAGAAGAGAAGCCTGCTGATAATGATGGGCCTGATTCTCCACTCAATTTATAGCTACATTTCAAGGGACGTAATCCTGGTTTATCCAGGTGTAAGCGAGAGAAGAATCAAGCCCACTAATTCTCCCTCACCTCTCTTTGGAAATGCTGAGAGGAGTAGTGAATCTTCGCAAAACATTACAGAGATGAAGAGACCGATTTACCACTCCATTACACCAGTTTTAGGCTGGTATAACCACAGCGTAATCAACAGAATTACACCCATGTAAAACTGCTGTAATGAATGGAGAATTAGGCTAAAAAAGCAAAGTGTTTACAGTGAACAGACAACTCTTCATACCTGAAAGATTTGTTTCTTGTTTTATTTTCTTGCACTCTTCCTGCACAATCTAATTTCCTATTTATATTCATTTAGCATAACAAGCCAAAAAACATTTAGCCACTGTTAGTGATTGTTTATGAACTGATCCTGATTTTCTATGAATGGATTCCCCAGCTACAGACTGGGGACCGACGAGCTAGGCAGCAGTTCTGCAGAAAAAGACCTGGGTTACAGTGGAAAAGAAGCTGAATATGAGTCAGCAGTGTGCCCTGGTTGCCAAGAAAGCCAATGGCATATTGGGCTGCATTAGTAAGTGCATTGCAAGCAGATCGCGAGAAGTGATTATTCCCCTATATTCAGCATTGGTGAGGCCGCATTTGGAGTATTGTGTCCAGTTTTGGGCCCCTCACTACAAAAAGGATGTGGACAAGTTGGAGAGAGTCCAGCGGAAGGCAACGAAAATAATTAAAGGACTGGAGCACAAAACTTATGAGGAGTGGCTGAGGGAACTAGGCTTGTTTAGTCTGCAGAAAAGAAGAATGAGGGGGGATTTGATAGCGGTCTTTAACTACCTGAAAGGGGGTTCCAGGGAGGATGGAGCTAGGCTGTTCTCAGTGGTGGCAGATGACAGAAAAAGGAGCAATGGTCTCAAGTTGCAGTGGGGGACGTCTAGGTTGGACATTAGGAAAAAGTTTTTTACTAGGAGGGTGGTGAAGCACTGGAATGGGTTACCTAGGGAGATGGCAGAATCTCCATCTTTAGAGATTTTTAAACTGCAGCTTGACAAAACCCTCACTGGGATTATTTAGCTGAGGTTAATCCTGCTTTGAGCAGGGGGTTGAACTAGATGACCTCCTGAGGTCCCTTCCAACTCTAATATTCTATGATTCTACAATTATTCATGAGTATTTTCTGTATTGTCTGGATGAGCAACATTCAGACTCTGAGTTATTTGTGAAGTGTTTGCTTTAGCTATTCATTACTAATGTTGTCTCATGGTGCTGTTTCTGATCCCTGATTAGATGACAAATATTTTAAACAGGAGCATAATGAATAGTAAATAATTCACAGACTCAGAGATTTTAAAGTTAGACGGGACCATTAGGATCACTTAGTCTGGCCTGCTGCACAATGCAGACCATGGAATTTTGCCCAGTGATTCCTGCATTAAGCCCATAACTTCTGTCTGAGCTAGAGCATCTTTTTAAAAAATTCAGTTTTGATTAACAGATAATTAACTATGGCCTTCCAGGACAAATGTTCAGATCAATAAACATTTGTGGTAAAATTCATGATGCTTCCAGGATATACAAACATTTTCACAAAGATCCAGAGGTTGTCAGAATTCTCAGAAGTTACAGGCCTTGTCTATTATCATGATAACACTACACCAATACAGGTAAACCAATATAATTATAAAACCCCGTGTGAACTCTCTTATTCCATAAGAGGCCCTCATTCCTGAATGAGTGGCTTTTTTCAGTTTAGCTTAAACCCCTTCTGAAGTGACAAAATAAATAAAAAAGATGCTGTTATACAGGATTAAGAGTATCCATATGGGGAGTTATATTGTTATATCACTTTAAATTCACTCTTTAGATGAGACTACTATAACTTTCATATGTAAAAAACCCACAGCAAATCCTGCTTGATGTTTTTAGTCATTTTTACATTCATCTAGCTGAATTAGCAATATCTGAAAAACCACTGCAATGTTGTCATGTGGCAGAAATCAACAATGGTGAAAAATGTTGGATGGGGGGTGGTTAGCTTTTTGCCACTATTTGATTACTGCTATCCAGACAGCCTGAGAGAAACATCCTCCACAGAGAGATTTTGTATAAAGTTTGAGTCAGCTCCATCTAACCATGTACATAGTTTTAAATAGTGATCAAAGGTGATTAATTTCTTGGTACTTGTCATAACTGATGAGGGTGTCCATTTACACGTCATTACTATAGAGACACATTCTGGTCTCCCTTACATTGGTTTTACACTAGTGTAGCTTCATTGACCTCGGTGGAGTTACGCCTGATTTTCATTGCTGTAATTGCGAGTTGAATCAGGACTTAAGTGAACAATCCAATATTTACAGAATCTTCTGCAATAAAACACAATATGTCCAAGAACTCTCAGTCTGCTGAATGGCATTTTAAAGGGAGAATCACGTTATTGAAGAGACCAGTTTTACCTTTTCACAAACTCTTCAAAGAGGATGCGATGAGAATACCCTTGTTGACGTATCTTGACAGTTTCTAGAATTCCTGTGTATCGTAGCTGTACTAGAACTCTTTCTTGGGAAAATTTCAGTGCCTCTCGGTCATCATTTGGTTTAATGCAACGGACAAAGTGAGGTTGTCCAACCACCATTTTGGATAAGAGATCCATCAGGGAATACTAGCAATGAAAACAAAAAACCATCAAATGACAAGAGACCTCGGTACAATTATTTTAAGGAAGCACTAAATATCCATAACTATATGTCCATTCCTGAAGATATCACATAAAAAAGGATGAGAAATCACTTCTTTTTCTAAGAAAATGTTTTGAATAATATTTTTTCTTCATTTTTATTCAAATGTCTTTCATTTTTTTTGGTTTTATCTAAGTGACACCCAAAAACCAATCCCAACTCTAACCCTAGTTTTCAGATGCAACAAACAAACAAACAAACAAAAAATATTTTAACAGTTATTGGAAATTGACATTTTTTAGTTTTTTGAGGAACATACCAAATATTTTGATGAAAATTGATTTTTTTTTTTGGGTGCAAATATCCATTTGGTCATTTTCTGCCAAAAAATTCAAATTTTAAAACTTTTGACCAATTTTAACATCTATCATATTTGGCCAAGCAATATAACGAAGAATACAGTAAATTTTACTAGAATGAAAAATATATGTAAGTAATTAAAATATCTGCTACTCATGTGTACTTCTATATAAGTAAATATCCTTGTTATAACCTGGCTAAGTACCTTATTTTCTGGTCACCAATCTATTGTAAGTGGACCCAATCTCTGAATCCCACACTAATCCAAGACAATTTGATCTGGACAGACTCTAGTCACTGTTCCTAGTTTTGGGTCTAGCACACTCAGGATCAAACCTCTTGTTCAACAACTTTCTTTGGGATGAAGGTCCTGCCATCCAGCTGGTCTAGACCTCAAAATCAGTTGATCAGACCTCCTGACTCCCCGCAGTTGTTTACACATGCTTCCCAGAGTTCCGTCTAGGCTTTTAGTCAGCCACTGAGGAGACAACATAGCAGGCATGCCAGGAACACAGGCTTATCAAAGGAACTTCTTAACCACAGAAACTTTACTCTTAAAAAACTTGAGAGTTACAGATCTTTGAAAACAAAACAGAAGTCCTGAGATGCACTTTCCCTTTATGTGATCTCACCCCTTCTGTGAGTCTGAGGTCTATCAGTGATGCAGGTTAGGCAGTCACTCCTGCTCTCATCCTCCTACAAGTCTTTCCTACACGTGGCAATGGTTGGCCCCCCTGCACAGAGCAGCACCCTGCTCATAAGTAGAGTTTCTGTCTCTTTGCCATATACTCAACTTTGAAAGTTTCAGCCCCTACCTACTCTGCCCCTACCTTCCCTGCCCACCTCTCAAATATGTGCATAGAAAAGGTACTGTTTCATGGGGTGGGCCAGCATTTGAGAGACCATCAAAGTTGAATGGCTCCTGATTGCAATCTTGATGGATTCTCAGTGATAGTTCTTTAATGAAAGGCCAAGTACCCTTCCTGGGCAGGTCAGCTGTCTGTAAGGCATTACCCTAGGCTGCCCTCAGGCAAGTTTATGTTCAGTACATAATACAGAATGAAGTTCATCATTTAATAAAGACATATCTCATTCTTGCACCCCCCCACACACCACTCCCACCCACTGTCATATAATTTCTGGAAATTCAAACAACAGAAGCAGTGTTTTTGGAAAGGGCAATTTTATACCAGTGATTCCAAAGCTGATGTGCCATCTTGACCCCCATTTACAAGGCACTTGAGCATGTATCTAATTTTAACAGAAAGTCGCAATGACTGCAATAAATATAGAGCCAGCAAGTACTCGCATGTTTAAAATTATACTCACATATTTAAAATACCTTGCCAATTTGGGCCCCAATAAAGAAACCCTATAGTGAGTTTGACATGCTTAGACTTATGTACCCAAGGATACCCAAACAAGATCTGAACCTATTACTGTGCTTGAAATAAAAGTAACTAACAGTCTTGAGGCAAATCAATTATAATAATTTCTTTACTATGAAGCTTAATCCAAACTATACAATCAAGGGTGGCTGAATACTGCAAACCAGTGGTAATTAACTTTTGGCATTTAAAAAATACCATATTCAACTTAATAAGGTTTCTGCCTCCTTGTTAGTCACTATTTGAAAAAATTCCTATGAATGGATGTTACTTAATAGTTAGAAAATGGATGTCCTTTATGGAAATACCTATATTTATATGCAAACAAAGGTATTTGTGAATGAACAGTATTGGCATTTGGCTGTGAGGAAAAGTATAGTTATTTATGTTCCTGCTTTAAAAATTGCGGTCAGCCATTCAGGGAGCAGAAACAATCCCATATTACTTAGATGAACAATCACACATTCTAACAGTGAATACTTGATTTGAACAGCTTCCAAACAACTCATAGTAATTGTTCTTTAAACCATCCAGCAAACAAGTTTGAGCAACAAACGCTTCACAGAAATCAGGATCAGTTTGTAAAAGATTTGTGAATACTAAAAAGAGCAACAAGTATTGGGCCAGATCCTTGGATATTGTCGAAATCCACAGAACACAGGCAGATTGGTGTGCCAAGGTGGCAAAATGCTTCCACTAGAACTGCCCTGATCCTGGTCCTGTGCTGTACACTTCTTCCACTATGTGCTGTGTTACAGTAGCCTGGGAACTGCTCTAGGCTATGCTAACCAATAATGACCACATGACACCAAACGAACCCGGGATCAGTATACTTTAGGAGTGTTCTGACCAGATACCCTTTTAATAACCATCCTGCCCATTCTGTACTAATTTGATTTTAATAATTTCAACTACACAGGCTATGTTAACTCCATTGCAGAATTATTACAGACAGGAGGACTACCTCTATCTTCTGTAATGGTGCTTGCAAAGATGGATTGACTTTACTTATTTAACACACATAACACCAGTATTTTTTAAAAGTAGGCTCACTTGCACAAGCAAAGATGTATGGACAATTGGGCATTTGCAATTATAATATTTGTATGCACAAATACAACTGCACACTCAATTTTGTGTGCTCATATGGGCCTTAATTCTTGGCCCATAGTATTTTAGAGGGAGAATATTAAAATGCAGCAGAAATCAGACTGCAACCCATTGGCAGGCCATAGATCCTAGTACCAGTAAATTTTTGGCCAGTTCCAAGAAGCACCACTACTGGGGCAAGTGAAGAGAGGGAGCAAGAGAAAGAATCAGAGTTCTGTAGGGCGAGGGAGGCATCACAATCAAATGCTCTCTTATCCACTGCTCTCACCTCACCACACAAATGCTAGATTAATCATTTGTTCAAAATGCATTTTGTAAAGTTTATATTTTATACCCTAAAATAAGAAGCCACAGTTTGCCTCTTCATGTTGGTTGTTTCCTCGGGGTGTCGCATCATCTCCATTGTGTCAATCTGGAAATACAAACTCAGACATCAGTGGTGCTCTACAGACCTTCTTGGATCCATAATCTGAGAGCAATTTATCAAGATCATTCTTTCATGTATATATACGTTAGCATAGGCTCATCACAGACCTATGTTTACACAGGGCCAGTTCCGTAAGAGGTGCGGAACACTCCATTCTTACTGATTTCAGTAGGAATTGTGGGTGCTCTGCAGATCTCAGGACTTGGGCCGCAGAATTTCAGCCGTGTTAATCCATTTTTCAACATTGCCCTTCACAACAGAGAAGAGCCCAAATAATAATATTTTATCCCCATCCCTTCTCTGAGCATTGTCGATTCTGATGCAATAGAATCTGGATCTGATTCACCATGGTTTGAATTTGGGTTTTGCAAACCCAAATCTTCTTATCTGAACCACTTAAATGTTAATAATTCAGGTAAAATGGAACCCGGGTCCAGTCAACCCATCATTTGGGTTGTACAAAACCAAAATCTAACCCAAGCACCACTGCAGAAACAAAACCTGGTGGCTTCTGCCCTTCTCTATCCTGAGAGAATATGAGACAATGACCATCTGAAGGATGTGCAGGCTGCTTATTCACCACAGGGTATCATTGGTACCCCTCAAGTAAGCCCCACTGTACAGTATAGAAACAAAGAACCAAATCATCAAATAACTAAACCAGTGAGTAGAAAGCAGAGAAAATAACACTGGGCATCCATTCAGCAAATTTACTAAAAATTTGTGCATCTCTTATGGGCCCATTAATTACTTGAAGTTGGTTTAAAAATTTAAAAAAACAAACAAAAACAAAAAATAACTAGACATTAGTGATTTTGGACATCTTGAAAGAAGGAAAGAAATATTAATATAATAGGTTCTTTTGTTCCAAGCTATGTATTGAAGTATTTTATTATATTTTACTATTGTTTTATTATTATTTTTACCCCTTATTGTTATAGTTCCACCCCAAGCCTTTTACTAAATCATCACAGATTGCTTAACACTTCTCACAGAATCGGGGGAGTCAATTTTGGATTCTTTGCATGGTAACATAGCACTGGGCCCACAGAGCAAACACAGTTACCTTGCAAACTGATTTTTTTAAAAAGTTCTCTCCCCCAACCAGTGGAAGGAAAAAATCTGAGTTTTTAACACTTCTTGTAAATACAATGAAATGTTGATGAAGGTCAGGAAGTGAATTGTAAAATAGCTGCCTTGTTTTTGTAAGACAGAAAAATTACCACTGTCAGTTAATTAAATAGCATATAAGAGATAATGTGGACACAGAACTCAGAAGTACTTGCCTACTCACTGTTGGGATTGTTATTAATTACCCCCTGTGACTGTTTATATGCTCAACAATCCTGTCTCACCCAAGTGAACTGCCATTGCTCAAAATACCACCTTCTTGGCATTTCAGCATAGAACACAAAGTTATTTTTAGAGGGTAGATATGGACAGCAAGTATATTGCTCCTCACACATCTCAATTATACTGTCAATACAGCTGCTCTTATGAAAATCAAACCAGAATTTGTGAACGAAAATCCAATCACAAGCAGATTGTGTTGCTGTATTACAGCTCAACAAAATTACACAAAACAACCTGCACACGGTTTGCATGGAGCATTAAAAACATTTTAGTGTTCATTTGCTCTGTGGCAGTTTACCATCTGCTCTGAACAGGTGGCATTTGTATAAACTATGAACATTTGAACCAAATAACGCTGTTATCAGCTCTTGGGCTACACTTACTTGACTTCGCTTCACCGATCATTTCCAAAGCCCAAGACCACCCTTTTAAACTCTAAAAGCAGTTGCAGTAACAATGTATCTTACCTTGAGGAGGTATTTAGGAGACTGCATGCAAAATATAAAGGAAATGAAGCACTAAGTAGTATTAGATCAAGACAACAGACTTTATACTGGGAAAAAAATCGAAAGGAAAGACTGGACTGAGGATACAGATGGTACAAAGGCAACTAGATTCCATTAAAGGTGACAGTAAAATATTCAGAATGGTTTTGTAAACTGGGATGCTCTCCCTTGCCCAAAGTTACATATGCATCTTATATTAATAGAGAAAAAGATCTATGTGAAGTTTGATATTTATTTTTAAGATGTTAACGGAAACCCCTGTAACAAAGCACACGAAAAATGCTTCATCAGCGCAGATAACATCGAACGTTCGGGAGGTCATATAAATACCAATGTTCTAATCAGAACATCAGGGATGTTCATGGATAGGGATGGGGAACTGTTTCAGAACTATTTTGGCCAGGCAACTATTTTAAGCATTCCTATCTGAATCACAGAATAAGGTCACATAGGAGAAAGGAGCACACTACCGAGCTCTGGCTGTTTAGGCAAGGGGATAGGGAAAAGTTGCCATTATAATTAGTGTTGCTTCCAAGAGGTGTGAGGATGCAATGTGTCTCTCAATAGTGATGTACATAAACTCAGTACAACAAACAGGCTTCTGTTCCTCCAGACACTTTTATTTCTAAAGTATTCCTCTTGCGTGCTTAACAGGGCGTGCTGAGTCCAAAGGTGCTACTGTAAGCAGGTAGACAGACACATTGGGCCTGATTCTCGTTTTCACTGACTTCTTTACACTGCACTGGCAATGTAAAAGTATCTTGAAGTTATATTTACACCCACTTAAGGACACTTTACACTCTGTAAATAAGAATCAGGTCCAAGGTCTGCAATGTCTGAGGAAAGGGTAAGTGTTAAGTTTACATAAGGCCTTGTCTATATGAGAACATCTTTTCAGCATACACTAATGCATGAATTTAAGCCAGTATAGTCACCCCACTGTTCAGACACCCTCATTACAGTATCAGAGTGGTCTTTTTCCATTTAGCTGATGTCACTTGGGAAGTTAAACTGAAAAAAGTCCTCTTATACCAAAATAAGACTTTCCACAAGGCTACTGGTGGTAGGGACTTAACAGTAAATCTATATCAGAATAACTGGGAAAACTTTCTCATGTAGATAAGGCCTTAGTGCTAGAAGCCAAACAGCCTATTCATCCAAACAGAAAAAAAAAAGCCTAAAACAAAAAGCAGCCACCATCAGATTCTTTCTACAGATGGAGCTGTAAATGTATTTCCCTAAGGGTACATCTACACTGATGGCAGCAAAGTCGCTGCTGTCAAATCGACCTATCTGGATCGATTGAGTGGTCAGTGAAGACTCGCTCAATTGATCCAGAAGTCGCCAAAGGCGATGCAGTAAAACCACCTCCTCAAGTGGCGTAGTGCTGCATCGATGGGAACATGGTTCCTGTCGGTGCAGTGCAGTGAAGATGCCATGCAGAAGGGAAGCACAGCAGTCGACGAGATTTATGCAAGCTACTCTGTGTGGCCATTGAATCGCCAGATAAGTGTAGACCGGGTCTTATAGTTGCATGGACTAAAACCTGATTCTAAATTATTTTAGTCATATGGGCCATATCTATTGGTTCTTTTTTTGTTTTTTGTTTTAATCTAATTCAAGGGTTTGGATATAAATAGTTTACATTTTATTTAGTTTAACTGAATGTTTTTACTAAAGCTGCCAAGACAAGGAGTTGCTCTGATCCACTCTGGCTGAATTAGTAAAATGTATGCAGAGATGGCTTATGATGGGTGTAGCTGAAACTGGAAAGACAATGTGGGTATATGAGCTGTCCTGCAAGGAAATTCAATAGGCATTGTCTTCCCTTCA
>ML675620.1:38672153-38815684 GCA_007922155.1 Mesoclemmys tuberculata
CAGACATGTTTAAATAAAATATTGCTTAAATTAAATCAAAATCCATAAAATTGGGAAATTAAAATAACTAAAAATTAGAATTTTTCCTAAGCTACCATCATGGATGTTTACTACATAGCAAAATAATTAGAACATGAGAATGGTCATTCTGGGTCAGAACAATGGTCCATCTAGCCCAGAATCCTGTCTTCTGGCAGTGGCCAATGCCCATGCTACAGAGGGAATGAACAGAACAGGCAATCATCAAGTGTCATCATCCCCTGCCATACACTCCCAGCTTCTGGTAAAACAGGACTATGGTCCCAATCCTGTAAATGTGCACATACTTAACTTCTGTGGGACTACTCCCAGGAATCATGTTAAAATCCTGCCTTCGTGTTTGCAGGATCAGAGCCCAGAGACTCTGAGATTGACTTGCTGTGACCTTGAGGGAGTCACTTAACCTCTCTATTCTCAGTTATCTCTTCTTACAACAGAGCTCATAATGCCACTAGGGTTTTAGTAGGCTTCGTTCATTAATGTTTTTAAAGTGCTTTGAGAGCCTTCTGTAGCAAGTGCTAGAGTTATGCAAAGGACTGTGTTATTACATTTCAGCTCAGCGATGTGGATGCTTATCTAGACTCCTTTTGTCAGAAACTATGCTGGAAATCTCACAAGTACAGATTTTCTTTCAAATAGCCTCTTTAGTACTTGCTCATTTCAACCATGTAAGAAAGACAATACTGTCAAAGTACCCAGCCTCCTAGTTCCACCTAAAACCAAATAGTACAGGTTTGCAAAACGATTTAAAAAAATTCACTAGACATTTACAAACCACAAAAAAGATCAGGACTTTCTTTTTTCAGGTTCATTTTTGGGCATGTTATCTAGTTGTTAGAAAAGGAGTGGACTCACAGGACTCTCAGGTTCCAGCCCCAGCTCTGACATTGACTCATTGCGTAACCCTGATAAATTGTTTATTTCGCTTGATCCTCATTTTTCCAACTGTATGATGGATACCATGATACTCAGCTGACTCAATGAGGCTATGGTGCTTAATTAAGGTTTGTAAGTGCTTTACTATTCTCAGATTACAAGTGCTCCAAGAAATAGCTAACTAAATATTAGTAAGGGTTACAACAATCCTGAGGGCCAGTTCTGATTTTATTTGAAATGCTTCACCTATTCCTCAAAAAAGGGCAATAATAACATTGTGCTTTTGGTCTAGTATTTATATTTTCCGAAGTGAAATTGACTCAGAGCGAAACATCTTAATGACAATGTCACCACACTATACAGACTGCACCAGGAATGTAGCTGAAATTTGCAACTACGATATAGAGAGCGTAGCACAAGCCCTTCCCTTATCTTCACCTATTTCATTAATTTCATTCATGCTTCTTCCTTAGATACAGAAGTGATATAATATGGCCAGGAACAGTAAAATGTGTTCATATTTCATTGATACTGCTTCTAATCACACCTAAGCACTTGCAACCTGGAAGAGCTACAGAGTCAGACCATGTCTTTAACATACAGAGATTCTTTTCTGTCTTTTCTTTTAGTACGTTTTTATCTCGCCTAAGGAGGTCGACTGCTTATCTCCATAATGCATTTTCATCTTCTGCTACCATAAGGCTAAGCTTCTCTGAGCTAGACTAGAACTGAATACATGTCATTTTTTATTGGGTGCTAATTTGAATCTGGTCACTGATTATCAAAACTCTTTTGAGTCGCTGGAGCCATTTAAGTTAATCTTTATGCAGTAAAATAGCTAAGAATCCAATTTTCACATATATTACATTTTTACATAAGAATATAATATTTATATAAATACTATATATAGACTAGAATTGTGCGTCAACACACACACACACACCAGATACTGCAGCCTCAGATAGTATACGAACATTTTACTTTCCAACTGAAATGTGTTATCAACCCTGTTGAAGTCCCTGGTAGTAAACAGACATCCTAAACAGTTTTGCAAAGTCAAACATGTACAGAGAGCATAGGAACCATGATATTTTAGTAAGAGCACTGTGTATGTATGTAAGTGTCATAGAGACAATCCTGATATTTGCGGTTTGTCTTATGTAGGCATCTATTACACCTCCCACTCCTGATTTTTCACATTTGTTATCTGATCACCCTATGTGTGTGTGTAATAGTTCCAAAATTATAATTATTATCTTCCCAGCACATAACATGTAAATGATCTCTTCAGACAAATAAAAAGGTTGAGATCCATGCCATAAGGCTCTAACAGTCTAAGCCTTTGATTCTTATTTACACAAAGGCCTCTTTACACTGCTTGGGTAGCATAAAGGGGTCTAAAAGTGGGCATAAATGAAAATTACACCCACTTTAAAATCCCTTTACATTGCCAATGTGGTGTAAAGGGGCTTTAGTGTAAATAAGAATATGTCCTAAAGGCTTTCTTGTGCAGATTTCCCATAGACACGGGCAAGTCACTTAGCCTCTTTCTGCCTCAGTTCCCCAGCTGTAAAATGGTGATAATAGCCCTGCCATGTCTCGCACAGGTGTTGCGAGGATAAATAGATTAAAGATTGGGAAACACTTTGATATCTACTGATGAAAAGCACTATATAAGAGCTAGTTATTATTGTTATTCTTCAATGACCAGGTCCTAAATTTGATGTAGCACCCCAACGGATGGCAAACAAAGAGTGGGAGATTATAGGAAGCATGAGGTTTACATTAAATATCATGTTAACATGAATGCTTTTGTGATGTAATCATATTGGCCATTTCCATTTTGAAATAATTATTTTACTGGAATAAATTAATGTATCATCTAAAGGAATAAAGTTATCAAAAAGAGCAGAGGTGATAGAGTGCATGCCAACCAGCCTATTATTTCAAAATACACAAACTTACCTCCAGAATGAGGTCTTTATTTTCAAATTAACCACTAAAATTGATTTCATTGACTAGGACACAGTGATCAACTCATTGGTCACTCCCAAAAAATTAAAAAAACATCAAATATCAATATTATAATGGTTTATCTTGAAGTACATGAATTAGTGATACAATGTGGGCTATGACCAAGAGCAAGTTGGCTGGGCTCAAACCAGACAAGACAGAGATGATAGTTGGTTGGACGAAGCAATCAGAGGCTATGGTGAAAATAATGTCTGTCTCTTTAACTGAGGCATTGTCCACCATGTGATGGTCATGATTTGCAGTCTAGGGATCTGGCTGAACTTTAAAGTGCTACCACAACATGAGGTAGCAGCAATATGTAGTTCAGCTTTTTATCATTTATGTTCAGCCTGGAGACTGTGACCATTCCTTTTGGATGTGGACCCCATAAATGTCATCCATGTATTTGGCACCACCAGATTAGAAAAGACAATGCACTCTACATAAGGCTACAGTTTTAAACTTTCAGGAACCAACTGCAACTAGTGCAATATGCAGTAGCCCATATGGTAAGTACACAATCTCCCGCCAGCAAGACATTCACTATCTACACAAGAGACAGCTCCTCTTCCTGTGCCAACCCACCAGAGTAGAGATCAGCAGAGGTGCTCAAGCTGGACCGCCACTGGAACAAACAGGAAGTGACAGCTGGCAGGGCATTTCCTGTGAATGCCCTACAGCTTTGGTATTCTCTGTCCTACCTTGGCCCAAAATAACCCAGACCTGATGACTGCCCTCAAGGGCACACTGCCAGGCTCATCTTTTTCTCAGGCATTTTAAAATGGATTGGGAGATGGAGGCAGGAATGGATGGAGGGTGGTGAACTGTTGAATGAGAAGGTTGATCTCTTAAACTTGTTTGAATTACTGATGGTAGATTCTTCTGAACTGTACTGCTGCACTTAAAGGATTTTCTGATATATTGTTACTTATGTCAAGAGTACCCAGACCCTATGAACAGACACCCTGAGTACCCAGACCATATGAACAGATGCCCTTCTGAGCCCTTGTACAAATTTAAAAAGATGTATTAAATCTATTTATCATAACTAATAGCCTACTATGTATTGATGTAGCTCTGCTCTGTTTTACTACTGAATGTATTTGACATTCTTTTATTGATAACGTAAGAAAATCATTTGTATTGTCCACAATTCTGTCTACCTTTGATTTTAAAAAATTGTTATTAAAATGTTATAAAGAAATACAGTATGTTGGGTATTTATGATTTACATTTTATCTATGTTCATTTACCAATGTGATCCATACTTCTATGAACAACAACAACAAAAACAACATACTGCACTTTTCCAACACTTTGCATCTGAAGATTGCAAAGCGGCCCTTAAGCATTAATTAAGCCCCACAACCCAGTGAAGAATTTAAGTATTACCAAAACCTTGGTGTAAACTGAGGTTCAGAAAAAGTTAACCAACTTAGTCCAAGTACCATTGAGTGGATTTAGGAATAGGATTCATGAGTTGTGATTTCCAGCCCTGTTTTTGCACACTCTCTTTCTATGCGGTCCCTTCCTATATAATGTGTTATGTGTTTTATTTTAAATATCTCATTACTTAGTGCCTCATGCTGAAGCTGCTCCATACCCAGAGATCCCTTTGAAATCAGTGAGAATTCTTTGTACGGGGTGACTGCAGCACAAGTCTGTACTCATTCTGTACTGTACTAAGGTAATTATAAAGGATCATAGTGCTATGTTTTCTGATGTAATCACCTCTATGTTTAGTGGTTCCCACTGTTATAAGATGTACTTCAGGATTGTTCATTAGGGGTTTCCATTCAGCTATAGGGGTATGCCAAGTTTTGCTGGCATTTTATGGGGTTTGAGCCACCAGTATTGGAAAATCTGCTTGGAAGTTACGGCAGAAGACCCATGCTTTCTATTCCCTTTAAGACTTAATAGCCAACTAGCAGGTTCCCAATATTGGACGATAATGGCTGGAGTGGGGGTGTTGGCAGAGCGTCTCAGGAATACATTGTTTCACCGCATCTCTTGGACAACCTTTGCTGATGGGACTCCTGCAGCAGCGTGATCACTACAGAGTTCTTGGAACACATGAGGAAGGGCAGCGGTGCAACACAATCTGTCATCCCCTGGCATGAATCCTCGCCTGGGGCTCAGTGGTCCTCCCTGGGGTAAGGTAGTACAGCAGACGCCTGGCCTACAGTATTCTAGTAGCACAACTGCATTGTTTTAGATCATTAATTTCGCTACTGTTGACATTTTTGGGGGTTTTTTTGTGTTCCAGAGGAGTAGCCGGGTTAGTCTGTTTTTTAGCAAAACAGCTAGAGTCCTGTGGCACCTTAAAGACTAACAAATTCATTTGGGCATAAGCGTTCGTGGGCAGAAACCCACCTAGTTTGGTGTTTTTGATGTTGTTTTCTTAATCAGAGCATCCCTCTTTTAAAGCTTTACTGTCCCACTTGAATGCTGCCCTGTCATATTGTATCTATGAAGGAATACACTAAAAGATTGATTAAAATGTAAAAGGCAATGTCAGAGAGAGACAAAAAAAGATGTCTCCTTCCATTCAAACAAAAAATAATTAGGAACGCAAAGTTAAATCTTCAGAAGCTGTAAACAGATTGTACCATGGGGAAGGAGAGGACTTATTAGTTAATGAATGAAATAACGTTAAGTCTTTATTGCAAACAACAGGTTAACCACTAGTGCTGGTCAGAAAATGGAATTTCCATTCCACAGGATATTTTTTTTCAAACCAGCTCTGTCAAGAATTGTCAGTTATGTAGAGGAATATTGTGGGCAGACAGTATTAACTTGTGGTATTTATAAAAAGAGGTCCTTGTCACAAGCTCAGTCCACTAGACCAAAGTGCCTCTCTCTCTCGTGCAACCATTTATTGCTGAGTGGTATGTGAGCACCTTTTATTATATTAGCATTGGTTCCTTTTCATAAATCATTTTAATTACTGTTTAATCTGATTGCTAGTGCTTTATTTTTTAAAAAATACTAAAAACCCTAAGGGGCAGTACCTCAATAAAATGCAGATATGGTGGAAAAGCCATTACTGCAAGAACACAGGACTTGGTTAGGCCACTCTAAACATATGAGATGTCTCAAATAATCATCCTCCAGATATAGATGCATTCAAATAAGGGACCCCATTAAACAACAGGTAAACAGAATCTTGCTACTTGCACTTTCGTAATCCACAAAGCCATGTCATATTTTTGCTATATCCTTTCCAGAACTACTCTTCTAACAATAGGATTTCCAAGAATAATATTTCAGCACTGGCCACACTGACAGACAGTTTCTATGACAACATTTTCTGAAGCACCAACCTTCTAGGTAATGCTGCCAATTTTCATGATTTTATAGCAAGTCTCGCAATATTTGATGTTTGTCTTGAAACCCAAGCTCCTAGCATCAGGTGATTAAGGTGATCTTCACTTTCTTTTTAAAACAAAAAATAAGCTTTCAGTCCTCATGGTTGTGCAGAAAGGCTGGAAAACGTCTACCCTAAAGGCTCCTACATACGAAGGTAAATAAAAAGACCCAAAGTGTATTATTTTTAAAATCTCATGATTTTAAGCCATTCATCTGATTTTAAGGTCTTGATTAATTATTTCTGAACACTTGGGGTTGGCATTCCTGCATCAGGACTCATGGGAATAATATCAAATTATACCAGATTGAGAATCAATGTTATCATTACTATTAATTAATTTTAACTAGTAAAACAACCTCCTACATCCCTACCCATAGCTTTTTCTAAAATCTGTCCCACAACAAGTGAATCAGGAGAAGTAACAATAATGAGACCAGGCATGTTAAAAATCACCAGTTGGTTGCCATCTGAAGGCAGTACTGCATTGTATTTTCTCTTTTCTTAGTTACAAATTTTCCTTTACAGGTGAGACTAACACTAGCCAGCTAAGAGAGATTTTCCAAACATAGGAATTCATTCTTCAGAGACAGCAGTCACCTCCCTCAGGTTTTATTTTTGTACAAAAGACATCTATAGAGCCTTGAGCAAGATGCAGAAGACCCATTTTGAGGCCTGTGAGTTAAAGTAGCTGACTATTAATTCTTACTGAATTGGGTCTCTAGGATTACTCAAGTGAGTGTATGTTGTTTTGCATGTCTGAACATCTGTATATTTTATGTCATATTCCCAAAATATTATAAAAACATTCATTTCTGTTAGAATATAATATTTAGGGAAATAATTCTTTTCTTCATCTAAGTTTAATTAATGGGACAAATATCCAGCTTTTTTCCTATTTTTGACATTACTCTACTCAATCATTGCTATCCATTGCTGATGCAGTTGAATTCTGAACTCTCACAAGTCAAGTCAAAAGAAACAAGACTGCGTTAACTAACAGGAAAACAGACATGCTGGTTCAGAAGACCACTGACCTTTGTAGCTTGTTGTACGGTGAAAAAGCAGTGAAGGTGGTGAACCTTTTCAAAACAAAGTACAAAATCAGAGCACAACAGCACTACCATCATACAAAACACTGAAATGAATATATGAACAAAATCTAATACAGACTCAGAGGTTAGTTTGCCATAAGACGCTTTGACTATTAGCTACAGTCGACACGAACTGGATGATTTAGAGACATTTGGATTTGTAAGAACATTCCTTGTAAAAGTACAGTACACCTGCAAAATACTATGGATGCTTAACTTGTCAGTATGTTGCATGTATTACTTGAACATCCCACATGCTTTATCTGCTGTATTGACTCATCTGAAAGCTTTGGAATTATTAATTGCTCATTTGGGACTTGATCCTGTGAGCTGCTGAGAGCTTCTTGGGAGGTGATGAGCACCCTCAATTCCATTTGATATCAGAGTACCCAGTGCCTGGCAGGGCTAACTTCTAATAAATTCACTTTTCAAACAATCACTGTACAAGTTTTGTAAACATTTCACTATTAAAACTACAATACATACTGCACAATGAGATACATATTCTAACAGTTAATATTAAACAAAGTAATATCTTCTACCTAACACATCTGCTGCTACCTCTAAGTTAATTTATATTTTAATTAAATAAGTATATAAGAGAAATATTAAGATTAATTATTGTGCATCAATGTTAGATGACATTTTTTTAAACAGGTAAGACATTAGGTTTAGAAGTAAGGCAAGCTAGATAACAACCACTATTCCATTTTGTGAAAATTTTTGAGGTTTCATCATATATTTTCATTCCATAATAGAAAGAAAACTAGAGCTTATGAATCTTTTTATGAAAAAAACATGATTAAACCAGCCCAAAGCCCAGTGGTTAGAGCACTCACTGAAGATATGGGAGACCCAAGTTCAAGTCCCTGTTCTTCCTGATTTAGGCAGGGACTTCAATGTGGGACTGTTGTAACACAGACAAATACTTTAGTAAACAGTCTATTAGGTGTTCTGGGGTGATTCAGTTGGTCTCTCTCTCTTTCTCCTGGACCTGAGAAAACTTCCGAATAAAGTCTTTACTGAAATTGAAATGTTTCATGGAAACACACTGGTTTTTCACAAAATAGTTCTCTGTGACAAGAAAAAAATTCATTGAAAATGTTTCGACCAGCTCTAGTAGTTGGAAGTATTGTGAAAGGATCATCTTCCATAAACTATTCAGAAGGCAGGGAACACAAAACAAAATTCCTCCCAAGTTTTGCTTATTAGTGAATGGCCTAATATGAACCGACACAATTAAACCTTCAATATCTTTTTCTTAAAATGACTCATTCCTGTCTTTTAGGGTCCAAGTATGCAGACACTTACAGCCACATTCTACCATCTTTACCCAGGCTGAGGAGTAATTTATTCTATAAGTAGACACTGAAATCAATAGACTTCTCATGAAGATACTACTTAATGAGAACAAGGCTAGCAGGCTCTGGCCCAGAGTAACAATTGTAATGCTTACTGCCATAAGTAGTCCCATAGATTCACTTCACTCTTCATTTCAGTGGAATTCTTGACAATGGTGAATGTCTTGTATTACGTGTTAGCGTGATTGGGCCCTTACATATGATTTTGATAGGTGAGCTCCATTTTTATGGCTATCCCAGATAGCCTATATGGGTGGCATGCTCTAGATCCTACTTTTATTGAATCTCATTATGAGCATCTGTATATTTGCCATTGTCCTATGACATAAATCCTGGGATCTGAGGAAAAGCCTCAGACAGAGGAAGTGTTGAGCTGTATACTGCACAACTGGGAACCTAAATAAAACGTAATCAAACACCCAAACTCTAAAGCTCAGTTAAGCTACATTTAATTTAGTTTACTGATGTCCCACATCTGCAACCCAGTAAAGTTCACAATTGTTACTGTGCACAGCTGTGGTTTAAAGCCTCTCTTTGCACACAATACACTGGCAGCAAAGCAAAAACAATTAATTTTTATATGCTTTTAACATATGGATGAGACATTCAGAAGTAGGAAAGCCTCTCGTGTTCTAAGAAGAAAATATATAGCTTCTATTAACTTGACCCAAATTCTTAGAAAAAGTAAGTTCTGATTCATCTTTAAGTAGAGAGATTATAATTATAATGGCCTTGTTTCTGATTCATTTGATTTAAAGTGCCTGCAGTTATCTTTTAGCAGGGAAAATATATGACACAAAAGTCCCATTATAAATAGTTTTTATTATGAGATAAATTAATACATTGTAAAATGTTTGGAGTCTTTTGTTCTATTGTGATCTGTAGAATTAAAAGGAAAAAACCCTTTAAACCTAAATGGAAACACATTTCAATTCAATAAATAAACATGAGGTACACCAAGCCAAGGGCCCAATTCTGCATCACTTATCACCAGACAGAGTGCTTGTACTCCACGGGATTACACAGTAATAAGCAGTACAGGTGAAATCCTGGCTTCACTGACAATGGCAAAACTCCCATTGACGGCAACGGGTCCAGGATTTCACTGTGTCCAGTAGTAAAAGGATTGCAGGATTGGAATCCCAAAGAAGCTATTTGTTTTTCACTATTTCTGATTGTTTTGTAAGATCTATTTGCTGTCAAAAATATAGATAACCTATATTGAAACACTATGTTAAACTGGAAAATTGCCAAGTTAAAATGATAACTGCAAATAATTTTTTTTAAAAGTCATTGTGCAACATATTGGTTTGTTTTAGGATGCTGCAGTATGTGATTTGGAGCAGACACCAGTTTCTGAGGTTTTAAGGTGACCTCCAAAGAGAGGGAGGAGACAGTGTTTGTGCTCTTGTTTTGAATTCTTAGGACACGGAAAGAAACCCTGAACTTTTTTTTTTAATAAAAAATTCCCCCCCCTCCGTTTTTTGTTTGTTTGTTTGTTTTTAAAATGAGACATATCAGGTTCATTCACTCTGTTTCTGTTGGAGGACTGTAAGGATGATTGGAGAACTCATGGGATTAGTAGAACACAAAAGACAACAGTCTGAAAATAAATATTGAAGTGGGGAAGGGATCTTCAGGCAGTCTGTTTATAAACCATTTGTTTTTGGAAATAATTCTTTACCTCTAAATTTAGATAAAAGTTGTGTGTGTGTGTGTGTGTGTGTGTGTGCGCGTGTGCGTGTGCGTGTTAAAGATTCAACATATCATTCCTTGAACCAAAAATACAGAAAACTCCTAATCCTTTTCTCCAGTTGATCAAGGAGTCTGCCAGCAAAAACAGGGATGATAGGTGAAATCCAGCCCCCGTTGACATCAATGCGGCCAAGATTTCACCTAGTATTTTTAATGAAAAAACAAGGAGAAAAATATTCTTTAAAAAAAATAAAACTCTATTACTCCATCTTCACACACTGCACAGCAGCAAAAAAGTGTTCAAACAATCATTTTCCCTCTCCTTCCTAGGTTACCATCAAGGCTATGAATCCAAAAGTTTGCTAGTGCTTTTTAAAAAAGCTTATATGGTTTGTTGTTAGGTGAATGTCACCAGATTTCTGCTATTTGATAATGGCTCAGAAAGCAAACAGAATTGCTTTGCAAAAAATCCAAGACCCAAACTGAAGAGAACTGGCTGGCGCATAGGTGCTGGAACTGGGGGTGCCATCATAGCCCCTGGCTTGAAGTGGTTTCCTTTATATACAGGGTTTAGACTTTAGTTAAATGGCTGGTAGCACCCCCACTATACAAATTGTTCCAGCGCCTGCAGAATCAGCCAGGGGGATATTAGTTGAACTTTTGCCATCCAGCAGAGGCAATTGTAGCAGTAAACACTCGTCCCAGCCCACCAATTAAAATAACATCCTCAGGCATGTATTCTCTCTCACACGCACATTCAAAATTTGTCTCTAATACAATTGCAGAGAATTTGAAGGCAAGGTAAAGAAACTTTCTCATTAGTATAGAATTATGACGTCCCCTCACAAATCATTGTACAGTATAGGGCTTGTAAAAAGAGATACATTACCTTGAAGATAAAGAGCAGTAGAAGCTATGGAGACTCATGGATGATGGCACAGTTGTAACAGATCAACAGGTATCCCTCAGGGAAAAGGAGTTTCTTCTGAGACATTTCCATGATTTTAAAGGTTGTTGGAACCACATACTAAATCAGGGGTTGTGACATTAGACCATGCACAGTGACCTCTCAATCCAACACCAAAGGAATTGGGGCATCCATGAGCATTGAACACAACAGGGAAACAAAATTATACAAGTGTGAACCAAGAAACAAATACCATTAGGGAAGCAGAAAATGAGTTCCCTCTTCTTCTGGGCTTATAAAACAGTTATCACGGGACACCACGGAAACCATCTCCAGTATGGCTCTGTGTGCCACCGTTTCTTCTAAAAGATTCAAGAAAGATGCTCAGATGGTCCGTCCATGAATAAGGATGAAGAAATATTTAGAAGAGTTCCCTTGCAATAATATAATCCAGACCAGTGCATAAAACAACTGACTAACCTACTAACTCCCTCGTTTTTCTTTAGGGCAGCAGGATTGGTCAGGAACCTCTAACAATTAATGTTTTGGAAAATGGTCTCCGTAAGACTGTGCTGTGGACAGCACACTTTGCTTTCTCATCACAGTAATAATTTCTTCCCTGTCAACACCTGAGACACTTGGAAAATCAAAATACTGCCTCGTTGGTTATTAGGACTAGTTTTCCTAGCAGGAATCTGACATGTCTAAAAAAGCAGCTCAGTTCAAACCTCCAGCTATTTCTCACACAAAAACCGTCTCTAGCTGCTCCACAGAACCTGAGAGCGTAACACGATCCTAAACACAGGCAGGTCCCTTTGGGTGTATGCACACAGCAGCTGAGTGTGTGCTTCCTCGTGCAGGTAGACAGCCACAGGCTTGCTCTGTTCAAGATACTGTGCTATAAATAGCAGCGTGGCTGTGGAGGCTTGGGCAGCGGCACAGGCTAGCCACCCAAGAATAATCCTACGTGGGTACATGCTTCGGTGGCAAGCCAAAGCTGCTACTAATGCCACCATGGCTGCACTACTATTTTTAGCCTGCAAGTTCAAGCAGAGCTAGCACATGTCTGTCTACCTGCCTGCCTGGGAACCATATCTCCCAGCTGCAGTGTAGACATACCCTATGTAAGAACATTTATCTGAGATGAACTGAGACTATATCTGTATACCTTATGAATTCTGATCGATATTGTGAAGTTGTATTATGAAAATGTGCTGTGTTATGAGTGCCTACATGTAGGTGGATCCACAATTCCTGTAACACATACACACCAGAGATCCAGTGGAGTTGGGGTTAGGACTGAACGACCCTATTCAGCTGCATACACCTAAACAGTAGGTGAGATGCATCCTTACCAAGAGTTTCAGCTTAACTCCTCTGAAGGGAAGAAGGCAAGAGCAGTGGAAAGTTACGCAAAAGACAGAACAAAGGAAGCCAGGTGAGTTTAATTTGCAAGCAACACAGGAACTAGTGGGCAATACAGCAAGAGAAAGCATGGAGCAGGACAGAGCAGTGTTGCCAACTCTCATGATTTTGTCATGAGTCTCATGCTAATTATTGTCTTCATTAAAGCCGCAGCTCCTGGAGTCAAGTGCATATGTGATGACTTCAGCCTTCGTTCTTAAAGAAAAAGTAAGTTTCTAGCCCTCCTGGCTGAGGAAAGAGCTTCAAAATGTGACCCCAGTGCACCCTGAAGGCTCAAAAAGCAGAAGGCAAATAAAAAGAACACCAAATCTATTATTTTTACATAACCTCATGATTTTAAAGCCAGTCTCGTGATTTTTGGTCAGCCTGACTCCTGATTTTTGGTCATTGGGGGTTGACAATACTGAGTCACAAAAGCTGGGAAGGGGCTCCATGAGGGAGCGGAGCCATCTAGCATGCAACAGACTGAATGAGGAGACACCTTTCTTGCTTTCCTAGACTCAGATGGTTCTCCAAAGACTCACAAGGGAAGTGTGAGACAGAAAGTGGATATTGCTGTTTCAAATGTTTATAGTTTTGTATCCTGTGCTTTACATGATTAAGTATGAAAGAGCATAAATGCATTAGATTGTGCAAAGGGTGTGTGTGGATGACTTCACAACTACCGCATGCCTCTGAGAGTTAAACTTTAACCAGAAGCTTCACACTTTTTGGCTGGAGTTCTGGGAGAGGAATGCGTTTAAGTAACTGGGTTAACTCAGGGATCAGAGCTGGTCCCGAAGTGTATAGCAGATAGGCTGAGGCGCACCATATTGGAGAAGGGATAGCAGACTAAGATCCAGTGTCCTGGAAAAGTGCTAGACAGGCCAAGGGCCAAAACAATGCTGCAGTCTGCTGAGGCTCTGGAAACTTGAAACACCCAAGGAAGCCATAGCACAAAGGCTTGGATTCCCCTTGCGATGCCTCGCAGGGCACCTAGGCGGTCACTTTGTTACCATGAGAGGGAGTCTTCCTGTGCAAGCAGGGTGTCAACTCCCTAACACAACCAGCCTGTCAGCCACTCAAGCACTCTTCTCTGGTCTGGACCAGTTCTGTCTTTGCCTTGTAGGTTGACCCCAACAGCCGAATCCTTTAAAAAAGTCCCCCTGTGGTATCTAGCCTTTGATCACTGGATACCCAAAGAACTCCCAGATCCTCTGTTCCCAATGGAACAGTGTACCACAGTTTACCTGTTTTACCTTAGCCCAATGCTCCTGCAGTATTCACAGCACTTGCGTTCCATTATGAAATAAAAGGACATTTATTTAAAAAGAACAGAGATATAAATAAAAACAATGTGAGAGGCAGAAACCAGTGGTTATTTATAAAACAACATCATACCACACATTCCAAAGCCTCAACTTAATTAACTAACAAGTTTTCCTCTGAAGAAGCTTGTCTCACCCCAAGTTCTCGTCAGCATTTTCAACCAAGGCTGGTTGAGATCCCTTTTTCATGAAGCTAACTTGCTGGCCATTTACTTCCTAGGTAAAGGATGCCTATCATGCCGAGTGTCACTTTGCATCTCCAAATCTATCAGAAGAGACTGTTGATGTTCACCTCAAGACAGACCCTCCCTTCTGTTTTCCTCTTCCTGTTAGTGTGCTTCTCAAGTCTCCACCAGCTCTTCATTAGCATTTGACTTAGAATGTTAATACACATTGTTCCACCCTTGAGATATGCGTCTCCCATCCCGTGTCTGGAGGAGTTTGTTTCAAGACACGCGACTGTAAATGACCTGTTTTTTACTACAGACCTAGAGAACACAATTTTTAGTATATATACATAGCTCCCCACATATATTTTCTGTATGTGCATCTTGTAATGATTATGATGACCAGTATGACATAGGCTTTCATTAGTGACATCGCATGACTTTTTTGGATGAATCCAGGGGATCTCTGTACCCCTGTATACTGCAGTGCCCTCTGCCAGTTGGCATCCAGGGGTTCCTGGGCCACTCTGCTCACAGCAGTCCCAGTGGATGGCCTGGAAGGGGCACTCACTAGGATCTGTGACACGCACAAAACGTCATTTAACTCATTCACAGCTTGTTACTAAGCCACTTTGGTGGGTAGCAGTGATGGTGGTAGGTAGCCAAGTTTAACAAAGGGCATGTGCACAGTCGGGAAATTTTCTAAGTGATATTAAAATTAGTTCAAGAAAACTAATTTATCAACCAGTTAGTTTTAGTATAGATATAGTTTTAGGCATTTCAAGATGGCCTGAGGTGTTTTTACTGAACCAGAATGGGTCAGGGTGCCTAAAACCATGTCTACAGTACAGGTTTAATTGCATTTAATATAGGTTTAGGTGAGCCAGTTTAAAAACATAAGCTTCTCTTGTTTAAACAAGCCCTAAAGGAAACCTTTTTACCTACTACATTTGAAAGGAACTTTTGCTTTTTAGACAATAGAAGAGCCAATATGGCAATCATTTTCCATAGCACTTATTCAAGTGCCTTAAGAACATTGGTGATAAGCTCAGCCCAGACAGGCTTTCCTTCCAAGATTCCTGTATTTATTTCTGGATGCAGGAAATTGCATCTGGGGTATTTGTTTCGATAAAGTTATTGATTTAATATCTTTGACACTTTTGCTATAGTTTGTTCAATTGTTTTTAATGCAATTTAGTGATGCAGTATGTTAGAGATGACTATGGCTACAGCACCTGGCCTGAGCAGTGGGGATCATTGGATTCTGTGGGGGTTTCTGAAGCAAGTTCAGGTTATAGTTAACATTACTGTATTTCTATAGCAGTAAAAACACGTCATGCATTGCATTTGACACCAGTGGAAGCTGAGTCTGTAAATTCTTGGGCTGTTGACAACCCCATAGCCATGCAAGCAATCCTTCTTTTATTCATCTATCTATCAATCTCACCTAAAAACTAAGCCCTTGAAAGTCAGGCTTGGCAGTTATAGCTACCTATGGCACAAATATGGCCCCATTATCTTAGTATCTGGCTGCTCCACAATCCAGTGAGTTAAAAAAGGCCTCTTATCTCCATGTTTGGGGCAACTGAGGAACAGAGACATTAAGTGATTCTCCCTGGTTCACAAAGGAAGTCTGTGGCTGAGCAGGTACTTTAACCCATGTCTCCTAAGACCTAACCACTGGACCATGGTTCCTCTTACCTCTTCCTGGCTTGAAGCAGAAGCAGAGAAAATTACTCTGATGGTATGAGTATCAGACGCATCAGCTGCTGTAGGGAAATGTCAGGTATAATCCCTACCAAGTTGCCCTTCTTGTAGGGCCACAGATCCACATCCATACACTGCAAGTTCACGTCAAATGGGCATATGCAAGCTCCTAGAGACAACTTGCTCTAAGGGAAGGCAACACCACCAGGTAGGTTGGCAGGATATTTACCAAAGATATCATAAAGCAGAGTCCAGTCTCTTTAAGAGATTATGACAGAATCTGCTCAAACATCCCTGCGACAACAATACTAGTGCCTATAAGTGAATTTACTAGGGTTATTTCCATAATAGTTGCTGCTTGAGCATTTTATAAAGCTATCTTCAATTAAACTCAGTATGATGTACAATTCTCAGGTTACTTCTTTCCCAGATTATTTAATCCTTTTGTCTCTGACATTGTCATTCATGATATCAATCCCCTCCCCCCCATCTCGGAAACGAAAGAGACCAAAATAGTTGCAGTTGGTTAGAACAGGAACTTGCAAATTCAGCAAAATAGAGGCATCTTGTTTCTTGCAAGTACACTAAGCTTCTCTCTTTTAATTGGGGCATACTTTACATTCATTTCACATACACAATTCTCATCAGCAGGAACTCTGCAGATGTAAGTAATATAGAACATGGAAGCAATTTGGAAAATTAGTGGGTTAATATTTAGGTTCACTATGCAGAACATATTAATTCCTTTTTGAAGTTAAGTGCAAACAGATTCTGCAAGGTTCTGAAAACACCTTACCTCCCACTGAAGTGAAAAATAGGAGCTCAGCTCCCTGTGGAATCACTCCTAGAATGTTCACTGAGTATGAATGTGAGATATTGGGATCTGTGAACTCTTTTAACCCTAAACTACACTACCACACACACGTTCTCAATGTCCTGCTGTTCATTCCTGACATTTTAAACTACACAGTCTTCTCCAATGAAATAGAAGCATTCACTAAGAGGGGGTGAGTACATTCGGTAAATTACAGAGATTCAGATGATCTTAAATAAGGAAAATAATTTTGTCTTTTAATATTTGTTTCTTACTGCTACTTAGTTTTTGACATTTGAATTCTACATGTAAGGCATTTAGATAAATTTACTTCAAACAGAGAAGAATTTGTCATGGAGTTGGGGGAAGCAGGCATCTGGTTTCTTTATTTACATTCTTAGCGGCATTTAGGAAATGCATTTTGTAATAATCATCATGCCCATATTATTATTTTCAAACTTCTGATATAGCACCACCTAGTGGCTATTGCGCAGATGGAAGAAGGCTCTTTGGCCAACAGCGTGAATGCCAAAAATTCCAAAGCTAGTTGTGAACAGATGTAAGACTGCTGTTGCTTATGTTCAAATGAAGCATTGGAGACACGGGCAGAAAAGCTCGTATAAAGCCAGCATCGCCTGGTTACATTTTTTAAAATGTAGCTTCCATTTAAATTATTAACTTTTTGTGGCAGTCAATTAATAATCTACAAAAACTGAAGAAAATATTGTAAAGTCTTTGAATGTTAAATGCAGTCCTGGAATGATATTGTGTGTTTGATTTTGACTTGCTTTGCTAATAAAGTATATGTCTTGGGGGGAGAGATGTGTTCAAACAAAAGCAGAGGATGTTATGGGACATTTAACACAATCTCTATCATTTTGTGTAGAAGAGCGTCTTTGTAGAAAGTTAAAAGGAGAATGCCTTTAACTTCCTTTACAAAGTAGTGAGGAGATATTAATAAGTATATATATATACACGCCATCTATTCTCAGCCAGACCTTTCATTTATCTTGCAGGCTACCAATGACAAACCTGACAGCAATCTAATTTCGGAACACAGGTCCCTACACAGGACGTGGATGCCAATTATACTAGACGGCTGAAAAAAATAGAGCACAAGATTGTTGTTGTTTTTTAAAAAGTCACAAAGTCTTGTAACATCATACTCAGGAGTACATGCTTCACCATTCTGTGCTGTACTGACCTGGCAGAAATTATTGCTGCTGGTATTTCAGAGAGGGGCAAGAATTGTGTAAGGGAGGGCTGAAGTCACTCAATCCATTTAGAGAATGACAACAGTAAAGAATTTAAGATACAAAACCCAGTGAAAGCAACTTAGTATAGTTAGCATAAATAATGTAACAATGGTCTGCAGCTCCCGACTGGCATGCAAGAATGCAGTTCCTACTGTGTCTCCGGCAAAGCTGTTGCTGGTGAAATTATCTTCAAAAGCCAGAAAGACGAGTTTGTGTGAAAGGATCAGTGTTCAGAAGGAGTTTATATGGTGTGGCTGCGTTGCTCAGCACCAAGTTCACCTGCTAATAACTGATAGTTATTATAATAATTGGAACAAAGAACCTAATCTGTCATTTTGGGGTAACAGGGAAAGCACAGAATCACTGGATCAAAATGACAAAACCATTGACAAAGAGCATTTAGGAAACAGTCTCGGACATCTGACTAGGTGCAAGCCTTCTTTTGCTTTGCCTCAGCAGAGAGTGAATGGAATAGGCCCTCTCATCAGATCAACAAAGACACAAAAATCAAAGCATGTAAAGGTAAAGAGGTTTTCACCCCCTCAACTGGGCACAGAGTACGCTGACCCCAGTCTCATAGCAAAGCCGTTACTCATATCCCACCAATTGCTATGCTCACAGCAGCTAAAAGGGGAAGCACACTCCTCCTTAATTACATCATCCCTTCCAAGTAGCTACTAGGTAGTAAAAAGTTCTTATGCCCTCTCCCTTCCAGCAAGGCTAAGATCATTGAATCTATTTTGCTCAGCCCAAGTCAACAAGGGACAAGAATCTCAAAGTCACATCCAAATGCAAGACATCAAGAAACAGGCTGACTCACAGCACTTATTGAACACTCAGCTTAGACTGTGCTGTTAGAGGGCAGCCCTTGTCCCTTCTCAGCTTGACGCTAACATTTTCCCCTAAATCTCCTAAACAGAGGACAGAACTGCCTTTTTGAAAAAGGACAATAAACCTTGACCAGTGACATTACAGCAAAGTGCCTGTTAAGATCAATCAGTTTACATAGTAAGGTTTCATAAAACGAAAGGTGAATGATTCTCTAATAAGTTCAGGTTATGAGCTCCACCTCCCACCTCCCGAAAAGAGAGAGAGAGAAGGTACCTTCCTAAGAATAGTTTGTAGAGGCCTAAAACCAAAGCCACACTCATAAAAATAGTCCTCAAACCACAGAAAAATAATAGACCCAGTATAATAGGCATCTAATTTATGCCGAATATAGCCAAATAGACTCAAAATTTGCTATCAATTACACCTATGCAAACCCACTGAAGACAATGGAGTTTCATGGATTACAGTGTGGAATTCAGTACAAAGCATGCAGATTAATTTGAAATGACTTGGTGCTGTACTCTACATACTAGTTTTTTTACATTTATCATCAGCAAGATACTGATTATTGCATGAATTGCGTGGATACATCACCGTATTATATCCTGTAACTCTCTAACCACAAATAAATTACCAAATGTTTCTTTACTCCTGGAAAGAAATCTCATATCAGACCAAAAGCATTCAGGTGTTTACGTCCTTTTCTAATCTATTATGAAAGACACTTTCCCTTCTATGTAGCAACTCCTGACTGTCTCTTAGCTTTGAGTGTGTGTTGTGTTGTAGGAGTTTATTTACTGTGTCACATGCACACTCTACTGTCACATGCACTGAGTCTTTTGGGCTGTGTGTGTGTTGCACTGTTGGCATTTATGTGGCAGATGTGTCACATGCACCATCTACTGACATATGGCAGCTTTCTCTGAAGTCATTGAACTTCACCTTTTGTTATAATTTAGCAATAGATATAGGCACGTGTGTGTAAGTCAACATCACCAAATTTCAAATAATCTGAAATAACTAGCTCTATTAGTTGGTATATTTTTATTACATAACTAGTAAGATTGTTTTAAAGTATTGTACAGGTGTGGTTAAACAGCGAGGATGTTACTTGCAAAAGCTATCCGTGTTTAAATAGGATACACATGGTTTACACACAAATTATGCAAGAAAATAGAGTCAGAGAAGTGTTGTCTAGTGGTCTGAGCACAGGACTAAGAACCAGGATATTCCTCACATCTCACCCCAACGTAGACAATGAAATCTGGCACTGGCTATCATTTAACTTCCCTGTGTCTCTGAAATGGGGATACCTCACAGCAATGCTGGCAGGATTAATTAATTGATGCTCATAAATTGCCTTGAAAATACCAAGTGTTAAATATTTTAGAACTCCAGATTACTTTCTATAACTCTGATGGAAAACAATGGCAGCGTTCTGTGAAGCAGTAGTGGTAGGCTGGAGAGGCATCTAGTCAAGAAGCCTTAATATTAATAAAGCTATGCCGAGAAATACCTGTTTTGGTTAATGGACTAGAGAACAGCTGCTGAAGAAGTTTGTTCTCAGAAGTTCTCAGCACAACCACTATATCAGCAGGAAGAGTGTCTCTGTTCTTCTCAAGGAAACCGTAGGCATCATATAATACCTAGGTGTTGGAGACAGAATCAACAAAAAACCCTGTCATTTATTTTAAATAGGTAAACTGGCAAGTTGACCAAGTATACTAGTTCAAACCTGACAAGCTGGTGAATTACTGCAGTGTCCTCTAAGAGTGAGTTGGCTTTAGAAAGCACAGCATCTGCGTTCATAACATGCCACTGGAACATCAAATTGGTTTACGTGGCTTGGGCTGAGTCACACTGTATTACACTGCATCACATCAAACTATGACACACCCAACGCATCATAACAAACCGCAGCATCACACTAGCAGCATAACTTGACAGGTTACATGTGAAATAGGCAATGGTTGTCAGACAGAGCAGCCATTTTCAATTTACTGCATGTAGCCAGTGTGTGATCTGTAATTAAATCTACTAGAGAAACTGGAGTAAATTTCATATCTAGCACACTGGCAAAATGCACACATAATTTATTTCCACTGTTACCAAATGGATACAGTGGGATAAAAATTATTCATCTGGGGTCCGCTCTTCAATTTGTACTGGCTTAGGGCACAGCATTTTTGACATTTTAATTCTGAAAGCCTTGAAAGGCAAAACTGCTCTGAATTGTTTTCCCCTCATATTTATTAGTAATCCATTATCAACCCTTTGTATCAAAATTGGAATTGAGTTATTCTGCTTTAGATTTTATTTTTTAAAACTACAGTAATTTCCAGCATCCGGCTTTGCTATAATTGGCCTCCCTGCCAGAAAAATACAGGCACAGCACACAGTCTTGGAGTTACTCTAAAGCTGAATTTGGCCCTATGGTGAAGAGTGACAGAAAGTCAGCTCTGCTTCTATGACTTGGCATTTGGGTGACAAAGAATTTTTTGGAGTGTTGTGGAATTTACAATTTTCTTGAACAAACCTGAAAGCTGAGTGAGGTTAACCAGAAGATTTGCTGAGGCTCTTGACCCTCGTAGTAAATCTGAGTTGAGGTCTGAGTGGAAATCACGCAAAACCTGTCTGTTTGGGTTGAGTTTTGTTTACAATTGGGGATTTAGACCTCAAATTACAAACAAAATTCAAGGGACATAAAAACAACTAAAACCAAAACTGTTGAGTTCTGCAGAGCCCTAGAATATACCTTTGTAGGTGAGGAATTTTTCCAGTCACTCCTCTGCCCTCTACAGGAGTTTAAAAAGAAAGCACTACTGCAGAGACAGCTTTAGACTGTGTTTTATGAATTGAGCTTCCATTTCCTTCCCTGCTCTCTCTCTCTCTCTCTCTCTCTCTCACACACACACACACGTACACTTACTGTTGAGTACATGTGTTAACAGCTAGACATAACGGTGCAGATTGTTCTAGGTCTGGGGGGCTGCCACTTGTAAGAAATGTCTCAGCTGGGGCTGCATTTCATGTTAGAGCTCTGCCAGGATAGGATAAGGTAGCTGTTCATGCCACCTCCAGAACTGCAAGGAGCATTTATAATATGGGCAATTTTGCATTGTAAATCTTATCACAAATTCTAGGTTTCTTTAAAAATAATTAGTCCATTAAAAAGAAAGAAATCTGCAAGCAATTTAAATGCCTCTGGATGAAATGGATGGTGACTATACCACTTATTACATTAGGACCATATGGCCTTTACCTTTCCAGCATAGTGCTGAATGCCAAAACACAGCTCCACTCGTTTGGGCCTCCAAAAGTATTTGCATCTTAAATTATCTTCAAACTTATCTAGTCATTAAAAAAAGGTAACACTGTTAAGGGTGAACCACAGAAATGTAAATCACAACTCCACACCAGAACTAGGGGCAGTTTACAGCCCAAAAAATCAGAATTAGGACAAAATACTCTTATAAGTTACCACACTGTCCACCAATGATGCCAGCCTTTGTCATGCTTGCATTAGCTTCTCGTAACAAGCACCTTTGTTTTTTCTCTCGAAGTTACCACTTATTAGGTACTGAAATTAGTGCCTGTATAGTGAAACTTCCCATTGTATTTGTTTATCTCAGTCAGCAGTTACGGGCTTGATACAGGAGAAATTTTCTGGCCTGTGTTGTGCAAGGGATCAGACCAGAAGATTAGAATGTCTGACTTAAAGTCTGTGAATCTTAAATTTCATGACTTTTTTCTATTTATGTTTCACTGCCACTAAAATGTCCTTTTGTTTAAACACAGAATTAGGCTTGGAGATTTATTTGGAGTTAGTTGCGGGCTTGCACACCTGGAAAGGGTCAAAAGTCTCATCTTGCTAGATGTCTTAAAATATTCCAGCATGCCCTGTTCTCAAGGTGGCAATAATAGAATCTAACAACTCTGAGGCAGGGAGTCTGTCTATGGGGAAATGTAAGCTCAGTATTCAATACTGGCCTATTTATAGGATCCACAAGTAGGCTTCCAGCTCTAGTATATGAATGGGGATTAGAATGGAACTCACTCATTGCACCTTTGACCTAAGATCAACTTTGAACCCAGTTCTCTGGAAGTGAAAAACGTTTGGATGCACTATGCTATCTAACCTGCAGCTGTTATTTTAAGGCAAAATTTTACTCTCTAAATCACACTCTGTCTGCTGTGTATTCTGCACTCATTCTATTGACAGCAACATCTGCGTTGCTGATCAGAAAGGAGAATTCCACCCTAGGTAAATAAAAATAGGACCCTATTTTAATATTGGCTACACATGTTTTAAAGTTGGCAACAAGATTTATTAAAATGTTCATGAAATAAGCATCAAATTAAGGAACTATCTAGCCAGATGGCACAACATAAGTCACACACACTTTCTATTTATGACAAGGTAATCTGTAATGAGGCAGTGGTGTGTAGTGGGATAAAAATGGTGTTAGGAGCCAGAAAGATCTGTATTCTATCCTTCTCATGGGTACTAACTCGATGTATGGTCTTGGGCATGTCTCTTCCATCTCTGTCTCAGTTTCCCAGCTCTTAAATGGGGATAAGAATCCTTGAAGTATCTAACACACAGGGGTGTTGTGAGGATTATTTATTTTAGTATTTGTAAATCTCCTTAGATGATAATAAGACCTATTTAGATAAGTATTAATATTTAAACCATAAAATAATATTAACACTATAAAACTAACAAGAAACTAGTAAAATTGAAGAAATGAGAGACCGAGCATAAGAACAGAAAATAAATCTTAAGTAAGTAAAACCCATTTATTCATGTCTGAATATCAGTGACGACATAGTAGAATTTTCAAAAGCCTTCTCAATCCATTGCTAATGTCACAGGCTCATTGATTATGTAGACTAGCAAAAATACTATAAGATATCATGGGTCTCTTTCAATGTCTATCAATCACTCTTTAGGGGTTTTATTTATTTAAATATTATCATTATTCATACCAACTAAAGTCAAATCTGTTGCCTGGGGAAATCGACTTTCTTCATCAAGTAGAGATAGTACTCCCATTGGCTTCTGGAGAAACATATCTAGAAGTGGACGATTGTCTTCATACTCTACTGCGGTAGCATCAATGCCCTCATTATGATATTCCATCTACAAAGTCATAAACATAGTTAATACTGAATTGACTGTAGGAATGCTATCATCAGGACATTTCTGGCACAAAGCTTCTTTCATATTTATAGGACCGCATAACATGTAATATTTACAGAGATCACAAAAACTATATGAAAGCAAGATCACAATATTGTAAGGGAAATGGGTCTATCTGAGTGAGGTCTAGTTTTATAAACTTCAATCTTCTTGTTCTCTAAACTCTTAATTTTTCTTTAGCTTAAGTAAGATTGGTATTAATAGACATTGACAGCTCTATTTCTTAGGGATAACTAGCTAATAAAATTGTTAGTGGCCTAATTCTTTGCCAGTATAAAGTCCAAAATATTTTAAGATATGCTAAGAGAATGGAAATGTGAATGGATGGAAGTAAGAGTGAAGTAAGAAATAATAAAAGCTTTATTAAGTCATCACTCACTCTAGAACGTGTAGGGGCCCAGAGGAATTTATTCCATTTCATCCTTCAGTCAGCACCCCAAAGCAAGGATCGAAAACCCACAACCAAGGAGCCATCTTACTCCCATGTTTTTTATATTTTTGGACCACATTTCTTTCTTTGGTTTGGTGACTTAGGTGTTACTGAACTGCTAGTAAGAGATGGGACTTTCGGGGCTGACCAAAGTTCAAGCTCGCCTACCCTCAATCTGGAGTGGACCACATTATTGGGACCTTTGATCTCCTGATTTGCTTGGAAGATCTCCAGGGAGGTGTCATGGGATGGAGTGAACTAGAATCACAACCTTAATGATCCAGGTGAACATAGGCGGTGATACTCTCAGGCCTCCATAACACCAAGAAAGACTGCTGCCCTTCCCCAACCCCCATTCCTCTAAGAAAGAGGAGAAAGATCAAGACCACTCCAGGCTATGCCAGCTGACTAATCAAGTGCCCAAAGGAAGCCTGCAAGCCAGTATAAAATTCCAATTAAAGATGATGTCACTCGGTCACCTGAACTACAATCATGACTTTGAAAATCTGAAAACCAGTAAACTGAAGCATTAAACAGGTTTTTTTTAAAACCTGTTTTTATATTTCCTATTTTGTGGATTGATAGGGATACCTACTTCCTGTATTCAATATTTTTTCTTTTAACATTTTTTAGATGTGAATATGAGAGAGAATGTTAAAGAAACAGCACATGTGTATCCAATTTCTAAGTAAATCTTTTCTTAAATCACTTTGTGTTACCCTTTTGTTCTGCCCTAACAAAGGAAATGATGGGTTGTTAAACACTGTATCACAATAGAGATAAATTAATCAGGAAAAAGTCAACCACTCAGGCTGGGTCTATACTGATGGTGACGAATTTGCTGCCATCAGGTCGATGTCTCTGGATCAACTGAGCAGTCTGTGTAGACCCGCTCAGTTGATCCAGAAATTGATGGAGGAAAACCACTCTCTTAAGTGGAGTAGCGCTGCATCGACAGGAACACTGTTCCTGTTGGCGCAGTGTGGACAGCGTGCGCAACTGATGCAGTGAAGTTGATGGGAGATACACAACTGTTTTACGTCACTTGAGTATCTTCTGTCGACTGCTGCCGAATCTGAAAGGTAAGTGTAGACCAGGCCTCAGTCAACAGAAACAGGTCTGAGAAGTAAACTATATCTCCTTAGCCTTCCAGGCTTAAATATGTATAAAACTTGATCATGCACTATGCTAACATCATGATTTAAATCCTAATTGTGTTCATCAAGTGATTTGGTCAATTGCTGATTTCATTCCATATTATTGTTGATTTATAAATTCAATTATAATTTTGATTTGATAACGGTTCTGTTTAATCCTTAATTTAGTAAAAGTTATAACAGTTTTAGCAAGAAGTTCATTTAATTTTAGGTTTGTCTTTTTATTAATTTGTAATAAAATCCATACATAAAACTAGTTTTTCTTTCAGAATTGAAACAAGGGTCACAACATTCTTCCCAATGGCAAAAAATCATTTATAAAACTTCTAAGAGCTACTTAGCTCTGTCCCTAAATTAATACTTATATCCCTCATAATATGCCACATTGTTCAGCCACAGTCTTGTACTAAAAATAAATTAAGTTTTATATATATATATATAGTATTCCTGAATTTAACCTACAGGTTAACACTGCTGATTCAAACCAATCACTTCAAAGTTAAATTTACCTGTTCAAGTGCAAAGATGTGCTGATTGAAATAAAACTGGATTTGTTCATTAGCAATGTTTATGCACAGCTGTTCAAAGGAATTTCTTGTGAAGTTCTCAAATCCAAAGATATCCAGTATCCCAACATTCATCTGGCTTTCCACATTGCTATCGAGAAAACAAACACAAAATCCAACATGGAGTAAAACTCAGGAAAAATCAAAAAGAAACATGATAATCAAGATCAGATACTATCATTAATTCAGGCCACTACAAAAGCAAGAGAGACAACTTGTATTAATCAAAAACAACTTGTGCATTTGTTTACAGTCATTACCCCACTCCTTTTCAACTCTGAGATTCTTGCATTGCACAAGTTTTGCTACGGTTTTCGGAGGAGGAAGAGAGAATCATGGGGAAGTGTTATTTCCAAGAAGCATCTCTTCAGAGGCATTAATGGAATGGTTCCAGCAAGAAGATCTTAATTGAAAACTATTTGACAGACTCCCCAGATAGAAGAGGGCCGTGTAGACCCTTAGGTAGGCACATAGATAGCCATGTGATACCTAAGATCACTGATAAAGTAGATTGAAACAGAAAGGGGAGCTCTCATGCATCAGCCAAGGAAGAGGAGGAGCTTTCCTTCTGCTGTTGACAGAGAGGGGGAGCTGTGTTCCCTGTGTTTCCTATTACTTTGACCCCTGCCTAGGCCCATGTCTACACTAGACGTATGCCTGCAAAACTTTTGTCACTCAGGATGTGAAAAAAACACACCCCCTGAGTGACATAAGTTTTGACAACATAAGCACTCGTGTGCACAGTGCTGTGTTGGCAGGAGACCATTCGTTGAGCTGGTTTTATTATGTCAACAAAAGAGTTCTCTCCCGTTGGCATAACACGACTACATGAGCTCTCTTACAGCGGCACAGCTATATTGGTACAGCAGTGTCGCTGTAAGTGTGTAAGTGTAGGCATGGCCAAAGACAGACAGACAGACAGGCAGGCAGGCAGACTATGGACTGAATCCTAGACTGTGTTGAGCTCATGATCAGCACAGTTGCGAGCAATGTTTAATTTATAATTAAAGATGTGCTAGCGCTCAAGCCATTAAGTGCTGGGGCTCAAGCAATTTTTTTACTTTTATAACTGATATGACATGCCAAGAGGTGCTAGGACTATTGAACTGCCAAGCCTAGAGATGCTGAGGCTCAGCCCTGGCACAAATTAAGGACTGTTTATGAGGTGTTAAAGGAAAGAGAGATCTAAGACACCTTTCCATTCCCCCAACCCTGGCACCACCAGGGAATGAAACAGCCCCTAGCATAACCCAAAGCTGCCTATGGGCTGCTCTAACTTATAACAGCAGCAACTGTCCCATGAAGACACGTGCTGCTGCAACCCTGCCCCCAATATGACCCCTTCATGCCTTCCCCCCATTTCCAACATATCCTTTCCATAGAGGCAGTTGGGGAAACCGACAAAAGTGAGGCAGCTACTCCAGCTTTACACCACCTGGGGAATTTACTAATGCTTGGAAATACCTATCTGGTATCTATGGGCATTTGGTATGAGTTTTATGCTTGCTAGATACACAATATTTTTTCAAAGACTTGCATGGGATTTTAACCACAGAATTCCCATTGACTTCCTAGCCAAATCCCAGTCAACTCTTGGAAAAGGATGGGATTAATATCCTGAAAACAGAATTCAGGGTCACAGCATAAAGGCAATTTTGAGGTCTTTTCCAAAATAAACACAGTATTTCTCCTGAAAAATCAAAAATACAAAAGGGGATGATCCCATCACACATGGACACACCATACAATAAATGCATACAAGTCAGCAATATGTAACTTACCATATATTTTTATCTGGCTGCAGCAGTGTATTAATACGATTTACAATCCAGCTGAAAAGTCGGCCATAAAGTGCTTTAGACATGGCATCACGCACATCAGCTGCTTTGTCCACAGTGTTTGTTCGGATAATAGTCTCTCCTCGTGTTACAACACAGTGAGAGGTTAGAGCTTCCTGGAGCTCTTCTGAACCAATATTGAGCAATGCAGCAGCTGAAAGATAACAGACAAGAAACATGGCTGTGACTGGAGAACAAAAATTGCTAGCACTACCTACCTAATACCCAGGAGTCAGAGATTCTTACAAATGCAATCGAGCTGCATTTATAGAACTAACAATATTAAAAACATACTTACCATTATCTAAGGCCTCTGCATTGGGAACTTCACTTTTATCAGTTTGGTGTTGTGAAGAAATGGCAGCAAATTCAATGTTTCCAGTATTTAAGATTCCAGCCAGAATTTTGTAAACTGAATGGACTTCCTGCAAAATGATATCAAGAACTAGCTTAACAAGACACAATTAGTTAGTTGTCGCCCCAAAATGTGGTCTATTTAAAAATGATAAGATGGGAAGTGTGTATTTAAAGCCCATTGGGTCATTCTGAAGTTCTTACTCGCCCAATTCAGTTTTTACTCTATCTTTATTCAGGCAAATTCCCACTGAAATGGAAAAGTGAGACTGAAATGGAAATGCAGATGGGACAGAATAGAGCTTTTCTCATTAAAGACTGAGGCCTCAGTCTGGCCTTCAATTCTGTGGGTTCAGTTCTGTACCCACAGTTACAAAGGTGAGATTCTGCACAATGATATATTTAGACAACAAATACCAGCTTTTGCACATGAAGCACTGGCGGTGATTTTTTAAAAATAAGGTCAATAATGCTTTGGAAGCTAGTTCATGATTACTTTCTTACCTCATCAGTGAACCCTATGATCCTAAAGCAATGTTGAATTGCTTCAAATTGTCTTCCATATGAGTCTTTAGTAATAATATCTTGCATTACTCTTCCAGTTTCATCATCAATATACCTACATAAAATGGAATAATTAAAATGCTATATTAGCAGATGCACTGTTACAACTCCCTCTGATTTCAATGGGATTGCATCAATAATGGAGAAGACAACTTATTTGACTGTTTTTAACCAAATAAATATTGCCATGCTACTCAAAAAGTTTTGGGATTATTTTCTTTCTATTTCTTTTTGTTTTTTCAGCACAAATTATAACATTGTCCCAACATTTCAGTTTTCCAGTAAAAAGACTGATATTAGTAACAAGTTTAACAAGCAAGATTCAGCCCTGAAGTAAGAAGATGCAATTCCATTTACTTTAATAGAGCTACACTGCTTTCAAGTAGGGCTAAATTTACCCATGGAGTAACATATATATATAAACCAATATATTTTGAGTTGCTTCTGCAGTATTACAACAAATTCACAGTCATTTGTTTCTGGAGATAGAGAAGACCTGAAAGAAGGAATGAAAATCTATATAATGGTGAGCTTGCTTTTCCCCCCTCTTGTTTGAAATACTGCAAGGCCTCAGAAAAACCCAAAATAAATAACGTAATTCCTTATTGTCCATCCTCATCTGTGCTTGGGAGGATTAAGAAATATTCGTAAGGGACAGAGAAAGATTAAAAGAGATTTTAAAGCATTGCACTGAAAGCAAGACCTGATCAATAGCCAATCATGACCATATTAAAAACAAATTAATGGTAGTTACCTAGGAGGCTTTTTTTCAGGAAGTCTATACTCTGAAAGTTTCTTCTGATGAAAAAGACCAGCATAAATATAGTAAAATATATGGAAGTTTTTTTCGCCTCTGGAAAAAAAAAGTATTATTTTAAAGCTTACAAGTATATCTGCATCTGCATGTTTGCACTATGTTGTACACTGTCAAGTTAAGGGAAGAGGGATCGATCTTAATAACAAAGCTCCCATTGACTTTAATGGTGCAGGATCTGGACCAGAAGCAGCCAAAGCCCAATGAAAAGCTCTTCCATTTTATCTGTTAAACACACAAAATTCAGCCAAGCACATGGTGACAATGAGTTCAAGATCAGGCTCTTCTCCTTCCTTGTTTAGATTGTTGGAGGCTAAGCACAAAGCTACAATGACAGATTTGTATGAAAAGAGGATCTGGAAGAAACAATATACTGTACAGAGCATCCTTCACCAAACAATAGAGTGGTATTGGTCCCCAGCCCAGAAGAACCAAACTAACTGTTTGTCCAATCACAGTACAAGTGCTGTGAATTAGAACAGAATTTCATTGAAAAGTATTTTAAAAAAAGTAAAAACTGTTCTGGAAAAGTAAAAACAAAACCAAAAAAAGGTAGAGTAGATCTGAAAGGACATAGTATTATTACACCTACATTGCCTGCTTTATGACTCTGGATTTTTCAAGTAGATATTCAGAAATTTTTGCCCCCATTACAGCTCCTGTTGGTGTAAACATCATTTCCAGGTATTTTCCAAAACGACTTGAGTTGTCATTGATTGCAGTGCAGGCATTCCCAAATGCTTCAACCAGAGGGTTCACTTGAAGAATCTTCTCACGCAAAGCACGGTTATTGGCCTTGACAGAATAGATACAGATCAGAAGGAATGCCCCAAAATAATGCTCAAGGCATCTTTCCTACCTCTAAAACATGGTATGCATTATCTCCTGCAGATGCAGCAATTGGCACATGTGAGTTGACATAGTCACCTATTTAACAACATGCCCATACACTTGAAGGGGAAAACAAAGTCTGTAAAAGATGTGAAGATATCAGATATTTTCCTCTTTGCAATATATATGCCTTAGGAGGCTCCATATATTTTAATTTAACAAAATAAAATATCAGTAAATAAGTAACATTTGGGCCCTAATCCTGCAAGTATTTACACATGTGTTTAACTTTAAGCACTTGAGTTTTCGAAGTGCTGTGACTTCAATGGCATTATTCATATGTTTAAAGTTAAATATGTGCATAGCAGCAGGCCCTTCCCAAATTCATTCTGGCACTGCTCCTTATCATCTGAATAATGGACCTATACCATACGCACAACAGATACCTGGAGGCATTAATCATTATGGGCTTGGTCGTTCATGCATTGAAGTCAATGGCAAAACTCCTGTAGACTAAGATGGTTCAAGTTCAGACCCTAATGAGGCAAGTGCCCCAGAACCCCGACTCTTATAAAATCACTTATGGATAACTTTGTGCTTTTAATTGATTATGCTAAGTGTATTGTCAGGCAGGCCCTGTGATTAGAGCCGCCAGGCCCCGCATTTGTTTTTGGCTTAACGTTCCCATTACTAACAACTTCAAAAGGCTGCTAAAACTCCTTAACTTCCTAGACTAACACCTGTCCAGTGATTTCCCAATTTCCCCTCATTAACACTACCTCAGCACTTTCACAACTCCCCATCTTGGCCCGAGGTCAGTATCTTCTCGGAAAGCCCCTTATTAACCTCCCCATATTAATCTCAAAATCAGTATATTTGTTCAGAGTGCCAATAACTAATTAAAACCAAATTAAGGCCCCCTCCCATAGGGTGGTGCGAATGTTGTTAAGTCATAACGAGCCAATCATGCTATGTATAATGTAATGTTATGTATGAATATTCATGTAATCAATAAGGGTATATAAGGCAGCGCCCCAGTATAATCGGGGCTCAGCCTTTGGAAATGATTCCGCTGGGCCGGTTGGCGCCAATCAATAAACTGCTGTTTCCTCACTTCGGTGTCCGTCTCGTAGCGTGTTCCTGAGATCTTGCTACACTAAGGTCCCAATTCTGCAAACAATGGTGCACGAGAGTACTCTCCCTGACTTTAATGGGACAACTCAGATGCACTTTAACACATTAAGCACATGCATAAACCTTTACAGGACCTGAACCTAAAACTAAGTATTAACATAAAGAATGTACTCATCACTAGGCCATGTTCTCTCCAGGATAAAATATCAAATCTAAATAAATAAAGTCCCCAGTCTGTACTGCTCAAGTTTCAGTGCTTCCAACAAGTTAAAAATAAATGCATCACAGCTTTTTTCAGCAGAGAACATTTCAAATACATTGTTCATTGTGCTACATGGCTGGCTCTAAATACCTTTCCCAGGAAGGTCAAATGCTGGACAATCAGATGTGCACTTTCAGTCTTTCCAGCACCACTTTCTCCACTGATGATAATGCACTGATACATGAAACAAAATTGTAAATGCATTGCTCACCATAAAGCTGAGAAACACACATGTTCAACTACTACGTTTATATGTTATTGAATATATTATCAAGACAACATGACATCTTCAGAGCCAACTCTCTCTGTAGTGAATATCCGTAAGAATATTATGTTTGTTTCTTTACTCTTTCAAGTCATCATAATCTCTGGGTTCTTATACATGTTTTGGCGAGAATAAGATTCATAAAGCCCCATGCTATGACGCTATTTGAAACGGTGTGAAACATGGAGTCTTCTACTGGGAAAGTACAATTCTACTTAATATACTGTCTAAAAGCCTGATCTTATACTTTAAAAAAAAAACCTTGGTGTTTCCTACAATGTGCAGGGAATAAATACCTTATGCACTGTGCTAATCCCTGCTCTTGCACAACATCCTGGACTTCTAAATAAGTCAGACATACAGATGTGTATCTGTTTATGGAAGGAATCCAGAAGAGAAGATCTGAATTCGTCTGCATGTGGTATCCATACTAACAGATCTGTGGCCCCAGATTTGACTGATTGACTCAACCAACCCTGTGAGTCCCAGACTCAAAGATTACTTTTCCTGTAGGCTTTTGGAAACCGCAAACAATAAATTAGCTATGCTGACAGTATACCAAGATGCCTATAAGTAATTAGCTACCAAAGCTTAAGGATCTGGATCCACAAGGCAAAATTAGCTTGTAATCATAAATGAGACACTTGAAAAATTTAAGATTTACCAAGTAAACTGGAGGGAATGATTTCAAAATTATGAACTTGCTTCTTAACATCAGCAAATTCCCTCATTTATTCTATACAAATATTAGTTTCTTAGCAACACCTCTCAAATGGTATATAAAGAGCTACATAATTAAAAGCCATATCTAATGGATCCCTGGCCCCTGCACTCCCAAAAAACCCAATAAACTGTGGACTCTCTTTCTCCTTTTTTATATGCAGGGTCCCATCTATATTAATCTTTGTCTGGTGTATTCTGAATGTGGTTTTATTGTATTTTATTGTGTTTTTAAATCTTTTTAGAAGCATTTACTATAAACTACTGTGCAGCATGCCATGTGCCATTTCAAGGAGGATTTTATAAATAAAATAATTATTATTCCCCAATACCTATATCTATGTGAAAAGGAATGCAAAATTACAATCTTAAGAATATAGTAAGAAGGAATCCAGTTGCTGTAGCACTATATTTCCATTCTCATTAAAATCATTGCCATATAATTGGATTTGCGTCCTCATTACATTTATGCTAGAACTCTCCTTATTATATTTTACCATGAAAATGAGTGATCACGTACTTAATGGTTCATATTTTCTGTGACTTGTGGTCACAGGGACTGATTCTCCATTGCCTTGTTCCTATGCAAAACTAAGCACAAAATGCTGCTGATCTGGCAGCATTTTACCCATTTTCCACAGCTGTAAATGAATATACCAGATTCAAGATAGTATAGAATCAGGCCCATGGGAAAAAGATCTCCAGCTGGTGTTACCTGGCATCGATGAAGATATGGTGATTTACACTGACTGAGGATTCAACCTTATAGTATCTGCTACTGTTCCATGACCTTTTCAGTAGTCCTAAATCTGACTGGACTGCTTTTCCATTTTCCCTGAAATAGGTAAATTCTCCGGAACAGAAGGTTTCCCAAAGAACAGTGACTAGCAACACAGAATACTAAATATAGCCTAAGCAATACAGCACTCTATTGCATTATGTGACCAATATCAAGTGTAAAAAGAGATGAACGGGCTCTTACCTGATCCTTGCTGAAAGTAACCATGCCCTGGTAAGCAGCATCTGCAGAGGCAAATATGTGTGGGGGATTTGATGACCGCTTCACACCATGGTAAAGCTTGGAAAACTAAATGAAAAAGAATTCTGTCAAAATACAAATTTCACTCCCTATAATCAGAGATGTCAGGAAGGATGGTCCGGTGGTTAGGATGCTAGCCTGGGAAGTAGGTTCAATTCCTTTATGTGCCACAGACTCTCTCCGTGATCTTGAGCAAGTCACTTTGTCTATCTGTGCCTCAGCTCCCCATCTGTAAAATGGGGATAATAGTACTGCCCCACCTCATAGGGATGTTGTGAGAGTAAATACATTAGAGATTGTGAGGCACTTAGGGGATGGGGGAGACCCATATAAGATAGATAGCAAAGATTTAAAGCAACTTACAATATTTTATAAGGCCTATTTAAAATGTATTTTTGTGGTTTTCAGTGACCAAAACTCCTAATCATGTTGCAGGCCTTTTCATTCTTGTGCATCTTCAATTTTACTAACAATAGTCTACATCAGGTACTATCCCCATCTTGGAGTTTCTCTTACCTGTGGAGAATATATGCTGATATTCTGGAAGGGGTTTAAGGCTATTAAAATGTCTCCAACATAGGTATAAATTTGTAGATCAGCATAACGCTTCTGAAGCTGATGGATAATTGTATCCTAAGAAGATTATAAGAAGTTTGACAGTTAAGCAATATTTTTCAAGACAGTGAGATTCATTGTAAATATATTAAGAACACTGAGTAATAACTGATTATCTTAAATGTTATTTGTCATTTATGTCAAACACGGACCTCACAAACCAATATTTTTCATAATCTCATATATCTCTCTACAATACTGCAACAAAACCAAATTAAAAGCAATAACCTTGTTTTTTATTAGTTTATATTATGCAGGCCAGAGAAGCAAACACTTTAATGCAGTAAATGACCATATAGGTTAACGGATGTGGGGAGGGTTCATAGCTGTGCAGTGTAAATTGTCACTTAATTTTTGTAATTTGATTCTTATGGTCATGAGTTCATCACAGAACAAAAAGGAACATAAAACAAGATTGTAATTTTTCAAATATTACTCCATAAATGTGTTTTATATGGGAACCCAGCACATTTTTATGTTACATTTTGTTAAGGTTCCCCCCAGCCTGAATTAATAGATTCTTTCTACGCATGTGATATATTAAAACTTTAAGACTATATGTATGGGTTTATCACTTTTTTTATACAAGAGTCTTTATTACCTGTAGCTGGGACATTCCTTTAAATACAGTATTGGTTTTGAAGAAAAATCATTCTAATCCTGGTTTTTGGGGCTAAGCTTCAAATTTTTTCAACTAGAAAATAATTTAATCTAGCACCATCCATCATTCAGTTCTATGTCATAGGATTCACTGAAACTGCTTTTATATCACTGCATGGAATATAAATGAACTTGTAATAGCAGATCAGAATCACATGTGGAACAGTTATTCTTTTATGCCAAGACTATGAACAATTAGGTTTGTGACACGATGACACTGTTAGAACAAAACCTATAAAACAGAAGCAAGCAATACATGTGATATAATTGTCAAGGCTGAGAAACTGATGCCTGAATGGTACAGTACCTCATCTAGAACCTCTAGGTTTACTAGATCATCATCTAGAGAGTGTTTGTCAGCCACACCCACAGGATAAGGTCTTCTTGTGTGTATTCGTTCATGCCTGCAGGTGTGTTAACAGAGTATCAATGTTAAAACACTATTTTAAAAAATTCATTCAGTGAGAAGCAATAATAATTAAATTAGGGGATGATCTTTTGGAACAGAAAACAGGCACACTCTCTAAACTACTTACCTTGGAGCATTTTGAGGGAAAAACTTTTAAATCAATGCATCAGCTGAAAGCCTAGCATAACACGCATATTTTTCCTCTACCGTATTTCACCCTTATCTTTTTAGCAATGCTAAAGGATTATCTGTAGGCAAGCTGTCTCTAAATAATATAGAAATTTATTGAAATACCCTCACATCCTTTCCCATCTCCTGATCACAAAAAGTTAGTCCTATGGAAATGTGAATAAAGTACCAGTTCATCTAATTAAATATTTTTTCTAAGAACTTTAGTTATACCAACTACCAGGGCTACAACAAACAAGAAAAAGTACAACAATATACTTCCTGTTACCTTGGCATTTGCCAGAGTGTCTCCTCAGATGACCCTGGATCTGATCCAAAACAACATTTTTGAACCACAACTGCCATCAGACTTCAAATTCTATGAATGTTCAGTCAGCTTCTCTTCGGAGATTTAATCATAGTCTTTAAGCCACTCAATTAGAAGCAGAGACAAACTGTCCCATAACCCCTTTATAATCTGATTACACTGAAGGAATCTTTGAAAAAACCAGTGTATTTTTTTTAAACAACATATCTCATTTTATAAAGAAATTGGGACAAATTAAGTGGGTAGGAAATATCTTCTACGGAGGCGGTGATATATGAAGACTGTGTAAGCACAACCATATTTTTCTTTACAACAAACATAATCAAAGCATAGCAGAAGGACACCCACTGAGACACAGTAGCATCCTGCTGGGTAATACTAAGCATTGATCCTCAATGACAGCTCCTGACAGATTGCTACTGCATCGGTTGCCATGTACAAAGTAGGAATCACAGGATGATACATTCCGAACCAATGATAAATAGTACATTGGGCAGGTAGGACAATACTAGCATGCTTTGTTGACACTGCAGATTATGTTGTGTGTCTATAATATAGAAGGTTGATATGCAAAGAAAAAGATACCATGCCCTTTTCCCCCCATGCTTCCGCAACTACTAACTTTGCACCAATATGAAATCTTGTTTCAAAAAGCAGTACAAGGGTTATTGCTTTTTTCCTGCTATATGCAGTTCCAAACGTTAGTTTTCCTACACAACAAGCAATCACATGGTCAGGTGCAGAAGAATTATTTATCAGAATTAGCCTTTTAGCAAATAGGGAGGGGGTAGAGACATTTAACTACAGTGACACCCTGACTGATAAAATACATATTAGATTTAGGATTCTGGTTCTTGGTTTCTCTTTTTACTCATTTTCACCGTGTAGTTTTGGCTACTTAGTGCAGTGTAACATCCTAGAAAAATCATCTCTATTGATTCATTTGAACTGCAATTGTGTAATATTGAATCGGGATACTGTTGTTCCATCAGCAATGAAAAAAATAACCACCAAAATACTCATACACGTTTTTTGAGGCAGTCTTATTTATATTTTGCATCCTATGCTCCCACACGATATGGTCACTGGCTATGCTGCTGATATGCATAACCCAAGGGGAGAATGAACAGGAAGTGATGAATTAATAATTACCATAATGGTAGTCATTTCCTCTGGATAGCAGGGTAGGATGTTTATTTGTTGAAACTCCCATCAAAGGGAGCTTACCTTTTTCTGTTTTTTCAGGTGTTTATTTTTTAAAAACTGAGATTTAGGTTCATAATGATGGGCCAGATCCTGAGCTGGTGTAAATCAATGGAGCTGATCTGGCCCAGTATTGTTGTGTTATTGATTGTTTTTGGTGTAAGCTTCAACCCAGAGTGTCTAATTATATTGTAGTGAAGGATGCCATCATGAGTAATCAGGTCCTTCCAAACATAGGAATATTAGTCCAGAAGTAGAATAAATATTTTAATACCAATTCCTTTATCTGCCTTGAGATGCACGAGGCAAAGCTATTGTCAGAAAGGATGACAGAAGGACACATCCATTTTCACAGATTATTGCCTCCTGAAGGGAGTGATTGCAGGAGCAATGTCAAATCACAGCAAATTTGCAATTATTTTGGATGTGCCTATGTTTATACCATAGATGCCAGGAGGAGGGGGAAGTGGTTACATTCAGCCCTACACATCTCCAATTGCAGAGTGGCTTTGTAAACTAATCTGTTATCTGATTATATATTAAATTCCAACTGTTTGTTTTCCCTAGGTGATAAATGAGACAGTTTTATTATTAGAAACTTTATTTTTTGCCATGTACAAACAAATGATTAAGGAAACTACTCTAAGGGCTAGTCCATGCCTAAAACTTACAGTGACACAGCTCTATCGATACAGCTGACATAGCTCTGTCCACACAAGCGCTTGTGCCAGCAAAACTTATGTTGCTCGGGGTGTGTTTTTTTCACAAAACGTCTTGCTGGCATAAGTAGTAGTGTAGACAAGACCTTAACGAAACTAAGGAAAACATAAAGACCTCTGCTAATATATATATTCTCTTGTGCTTAACTCATTTCCTTAAGTATGTGACTAGGAAGAGGATGATAGGAGCATAACACCACATTAGCTTCAAATCTCCTGCTGGCCTCATCAATTTTTTATCGACCCAATGTCCTGCATATATCTTGATAGTGAGTAGGTAGGAGGAATGCAAATAGTAATGCTTAATGGTTTTACCAGTGTCAACCCTCTGCAATTAATATCTTACCTAAAAAATACATTACCAAAAAGCTAAGGAAATCAATTTTTAATTGAGGGATATTCATCAAAATATTTGTATGTACATGATAAAATCAGCTAATACTGCCCTTGGTTTTGTGATGTACATAGGTGTGCATGTGTATGTGCACACACCTATCTATGAAAACAAACAAAAGAGCTTTGACAGAGGATGTTGGTGGCAGCAGCATAGGGGAGTATTATTTGGTCATTTGAGGAAGAAAATGGCCCAAAGAAGAAGACACCCTGACTGACAGCGCCAAACTCAGGAAGAAGGCAAATTGGATCAAAGATTTTCATACATATGATGACTGGAAGTAACCTCCACCACCTCAAATCCTTTCAGAGTTCCTTTTTCTTGGCCTAAATATTATTGGTGCAATGAAACTTATCACAGTTTTTACTTTATTCATATTTCATCTAGGTCCAACATAGGAACAAATAGTTCCTGCATAGAAGAGGCAGAGCAAAAACAAAGAGTCTAAATTCCTAGCCCCAAAACTCCTAGACCACTCCTTCTTATATTATTGCAAACTGAAAGCCAGGGCTGGCCTTAGGGGTGGGCAACCCAGGAGTCTACCCAGGGCACTATGGTCAGGGGGGTGTCAAGCGGTAGCACAGATGTGTGTGCGGAGATGGAGGGATGCTCCTATTTCGCCCTACTTCCTCCCAACAGAGGAAGTGATGCCCAGATACTCCTCGCTCCCCCAACTTTCTTCTGTGACCTGCTAGAGGGCTGTGAGTGGGGAGTGAGTAACAATGCCACGGCTCCCTGCATTCAGGTCACTTTCCCGACCTGAGAAGTGCTGTGAGGCGAGAATCAGGAGCTGCTGCTCTCTGCCCTCCCCTTATGCAACCTAGGTGAGGAAAGTGACTTGGATGCAGGGAGCCCTGGCGTTGCTCCTCACTTCCCCACTCAGAACCCCCCAGGAGGAACAGCATTGCAGGGGGGAAGCAGGCAGCAACGCCAGCCTCTCCGTACATGCAGGTCAGTTTCTCCGTGTGGGCACAGGAGGGAAGTACAGGGATTAGGGGGTGCAAGGGTTGGGGGCAAAGGGGCCACAGTGAAGGGAATAGGGGTGCAGAAGGGGAGTGCAAGTGTTAGGGGAGAAGGGAGATCAGGAGGGCTTTGGGGAGAAGGGTATGTTCACTGTTATTGTTATCACTGTGTATTTTACAAATAATTTCAGACATACGTCCCAGATCAGATGCCTGAAATCATGCTCAATTTTATCAGTGACTACAAGCTCTCAGCTTCTCTGTACTAGCACAAGATGGGTCCCTCTCCACTTCTATCTGCCTGGCTTTTCTCTTTCCCTTACTCTATTCTTGGAAGCATGCAGAAATCCAAGTACAGGTGGAAATACATGATATATCATGCCACCCTTATTACTGCCCTGCTGCTGGCGATGGCATTATCTTCAGGCCTCGGCACCCTGCCAGCTGCCACTCTCTGGCCTCCCAGCCAGTTTTTAGTTTTTGCTGGCACCTCTTTAATTACAAACTAAGCACAGGGGTGGGGGAGGAAGTGGGGCCCTTGTGGGGATGGAGAGCCAAGGGGGGCATAGGAGTGCTGGGGGGTGGAGCTGGTGGAGGCCTGGGGCAATGGGGAAGCATCAAACTACAAGTTTGCTCAGGATGCTGTTTTCCTGCTGAAAGCAAACACAGGATTGCTCCTGGACTAAAGACTTTACAAGGAAACTATTGAACACAATGGGAAGAATTAACTGTGACCTTCCCACTGACCTTAATGATAGTCATAACATAACAACATAACAATAATGACCATAACATAATAAAATTCAACATCCTGGGGGGGAGGAGGAGGGGACACTGAAGCAGCCCATCATGATAGCATTTAATTTCAGAAAGAGGATCTACACAAAAATGAGCAAGTTAGTTAAACAGAAATTAGAAGGTACAGTGCCAAAAGTGAAATCCCTACAAGCCACATGGAAACTTCTTAAAGATACCATAATAGAGGCTCAATTTAAATGTATACCCCATATTAAAAGACATAGTAAGAGGACCAAAAAGTGCCACCATGGCTAAAGAACAAAGTAAAAGAAGTAGTTAGAGGCAAAAAGGCATCCTTTAAAAAGTGAAAGTTAAATCCTATTGAAGAAAATAGAAAGGCACATAAACTCCAGCAAGCGAAGTGTGAAAATATAATTAGGTAGTCCAAAAAGATTTTGAAGAACAACTAGCTAAGGACTCAAAATATAACAGCAAAAATGTTTTTAAGTACATAAGATGCAAGAAGATGGCTAAACAAACAGTGGGGCCACTGGACAATCAAGATGCTAAAGGAGCACTCAAGGAAGGTAAGACCATTGTGAAGAAACTAAATGAATTCTTTGCATTGGTCTTCATGGCTGAGAATGTGAGGGAGATTCCCAAACCTAAGCAACTCTTTTTAGGTGACAGATCTGAGGAACTGTTCCAGATTGAGGTGTTTTAGAAGAGATTTTGGAACAAATTGATAAATTAAATGGTAATAAGTCACCAGGACCAGATGGTATTCCCCCAAGAGTTCTGAAGGAACTCAAATGAGTAATTGAAGAAATACTAACTGTGCTATGTAACCTATAATTTAAATCAGCTTCTGTACTGGATGACTGGAGGATAGCTAATGTGACACCAAATTCTAAAAAAGGCTCCAGAGGCGATCCCAGAAATTACAGGCTGGTAAGCCTAACTTCAGTACCAGGCAAACTGATTGAAACTATAGTAAAGAAGAGAATTATCAGACACACAGATGAATATGATTTGTTGGGGAAGAGTCAATACGGTTTTTGTAAAGGGAAATCATTCCTCACCAATCTACTAGAAATCTTTGAGGGGGTCAACAAGCATGTGGAGAATGGTGATCCAATGGATATAGTATACTTAGATTTTCAGAAAGCCTTTATCAAGTCCTTCACCAAAGGCTCTTAAGCAAAGTATTTTGTCATGGGATAAGAGGGAAGGTCCTCTCCTGCATCAGCAACTAGTTAAAAGATAGGAAACAAAGGGTAGGAATAAAGAGTCAGTTTTCAGAATGGAGAGAGGTAAATAGTGGTGTCCCCCCAGAGGTCTGAACTGGGGATCAGTAAAAAAGGGGTAAGCAGTGAGGTAGCAAAATTTGCAGATGATACGAAACTACTCAAGATAGTTAAGTCAAAATCAGACTGCAAAGAATTACAAAGGGATCCCACAAAAGTGGGTGAGTGGGCAACAAAATGGCAGATGGACAAACAAAAGGAAGTTTTTCTTCACACAACACACAGTCAATCTGTGGAACTCTTTGCCAAAGAATGTTGTGAAGGCCAAACACAAATTTGCAACCATCAACTTGATTCTTCCAGACTTTGAACCAGGCATGAGTAATCCTTGCAAGTGCTACAAAAGACCATTGCTTTTGTCAACTTTAATCACTATGATGGTTGATTGAAGTCTTTGCAGGGTGGCTATGGATTTAACTCTGATACCTCTTTGTTACAACGCAGCCATTACGGATCTATTTACTTTACCTGCTATCACTGGAGATGTCCCTTATTAACTTCCTCTAAAAATCAGCCAGATGCCATTAAGGGACTTACCAATGACCTGCAACCTATTTATTAAGCATGCATATGATAGACATGACATTCATTACTTTTCATCTCCTACCATCGATAGCATTCTACCGGGGGGGTTAGGGCTTTTTTCTGTTACTCTTCTATTTTGATCTCCATGTGATAGTTTCTCATCACAACAGTATAATCTGAAGAAATATTGTGTTGCACAATACCTAAAATTTTGAGGGATGGTTCAGGAAGATGCTGCCAAGCAAGGATTAAAATGCATATTATAGTATTTTTTAAAATTGTTTCTAAATTCTAGTATTTTTCAAAATGTGTTTTCCCTCACCAGGATTTGCAAAACTCCCCCAAGCCCAAAAAGAAGAAACTGTTCTTATTGAATTTATATTCTTCCATCTCACACATGACTACTCTCTGCTATTTTAGATTTGCTCTTGATTGCTGGACTGGATACAATGATTTCTTATTTTAGGGTTTCTTTCTATTTGCTGGCTGAGAATTTTTGAGTATTTGAAATTTCAGGTGAAACTATTTGCACAGATGTTTCATGAATTACTTTTTATATTTTTCAACCTGCGTGTAGAGTGATTGACATTTTTCAAAACGTCAACAACATATTTTACAAACTTTCTATTTTTTTTTACTAATTCCACTGATAAGTACTATGCTGTTGAAAATATTTCTTGCACTCATTTTTTAGTTTTGAAAAAAGAATACCATGGAAGGATTTGGTTCAGGGATAAATCCATATGAAAAAATAAAGATTTGGCAATCAGATCTAAGGAGAGAGAAAAGTAGGTAGAATTTTGAATTTCCTGACTTTGAAGTTGCCCCTCTAAATGAAGCATGACAAGACCCCAAGTCTTTAAGCATTTGCCATGTAACTTAATTTACTGTCTAGTTTAAAGGATATTGTGAAGTTTTGACATCTGTTTTTCCATTGTTTAAATTTAAAGCCAGCTACCAGCTCTACCAAGTTTGGGTGAAGTTCTGACATGTACAAAATGGATGAGGATAACATTTGACAAGGTTTATAAATGAATTCCACAACACACATCCAGTATATATTGCCAGTGAATTCAGCTCAAAGAACAGTTTAACATTTAGGAACATCAGGAAACAGGCTTAACCCATTCTAATTTCTTCCTTCAGCAGGCTGGCAATCAGCCTGGATGCGGGAATCTCTTTTGCCATGAATGTTTGGAAAAGGAACAGCTCTCCCTTATATTCTCTCCTAATGGATTATTCAACACACCCAAACGCTATTTCACAAAAAATATTTTCTTACTGGAACGGAATTAGTGAGTGACAGAACGGGGAACAAAACTTGGTTATTCTAATTCCCTGTCCTATTCTTTTTTATTATAATTATTATTTATATAGCGTCAGAAATGTTCCATGAAATTGATGAGGTCCCAAACTGGAAAAATTTACAATCCAAATATAGCAAGACTGTGCCCTAACCATATTATTATACACCCTCCTTTATTTACAGCACACAGTATTTGTCAGAAAGTCTTTATAAAAAGTGTATGTGTATGAGAGCTCTGCTCATTTACTCTTGAACCATGCATCCATATTCTATCACTGATACCCTTTCTTGAATTTGAGTACAACTTCCTTCCCGTTTTCCTCAGTTCATTACTATGTGGGACCTGAGTCTATCAAAACAAACTATATTCCTTTCTCTCATTCAGCATGAGGTTACTTTCTGTAGAAATATACTCAGTCCCTTCCCCAGCATCTCACATTCATTATGTAAGGCCAGGTTCAGTAACTAGGGGTTTGATACTATCCTGTACATTTTCTGAAAAATGCTCTTCTTCCTAGGGGCATCTAAATCTTGATGCATGCGAGATTATTCTGGCTCCCAAGATGGGCTGCAAATTAGTTTCCATTTGCTAAAAAAGTGATTTTGGCTCCAGGATAGAGAGAAAACTGGAAATTATAGCCTCGCTGGAACACTGATAACTGAAACCCAGGATTCCGGTTTCTGGACTTTTCCTTATCCAGCAGTTACAATATTTTAAAATGAAAACATTATGTAAATATTGTTACAGTAAATGTGGTAATGCAATATATGTGGATATTATTATTTAACATTTATATTGCAGTAGCACCTAGGAAACAAACAAAATCCAACAGCCCCATTGAGCTAGGTCCTGTACAAACAGATAGTAAATGACAGTCCCTGCTCCCAAAGAGCTTATTTGCTGGAGTTGGAGGAGATGGGGCAATAAAATTAATGTCCAGAACTCATCTCCATGCAGTTGTGACACATGACTTGTGCTAAGAGTTTACCACGTGAGAGAAGAAGGGACAGGTTAGACACAAAACCAGAGTGCTAAAAGAAGGCCAGCAGGTAAAATCCTGACTCCATTTAAGTCAATGGCAAAACTTGCAGGATTTCACCTAGACAGAGCAGCTTAGATCCCTGGTCCACAGTGGCATGAAGTAGTCAGAAACCTGAAATATCAATGGTGATTCTCCCAGTGTTGCACAAATCCCTCACTGGCAAAGAGACAATAACAGCTTCTCACAGCATGTGTGACTGAAATGCAACTGCATTCCAGTGATCTGTCTGCCAGGGTGGCCTCTTGGGTTGCGGGCAGCTGAAAACATTTGATCAGCCCTGAAGCAGTTCTACATTAAGCCACGGGGCTTGCATGGCATCCATCCATCCAAACTAGCTGGAATCCAGCTAGTGCAGAAAACAATAGCAGGCAAGAGAACACAGTGTGGGCTCCAGCACAGATCATATAAGCCTGGCATGGATCCTGTATATCAACTTGGCTTACTAGCCTGCTCTGAAACCCACACTGTGCTGTCTTCTCTGCTGTTATTTCCTACATTAGCTGGATTCAAGCTAGCTCAGGTAAGCTAGCCCATGCACAGCTTCTGTGCCGCATACCCCAAAGTCACTTCCCATTTTTAAATAAGGATTTTCCATTTGCATCCTTTCTAAGAAATTGACAGTATGGCAAACACCAGGGAGATTAATGGCTTTGAGCAGAGCAAAACAATTGCAAGGGAAACTGAAGATAAAGGCTGCAGGAATCATAATGGAAGAAAGGGATGCTGTGCCCTGATTTCTGCTTCCTTGAGTCTAGATAAAGCCCACTAACCAAAAGGCTGGATGTGATGTTAAAGAACTGGTGGTCTTAGAGATAGCACAGACCTGTTCCACTGAGGGTTTGATCACTCAGTATACATTTGAAATGGATCTGACAGCGCAAGGATTCCAGTGCAGAATGGGAAGCACGGGCATAATAGGCTTTGGTTTGCGTCACTTGGAAGTATTGTTTACCAGTTGCTGCTTCTTCGTTAATTTCTTGCTTAGATTTAGATAGAGTGGATTGCAATTGTCTAGCCTGGATGAGATGAATGCATAAAATTGAGGCTAGGAATTTATCCAAGATAAATAGATTGAGTCTTCTTATTAGCTGGAGATGGAGGGAGCAGCTTAAAGTAACTGACTGGGACAAACTGCAACCCCAATAGAGCCCCTTGTAGCCAGGTGTGACTCAGTTTCCCCACACTGTCCTTTGCCCTACTCTGACTACAGGAGTGTCCAGACAGACCCCTTTTCAAATTTCTTCCCCTTCTGGGGCCAGAGTCTTTTAACAAAGACCAACAGGAAGGTAAAGCCCAGCTGGTCTCAGCTAGCCCTCTCTTCCTCACGAGTGCAACCCTCCCACTAAAGTTTCTCCCCCCACCTTCGCTCAGACTCCTGTGCCTTCATTAACTCCACAGTCCAGAGGCTGACTCATTCCCACACCGCCGCTTCCCTCACCCTGGAGTTCAGGTAAGCTACAGCTCCTCAGGGATCCTGTCTCCAATCAGGTTTCTAGCTCACCCCTGGAGTAGCGTGTCTGCTCTGCTCTGCTTCCCCCTTCTCAGTCTACTTTCAGGTTTTTTTCAGAGAGGGGGCATTTCCCACCTCCACTCCTCTGGTATGCCTATCTCCAAGTGGGTTCATCCAGCTCATAAAAAAACCCCAAACCCAGCTCTCCCTAACTGGCCTTTATCTCTAATTAGGCCTGGCCCACCCTCAAGGTGCACCCAGGCTGGTTAATTGGCCTCTCAAGCCCATGTTACGCCTTTCATGACATGTGTGGGGTACACACCCTATCACATGGATGTTGTTTGATTTTCCAGAGTCAGTGATGTGCCCAGCATGAAATTAAGACTCAGCACTATCTTGACTGACAGAGGACGTATGTCTTTGACTGAGAATGAAGTGATAGTGTTCACCACCTCTGCAGAGCATTCAGGTCTTTCAATTAAGCATCATTTTGGGCTTTCCTGGTTTCAATTTGCACCACTCTTCTTCTTAATTTCTTGCTTCACTGTAAATTGTGAAATAATAGCTTGAGTTACATATCTCTACAACTCTACAGCGATTCTAAGTCAGTTCTCCTAGGTTTTCTAGCCTATAGCCCTATCTCTTGCCTTGTGGTCTCACAACATAAGCAAAGCTGATCTTCTTATATGGGTTCTAGACTTAGATGAGACACCATCAAGGAACACATGGATACTGAGTCAATAATGAATCAATGCATGATTCTGGGCAGCACTATGATGTGAAGTCTTTCAAATGAGACATAAAAAAGGAACCTTCTGATCACTTGCAGTCGCTAATGATCATGGCTCTTTTCACAGAACTCCTGACAAATTCCCAGTTCTAGATAACTGTAGTCTGCCTCCTTATATTTTCCCTGAAGTTTTAATAGGAAAATATATTATTTTCTGCTCTTTCTTCTAGACAATTTTGTAGTGTATGGAAAAAGAGTTTCCAAATTTCCACACCAAAGCAGCGGTTAGATAACTGATTTTATATTAAGACAAACGTTTTATTATACATTACATAAACATGTACACATTAAAAAATGAGAGAAAGCTGACACATCTATGGTGTGGCAAAAAGGTTTTATCATCATGGCCCAAAAAAGTCCAATTTATTTAGAAAAGATTAAGCTAGTGTACAAGTGACTTTGCAGAATAGCACATATGAATGCCAATACAACTTTTATATAACATTTCACCATCATGTGTTCTGTGTGCATCATATGCTTTACTGAAAACTATTTTAAAAATGCTTTAGAGAGTTTTAAAACTTTTAATTGATACTGTTTTTTATATCCCTCTGTTGTACAGCCAAGTCCCTTAGTATCAAGAGTTCAACTGTACAGACCTCTGAAGAAGAAGAAAATTATAGCTAACAAATATTAGATAACTTGAAAAGTTAACTTAATTAGTTTTTCTGTAGATAATAATCATATGATTATTAGCACAAGTCCAATATCTCAATGTTTTCCAGAGCTGGAAGTAAATGCCCATTGAGAAGCTAGAAATATACCACTTCCAAAAGTATATAGTGACAATTTTTAGAGATGGCCATATGTAAGCTATTAGATTTTACTTAGATTGGAAGCTGCTTTGGGGAGGGGCTGTCTTTTTGCTAAATGTCCATATAGTACCAAGCAAGACTGTGCCTGATTCCTGATTGGAGCTCTAGGTGCCACTGCAATTCAAAATTAAATTTGTTGCTGGTCTAGGGTTGAATATTGTCCATCCTGAACTCAGCTCAGTGTAGTTTAGGGTGGAAAGGACACTGTTAAAGGGTGAGGAGTATAAGGAAACATGTTTCTCACAGGTTATTTTAGAGAAATGGCTTTGTGAAAGTGTTCAAGGCTTCGGAATGTTGGAAAAAGTCATAGGCTGATGGATAATGGGGTGGACTGCAGCTAAGACAACCAAAGGTGCATGATAAGTGCAATTTATTGTAAGTTTCCATGATTAATTACATGGCTGTCATTTCCTAATAAATGTGTGCGTGCATGTGCGTGTACACACATACACGTCCCTTTCCATCACAGGGGTATTGCCAAGTGTCATGTATTATTATTAATGTATTTGTATTTTAGTAGCACCTAAGAGTCCTAGTCTTTGACCATGCCTCCCTGTACAAACACAGAACAAAAAGATGCCCTCAAAGAATTAGAGTTTTTAAAGAGCTTTGAGAGCTTCAGGTGGACCATATATGAATATATAATGTAATATTATTCTGTGCCTAGCAGGTGGACCCCAAACCAAACCCACCATTCCCAACGAACTCCCACAAACTCAACTTGTATTTCATTACAGATGGAGCTGCCTGTGGCTGAGTTTGACACTTCCAATGATAAGACCCTATTGTCAGTTGCTTATATCTTTGTGAAATTTTAAACATTCGGGCTGCAATTTTCCATGCCAGGCTGTCTTCCTCAGCTTGAATTTCTTTGGGAAATTTCAGCCAACCGTTTCTGAGAACAAGAATAATGAAAAACGTGTTGTTTTGCTATGTTAAAAAGTTCTTGAAACCTTTTCTTTGGAAATGCTCTAGCTCCTTTATGCTTTGGAGTAGGACGTGAAATTTGGCAGCAGCTTGGCCTGTATGTCATGGATGTACCTTTTGTCATCCCCATGAAAATCCTCCCACAATTTGCTAAGTTATAAGCCTTTGAATAGGTGCAGTTCATGTGTCCTCAGTAGAGATTTCTTTGATTTTAACAGCTAAAATCTGACTTTGCTGCCTTAATTATGTTTTTAATGTGGTTTCTCTGTGTATAATATTAATAATTGTCTTGGGAAATGTGACTGATATGCAGAGGAAAAAATGATTGTCACACTATGCTCAGAAATTTTCTTCACAATACTCAACAAAAGTAATACTTCATTTAATAAGAAACGGACAAACATGGAATCATAGTAATGTTAGGCTGGAAGAGACCTCAAGAGGTCATCTAGTTAATCTCTTTACCCCCAGCTGAGGCAGGACCAACTATGTGTATCTAGACCATCTTTGACAGTTATTTGTCTAACCTGTTCTTAAAAACCTCCGAAGATGGGGATTCCACAACCTCGCATGGAAGCTTATTTCTGTGCTTAGCTACCTTTATAGTTAGAAAGTTTTTCTCCAATATCTACCCATGCTGCAGATTAAGCCAGTTATATACTAAGTGGTCGGTGGGCTCATGATTTCTGAAAATTTCCACTTGGTATTTCCTGTATCTAAGGCCTAGATTTTGCTTTTACAGACCCTGTGTTGTGGTGGCACTGCCCCAGTAATAGCATAAGGAAGGCATTATGCCCCAAAACAGATGATTCCTTCTTAGCTCTCCTTTGTTTGGGGTGTGGATAATAATCAGCTACTGGTCTTGATAGTAGCAGATTGCTACCCTCTCTGCAGCTGAACTGCTGTGGCCATAGCATGTGAAGGGGACAGAGACAAGGCTCCATCCATTCAACATGAGTGGGTGGGTGGGCAGTGCACATTTACTTCTGTATCTTTGGACCACGGCCATGGTTCTATGCTGGCAAGCCAAACTATTTCGATGTTAGTAAAGATCAGCCTAAAGATGGCAATACATTCTGTATATAATGTACTTGGAATGGATTGGATTGTAAATTCTTTGGAGCAGGAACCACGTCTTCTTGCATCTACTGCAGTGGGGCTGCTGTCATGCTTGGGACTCTGGATGCTACTTAATCATAACGGAGAAGAACTGATTGAACGTGGAGCCAAGTATCTATGACAGTAGCTCGACATGCATAGAGATAGATTATGATAGACAAACACAAGGTCACACTGGGAGCTCTGGGAGACACAATCCTTCCCCCCAGCTCCCAGGCCTGTAGGGAGAATTCACATGTGGCATCCAACTTTTGGGTGTTGCAGCCTGCACCCCGCAGTACTCCCAGCTAGCTCTGTGCAGTGGCATCGAGAAAGGAGTGTGGCCATGGCCCTGACTCCTCCTCACCTCCTTTGTAGAGAGTAGAAACTTTGTAGGGAGTGATGTTCTTGGGGTGCAGAGAGGAAACAGCCTTTGAACTCCTCCAAGCACTGGAAGGACACTAGTGGGTCTAGATCTTCTGCATGGCACATAACTAGGGTGGTGAAGACTCCTTATGCCTTCTCCCCACCACCCTATATTCATGTTATACCCAGAGGCAATTTGGTCCAGAGGGGAGATAAAATAGAAACTGTTCTGGTGTGAGCCTGATGCATTTAGCCCCTGGTGCTAGAAGAGGGATTCCCCGGTAGAAAAATAGGGAAGACATGTTCACCTTGAAACTGCACCTCTAGCTATTCCAGTAGTTTAACTTGTACATGTGCGTTTAGGCTTTTCCTTTTTAATCAGCAGATTCTTACAGTATATAAGTATATACATTTTTATGAGTTATGAATCATGACATTTAATTTTCTTCATCAACATTAGTAGGTATTTGTTTATAATAATGGGCCAGAGCTAATCTAGTACTAGACAAATTTTATATTATAAAATGATTGCTGAGCATAGGAAGGTGTGTTCATTTGCATTTAAATTCACTTTCAAAACTGTGAAATCCTGCCACCCTCTGGACAGTAACCAAACAAAGAGACATTTCTTGCAGTCAGCCTCAAAGGATGCTGGAAAAAAGGACCATCAGCTAACAATGAACATTCATTGCTTTTTTTAACCACATTTTTTAAATTAAGTATTAGGCTGACTAAAAAATAATACTTGTTATTAAACCACAGACAAAACAATCATTTTAAGTATTAAAGGGCCTCCCCTCACTAGTAATAGCTAACCAAGCTGCAGACAACTTTAAAATCTTCAATTCTTAATCTTTCCTGATAGTTACTTTCCTGTTAATGTTTATGCTTTCAGGTTTGCTACCAAAACACAACAGAATTTCTATCCACTCAGTGTAAAAGGTTTATTTGCTGATCAATAAAAATTCTTATATTAGCAGTATTGGTGATAAATCCACTGAATGAATATATAGAATGACAAAGTCAAATAAAAGAGAGAAAGACAGAGTGGTATTCACGCTATGGTTGAACAAAATTAGTTATAAAGGTATGAGTGAGAAGCTTGTTTCTCTATTTGTACAGCACATAGCACTTAATACAAATAAAACTCCTAATGCATGTAAGGTGGTCATCTGAGGTAGTAATTTTCTGCAAATTAAACATTGTAAATTGTGTTTCCAGGACTAGCCAGAGGAAGGCTGCAGAATAGTGCAATGCACAGTACCTTATTTTGGCTACAAAGCCTAATTGTTCTTGCGCTTGGATGAGATCAGCCAGCTGTTTTTGCAGAGACATATCCTTACCATGGGCTTGCCTAATAAATGGATGCTCTAAAAGGTGGGTGACTGAAGGACGCTTTTCAAAATCCTTAATAAGACACCTGCAGAAACAGAGCAATAGCATTACACATACAGTATATGCTGTTTGTTACAAAATCATTTAATTTGACCTGAACATTAAACTGATGGCTTATTGTCTGGCAGTTCCTATCACAGAGACCCGACTACTTTTTCTGCTTATTGGTGTTATTGATTATATGAGAGGGCCATATTCACATTAGTATAAATCTGGAATAACATCACTTAACTCAGTGAAGTTACTCCACACTTGTACTGGTGTAACAGAGCAGAATTTGGGTCAGTAAACATATGTCAATCTTTTAAAAGAGTAAACAACATAAGGTACAGATATGCAGCATCACTGTAGTCTTGTTTTGTAGTATCCATTCAAAATAGTTTTCATCTGAGAACAAGGAGCGAAATCCTGTAGTAATTAATTTCCTACATATTCTCCAATAGGACCTCAGGATTTAACCCAATAAAATAAATGAGTAAGTAAACACTAGTCAGAACAATTTCATGCCAAGATTTTAATAAACTAGGAATGTTTTCAATGGGCTCTCACATACTATGGTGATGCATGTTAGTATAAGAACCTAGATAGGTAAATTAGCAAACCTACTTAGTATAGATTAGACTAGACACAAATGACTCAGACTTAAATGCTAATCAGGATGTGCAAGTTCAATTGCTGGCAGATCAGGTGATCTCATAATGAGCAAACAGACAGAGCTTATTAAATTAACATGGAATAATGTTTAAATAATAAATATCATAGAGAACAGTTAACGATCTAAAATCTAGGATGCCATAATTAGAAGTATAATTCAGTGCCAGAACAGTAAAGCTGGAATAATATGACCCAAATAAAGAAATGTGTTTAAAGGATCAGACATTTTCCAAAAGTGTCCTTTAATTTCTTTTTGTATTAGTTGGTTCAATTTTACTGAGTTCAGTAATTATACTATGATTGTACTATAATGATCATTTGAGAATCAGCAAAAGAAAAACTATAATACAGTATATATTGCAATCCTAGCATATATCTCTTGTCGTTTCACTGAACTCCTGGTAGACTCTGATCCAAGATGAGTTAGTCTAAATAAATGCTTTAAAATTAACATGTTTTTACACTTCATATTTTAGATGCTTTAAAATTAACATGTTTTTACACTTCATATCTACCGATATTTCATGAAGCAATTACACCAATTATACATTTAAAGAAGACTTTTCTTTACATGGGAAAATTTGACAAGCAGAGGATACCATTTTACACAAAAAGTGCAATGAAGCTTTCATACCTTTTACAGCACCCAATACTCTATCAATAGCAATCTGCAAACTTTAAATTATATCTAAAATATTATATATTTTAGTTGATTAGAAAATGACAAAATGCATTAGCGAATTATTAAAGTTCAGCCTCACCTTGAATATTTTCTAGAACATTAAAGCTTGTTTCCCAGAATAATCCTGCAACATCAGTCTTTCAAAATAACTTTAATAATTTTGGTTCTTCAGGACCATTTTCACAGCCCCTTCTCATTGACCATCATCTAGTCCAAAAAAGACAGTCTGTAAAATGTTCTGTCAATTTTACAATTGATCAGAAGAGTTTTGCTATCTGTTACAACTGGAGCTTCCTGATAGAAAAACTAAACCAACAGAACCTACATTATCTCCATTCCTCTGACTGCAGAGCTATAAATACTACTGCTGCCCTTCCATGAAAAGAAATCAATCATTTGGCTTTTACAGGTTCTGAGTCCTTTTTGTTTTGTTTTAGGGATTTTTTGTTTGTTTGTTTCTTAGCCATGATTTATAAAAGTGAATGCACTCACACACAAAATTTTGGGCATGTCAATCTCCATTTAAATGTATACCCTTCTCTTTAGAGAGAGAGAGAGAGAGAGAGAGTGTAAAATGAGAGCTAATATTATAAACAAAAGTGAGAGAAAACACACAAAACTACCAAGCATTCAAATCATGTATTCCTTATTTAATAGAACTAGCGATTTACTTTATTTCAAATGTCTATCATGAGGAATTAATACTGAAAAGTTTATATTGAATTCATTTGAGGCTTACCACCCTAACAGAAATATACCACACAGGAAAAGTCAAAAATATTATTTTGATATAACTGACAATACCAGGTGCTAAGACAACATTCCAATTTTTTTAAAGACAATAATAAATTAAGGGTTAGAATGAAATCTGTACAAGAAATGGGATGGCTAAAGTGCTGTTAAAAGCACTAATGGCATGAAAGCTTTTTACCTTACTGAATTGCAGAGATTAGGACAAATTCTGCTCTGAGTTATACCTGTTGAAGTCTAGAGAAACTCTGCTAACTAGGCCTAGTGCTTCTGATTGCTAATCTTACATGTAGGGATGGCCCAGGGCTGAAATATCCAACTGTCCATGGTACTGCATGTAGTATAGTAAAAAATTACCTATATTACACTGTGAGTTTGTCACAGTAATACTGGTAAATATCACAGAAATATAGTAACAAATAGTTAGAAGTTAGAGGCATTGTTTTCTTCTCCCATTTTTAATGCAATTAAAAAGCACAATGAGCCAATATTAATTGTGACCAGATGCTTAACACAATTAGTATTAACAAGAAGGACAGAACACAAGCCAGAATAGAGAAAGACCAGGTTAAAGAATATTTAGATAAGTTAGATATATTCAAGTTGGCAGGGCATGACAAAATTAAACTGACGGCATTTAAGAAACTAGCTGAAGCAATCTCGGAACCATTAGTGATTATATCCATGAACTCATGGAGGACAGGTGAGGTCCCAGAGGGCTGGAGAAAGGCAAATATAGTGCCTGTCTTTAAAAGGGGAACAAAGGAAACCCAAAGAATTTCCAGTCAGCCTAAATTCAATACCTGGGAAAATAATGGAACAAATTATTTAACAATCAATTTGTAAGCACCTAGAGAATAATGTGATAAGTAAAAGCCTACATGGATTTGTCAAGAACAAATCATGCTAGACCAACCTAATTTCCTTCTCTGGTAGGGTTACTGGCTTAGTGAATATGGGGGAAGCACTATATGTGATATGCCTTGATTTAAGTAAGGCTTTTGACACAGTCCCACATGACATCCTCAAAGCCAACTATGGAAATGAGGTCTAGATGAAATTACTATAAGGTGAGTGCACAAATGGTTGAAAAACCATACTCAAAGTGTAATTATCAATGATTCACAATCAAACTAGGAGTACATATTTAGTGGGATCCTTCAGGGGGTCTATCGTACTATTCAACATTTTCATTAATGACTTGGATACTGGAGTGGGGAGTATGCTTATAAAATGTGTGGATAACACAAAGCTGGGAGTGGTTGCAAGCACTTTGGAGGACAGAATTAGAATTCAAAATGACCTTGACAAATTAGAGAATTAATCTGAAATCAACAAGATGAGATTCAATACACATCAGTGCACAGTATGATACTTTCGAAGAAACATCAAATGAACAAGTACAAAATGGGGAAAACGGGCTAGGCAGTAGTACAGCAGAAAAGGAACTGGGTCTTATAGTGGATCAGAATTTAAATATGAGCTAACAATGTGATTCAGTTGCAGTAAAGTCTAATATTCTAGGACATATTAACAGGAGTGTTGTTTGTTAGACACAGGAGGTAACTGTCCTGCTCTACTTGGCACTGTGGAGGCCACGGCTAGCGTGCTGTGTCCAGTTCTGGGCACCATATTTTAAGAAAGATGTGGACAAATTGGAGGGAATCTAGAAGAGAGCAACACAAATGAAAAAGAGGTTTAGACAACTGACCTAAGAAAAAAGGTTAAAAAACTGAGCATGGTTAGTCTTGAGAAGAGAAGATGGAAAACATGATAACAGTCTTCAAATATCTTAAAAGAGCAGTTGTAAAGAGGCTGGTAATCAGTCATTCTTCATGTCCATTGAAGGAAGGACAAAAAGTAATCAGCTTAATCTGCAGCAATGGAGATTTGGGTTAATTAAGAAAAACTTTATAAGGATAGTTAAACACTGGAATAAGTTATTAAGAGAGGTTGTAGAATCCCTGTCATTGGAGGTTTGTAAGAACAGTTTAGACAAACACCAGTTAAGGATGGGTTAGGTGTAATTAGTCCTGCCTTAATGCAGGTGAATAGACTAGATTATCTCAAGGTCCCTTACAGCCCTACATTTCAATTATTCTATGGACTTAGAAGCTGCCATACTGGAACAAATAATCAGAAAAATGTGTAAAGGACTGGAGTCAGTTCTCAGAGATCGGGTCCTGAGTGTCCTGGTAGAAAAGACAGACACATTAGAAATTCCAGGCCCATTGAAATTAATGGAGATTTTGCTAATGGAGCTGGGATTTCACCCGTTATGTTCAAGATCCCACCTTGGACCAGACTCCGTCTGAGACACTCAGACCACATTGCCTGCCTTTCTTCTGGTCTCCTAAGGGGCACATGGGTGCAGACGTATAGGCTGGCCTATAAAAGCCCATTCTCCCCACACAGAGGAAGCAACCCAGAATAGCAGTGAAAACAGCAACAGTATGATCAAAGACATACTTCACTGTCCTATGAACCATGTCCTTGCCATCCAAAGTCAACATCACTTACCTCACAGAATACACAGTTTCTGTAGGTGAAAGAGGGCTCGTGCAGAAGAAAAGGAACAATGTGACATGGGACAAATTGTAGGTAGGTTGCTAGGAGAAATAATATGACATGACTGGGACAGTCATTATCAGAGGCAGTATTTAGCAAGAATTTTTTAGTATATTAAATGTTCTTCCCCTCTCCTTTGTCCCTTCATTGCCTATTTATACTACAAGCAGTTTGGGGCTAGGATCTATATTATTGTTTATTTATAAGTTTTGTAGGGAGAGTAGCTTGAAGCTTGTAATATGACTGAAAATTTTCTGGGAGGTTTTAGTGTTTTTATTGTCTCTGCAACCTGTCTTAGGTGCCTGAGGATTAAGATAGTTGCCTTCTTGTTAATATTTTAATAACTCTAAATAAATATCTAGAAAGTGCCTAACACACTTTGGGCACTAGATGAATAATTATATTAATATAATAATAACAACAACAACAGGCAGCCTGTGGGGAAAGAAAGTTATTCCATGGCTCTGGCCCTTTGTTTCATGGCTGCATTCTGTGCAGCCCACTGTTCCACACTGCGGCTTATAAAAAGAAGTTTGTTCAGCTGTTTACCACTCTCTACTAACAAGCAAAAATCCCCATATGTCAAAAGTCCCAGATATTGTCACAAATCTATGACTGCCTAGGATTTCATGAACCTATGGCACTAAAAAATGATGACACACAGCTGATCAGTCTGAAGGTGACGAATGGCTGGATCACTGCAGCCAAGCCACCAGGTCCTTGTCCTGGAGGAAAAAGGAAAGCTACTTAGTAAGAAGACATTGAATTGTCCTTCACTATCTTGCAATACCTATGCGGGGTATGGACTTCTTTCACAGATGTTGCTGCACATGATCCTTGGAGATTGTTGAGCTTCATCTTGCTCGATAGCCCAAACTCTGCCAGGGGCTGCAAGACGATCTCAATATATTGGTTTCTACCCCAGCAAGTTCAGCTCAAATTCAATTGACTTTTTTTTGCAAAACTAGATGAGAGTTCTTGGCATCAATCAGAGCTCTGGTCTCTTTGGGTTATGCAGGATGGGTTCCTTAGGTGACTTGCAAGATGGGGAAATTTCCATACATCGGATGGCCATATGGCTTTAATTGGAGTTTTTGTACCATTACTCACCTTGGCAGACTGAGCAGCAAATAGCCCATTGCTAGAATCTCCTCTATTTTGAATTAGAAATACTATATATTCTGGGATGTATTCAGTGCTTCTGTGAACTGCCACTCAGATTACAGTTGTTGCTAATGGGGTACTGAACATGTGCTACATATTCCTTGTTTCTAAAACAACACTTCTTGGGCCTTTAACTGCGTGTTCAGTGGAAGAGGAAGTGACAGGCTGCCAATGTCTCTACAGGTGTTCAATAAGGTAGTTGCTTCCCAAGCTGGCAGCTGGCATTGGCATTATCCTTTTCTTCAGAAGAGGTTTATTTAATGTACAGTACCCAAATCCACCTCAGCTGACCAGAGCAGGAGGCGAAGCTGCTGAGGTGACTGTATGTTCTTCTGCTTGACAAGCCTGAAAAAGCATGTGACAGCAGAACCCCAACTAGAAGCCAAGGTCATTAATTTCCTCACTGGGGAATTACCTCTTCTTACTGAGATAAAATTTACATGAAGCTGAGCATTGTTACAGGCCAGAAGAAACAGGTTCCACTGAACTGCATTCTCAGACAGAAACGACGTATGTGGAAAAATAAAGAGTAAAATTTCACAAGTACAGTAGTTCCTTACCTAACTAGTGGACATAGGTGTCTAAGGAGGTTTTTAAGCTGCGGCTTGACAAAACCCTTGCTGGGATTACTTAGCTGAAGTTAGGCCTGCTTTGAGCAGGGAGTTGGACTAGATGACCTCCTGAGGTCCCTTCCAACTCTAATATTCTATGATTCTATATACTAGTATGGATACTAGTCAGTGTTTGTGACTGATATGCTATGTTTCACCTCTCTGCCGTAGTCCCCAGTCCTGCACAGGGATCTTTACGAGCAGATCTTTAAGCCTGTGTGGATCTGACTGCAGACGATGGATTTAATACTGGACATCTACACTGGTCCCTGTTGTGTTGTTCCTGCCCTTCTTCCTTTCAATTGCATGTGTTCCAACTCTCAATGGAAACTGGACTGCCCAAACTCCATATGTTCACAGAACTTATTTTCAGGCAAGGAAACTATATTCAAATATTTAAGAGGGACTGAATTCCTTGGGGAAAATCTGGCAAAGTCAGGAAAACATTAAGCAAAAGCAGGAACACATGCCTTTGAAATACAGGTACATTTACATTGAAAAGATGAACATCTAATGAAGGCCTAGCACCACTTTCTTGGTTAAAATTCTGGGCTTTATAACATACATCAGAAGTCCTGTATCCTCTCATACCGCTCTCAGGGGTTGGCTCTGCCAGCGTTCCCACAAGTTACTTCCCAAAATGTTTTTCTTTTTAATGTTTTTAAAAGACAGTAGATGAGAGGCAGCTATGGGCCATTTGAATACTGATCTAAGACCAATTTGGACAGTTAGTCTAAGTAATGTGATCAGTTCAACATCAACTGTATGGTAACTACAACTAAAAACACCAACCCTACCGCACCTGCAAATTAATGTAATTTGTTTGGCCCATGGAATTTATTAATGAAGATCCAAGCTGTGGGACTCCTACTTCTCATTGTACAAATTGGCTAGAAAATCCATTACAAGATGTGTGCCACGTAAGATATACTAAAATTATGTTCAGATTTGGACTGTGTGACTATCAAATAAAAAGAGGGGTAAGTAAGCAGCAGTTGAAAAGGAAACAAATATTGTACATGCTGGCCTTGATGAAAGTCAATCCATTACCTAATTTGAAATTCTAGTATCTTCCATCATGCTTTCTTTTCTGAAAATTAATTCTCAGAATTCATTAGTGTCACTACATTAAACATAGGTTGCAGCCATTTGCTGCAATCTCACAGCCAGGCTCCTAAGCACCATTTCCATTCTGCCACAATTACAGGCAAAGATGAAGCATTTATTAGCAGGAAACAAGAGCAGACATCCACACACAAGCCTGTCTGAGACAGCCTCTAAAAATTCACTGGCTGCTTGCACTTGGACGATAACATTGTTGGAATCGTTATGTCTCAACAATGTAAACTGCCATTTTGCAACTAGCAGATCAGATGACTGAAAGGGGGAACTATTTATCAGCAGTCTAGAACAAATATTTACTAATGAATAAATGGAATGAAATAGATTTTATAAGAGCACTAATAGTGGCCTGAATATTTTGTAAGCATGGAAAGAAAAAACAATGACTAATGCCACTCATTATTCCAGCCAAAGCTGATTAGACTAGCATTAGTGTTTCTTTTTGAAATTCTTTTTTTTTTTAACAAGAGTGATTAAAACCTCCTTAGCTACAAATTTGTTCTTGAAAAAAAATGGATTTAGTGAGCAGATCCAGCCCTTATACTATATTGTTAGGCATAGTATATTTTATTTGCAGCATTTGATGGACAAAACAATATACCTCCACTAATATTTTAATCCCAAGATGCTATGCTTTAACATATACAAAAAACAGAATGTTTTTTATTTAGATTAAGTGGGCAAAATAAGAGCAAAATAAGGTTTCCATGAGAGATCACAGAGTATCTTTGTGTTTTCTATAGCAGGTACATCAGGAAAAAAAATTGTAACCGTATCTGCAGCAGGGAGAAGAGCTCTCCTGTGAGAAGGTGCAGTGCACATACAGCAAGTCATAACACATACACATTACACTCACCAAAGTGTAATTGCTATGGATCTGTCTATCCAAACATTTATACTGTGTACATCAATGTGGTATCCAAGTGCCTAGGGATAGGCAACCCAGACCAGCTGTGATAAGAAACTGCCCCAAATTCAGAAAGCTCCTTTCCTGGATTTCAAAGAGTGCACTTACTGGATCCAGTCAGAATGGCAGGCATAATGCTGTAAGAAAGGCTGGTGTGTCAGCCTAATTTCCAAACTAACAAGACAGATAGTTTTTCAGCCAAAGTTTGAATTCCTTCTTGCTGGAACTCCAACTGAGGGGAAGGCGGGTGGGTGTGGAATGGACATGAGCAACTCATCTCGAAGAACAATAGTTACAGGTAAGTAACCGTTCTTTAAGTGCTTGCTCATGTCCATTCCCAGCTTAGGTGACCCACCAACAATGCCTTCAGAGGCGGGTAGGAATTCATGGACGTGGCACTTGAAGCACTGCTCTACTGAAGCCAGCATCATCCCAAGCTTGCTGTGTTAAGGCATATTGTGATGCAAAGATATGTACCGATGGATCAGGAAGCAGCCCTGCAGATGTCCTGGATGGGACATGAGCTTGAAAGGCCACAGATGAGGCTTGCACTCTTGTTGAGTGGACTGTCAAGTGCCCCAGATGCATGACTTCAACTCGCTCATAACATGTTTGGATGCAGGCCGTAATCCATTTTGAGATTCACTGCGAAGAAACCAGCATTCCCTTAATTCGGTCTGCAACAGCTATGAAGAGTTGTGTTGAACAAGGAAAACGTTTGGTCCTGTCGATGTAAAACGCATGGGCACGTCTGACATCAAGAGACTGCAGGTATCTCTCTTCACTGGAGCTGTGAGGATTGGGACAAAAGACAGATAGAAAGATGCCCAGGTTAAGGTGAAAGTGCAAGACTACCAGTGCGAGGCCAGGTGTGAGCGCAGTTGGACCTTGTCCTTAAAGAATACCATGTAGGGTGGTTCTGATGTCAATGCCCTGATCTCCAAAACTCATCTGGTGGACATAATAGCCATGAGGAAGGTGACTTCCAGGACAGATGTGTAAGGGAGCGTGAGGCCATGGGTTCAAAGGGTGGACCGGTGAGCTTGGAAAGGACCAAGTTCAAGTCCCACTGAGGAAAAGGCTTCCTTATTGATAGGAAAAGCCTTTCTAATCCCTTAAGGAGCCTGGTCATCATTTTGTTCGAAAAAACTCTTCTACCTTCCACTAAGGGGTGGAAAGAAGATATGGCAGCTGCATGGACCTTAACAGATGAGAGGGCCAATCCCTCCTGTTTTAGGTGCAGCAGATACTCCAGAATTGTCAGGATTGACACCTCTATCAGGGACTCTCCATGTTGTGTTGCCCAGCAGGTGAAGTGCTTTCACTTAGCCCTCCAGGCTGATCTGGTTGATGGCTTCCTGCTTTCCAGGAGCATGCGCTGAACTTGGGCTGAGCAGGCCTGTTCCTCCTGACTCATGCCATCAGATATAGGGAGCTCAGCTCTGGGTGGAGCAGGTGACCTTGATCTTGAGACAGGCGATCCAGCCACAGTGGCAAACCCAATGCCTGGGATCCACCAACCCCAGAAGCATCCCGAACCAATACTGCCAGGGCCATGCTGGTGCTACAAGGATGACCCGTGCCCTGTTCCTCCTCACCTTCAGGAGAACTTTGTGGATCTGCAACGGCAGATTGCCTTGGGGAAGCGTGTTCTGCTCTACATACCTGTTCTGTGGATAAACAAAGAACTTCATACTGCAGTGCCATCAATCCAGCGCTATTTACAAGCTCTAGATCCATATAAAATAATTTTAAAAATAAAGTGAATAGACATTGAATGGCAATGAGTGCCTAGGTAAAGGACAAAGCATAGTGGCACTATCCAGTATATCAAAACCACAGCTAAGGCATTTTAACTCTTCCAGGAAAGAGAAATTCTTAAAAAGCAGCACTTTTATTTCCAAGTCAATACTACTCTATTATCAGCTCTGAGGGGGACCAAAAAAGTCTAATTCCCAGCGAAAAGTAAGCTCTTTTGGAAAGTTTCTAAGTGTGTAATGTTCTATTCCTGGTTCTCCCTGTACACTACCTGTGTCTTTGACTGTTCATCCCTGCCTCTGTCTTCCATGGAGCTCTCTGGCAGATGCTGGTCTGTCACATGCAGCAGACAGGTGGAAGGGAACAGGCACATCATGAATTACATTTGCAATAATGATCCAATGATGTGTCCCTTTCTCTGAGGCCTCCCTGCCTCCTGTTCCCTTTCCTGCTCATCCCCCCACAGCTGCAGGTCAGTCCTGTTTTGAAAAATAAAGAGAAAATGGTGGCATATTTACCTATAGCATTTCTGTTTTCAGTCTTAATTCTAAAGGACACACAGGATACAGACAGTATTGTCTACAGAGCTGCATATAGATGACCTTTCAGTCAAAGTGCACCCTGTGATTGAGGATATATCTATCTGCCAGTTGAAGATAGGCATTATGACCTATGAGGGAAGACTGAAAAAACTGGGTTTATTTAATCTGGAGAAGAGACGACTGAGATGGGAGGTGAGGGGGGCATGATGATAATTTTCAAGTACATAAAAGGTTTTTACAAGGAGGAGGGAGAAAAATTGTTCTCTTTAACCTCTGAGGATAGGACAAGAAGCCATGGGCTTAAATTGCAGCAAGGGCGGTTTAGGTGGGACATTATGAAAAACTTCCTAACTGCCAGGGTACTTAAGCACTGGAATAAGTAGCCTCGGAAGGTTGTGGAATCTCTATCACTGGAAATTTTTTTAAGAACAGGTTGGACAAACACCTGTCATGGATGGTCCAGATAATACTTAGTCCTACCATAAGTGTAGGAGACTGGGCTGGAAGACCTCCCTTCTAGTCCTACACTTCTATGATTATTTATGGCTCCTTCAACTACCAGTGCAATTCAAAGGGGCCGTTATCAGGCAGGAGATTCTGATCTATTATCTAGCTGATATTTCCTTTTCAATTTTAGGCCTATCACTCTTTCATATATTTAATTAATTCTCTCTCTTCTGTGCTGCAAAAATATTTGATGCACAAAAGCTGAATCCTCTACTACCTGTGCTGGTAGTGCTACAACCTATCTGTGGGAGATAGAATAAATTGACTTGAAAGGATTAAACCCTCCCCTGAACACAGAGCTACTGGAGGAGAAATGCAGCAGACACACTCCATTTCTCTGTTGTATTAGAATCACATGGGGATCCTCCAAAAGAAACGACAGGTGAGGTAAATCCTGAACACAAGGATTTCCTGGGATATTGTCAGGACATCCTGAATGGGTATCAGACAACTGGGATTTTCATCGCATTGTTCTCTATGTCTGTTGAATGAAAAAGTATGTGTGAGGGTAGGGGAAATAAAATCTATATAACTAATATTTTAGGAATGTTCATGGAAAATGTCTGTGTCCAATATATTGGAGAAGTAATTCAGGAAGAGCTAATACAATCAGGATTTCTGGATATAGGAATATTTGAAATTGCTGGTCTCTGACCCCATGCCAGAGTTCCTCTGACATCCACCTCTTGATCATCTCCTATGCCCTCTCTGTCTAGCACTAACCTCAGACCAGTCTTCTCTAGGGAAAACGCAAAGTTAAAAACACTTAGGAATTACCTAATGCCTTCTCACAGCAAGCCTTAAAAATAGAAGCACCACAGAGTGGCATGTGGCACCTGCCTGCCCAGGGGGTCCCAGAGCAGCTGAAGCACTGAGACTGTGAGCAGGAGCAATTAAGGATTTCTTTCCTATAGACGAAGATGGAAGTAGTAAAAGGATTGGGAGCCACTAGGCTGCGAGGTGAGCTGCAGGAACACCTCGGTGGGTGTGCTAGGAGGCTCCTGGGTAGGTTGAGTAATGAACACTTCATGGGGGGAGGAGTTTAAAGGAGGAGGACATAAAGATACTGGCACTTCACCAGGCAGTTCTTGCATTTGCTTTGTCTGACTGGCGGTATGCTCTCCTGCACCCTGCTAAGTATTCCGAGTGTTGCTCATCTCCCGCTCCACACCCTCCAGACTTCTGCTGAGCCACCAGCCGATCCACACTCTTCCTGGTACTCTGTCCACAGAGTGCATGTGTTAGGACGGGCAGCTGAGAAAAGCAATAGGAATAAGCCCAGTGCCACCGGAGGAGACTCAGCCGCATTCCCAACACTAATGCTGATGCCTGAGTAGTCTAAGTGGGGTACTCTAGGGGGAACAGGGTACCTTAAAAGAGCTCTTAGATCTCTTTAAAGATCTCTGAGTTCTCATTGAAGAGCTCTTCACTGGGTTGTTGAAGACAGTGATCTTCACTGAATGCTCTGTCTGATCCCCACCTGAAAACAGCTCATGTATGTGTGAGAACCTCTGCAATACTGCAAGGTCAGCGAGATACTGGTTCAGCTGCTGAACGTGGACTATTTTAAACTTACTCTCTGCCTAAGTTTCTAAGATTTCAGAAAAGTGTGAAGTGGTGGACATGGGTAATTTACTCATGTGATCCTGCTACTTCAATTCGAACATCTCCATCTCTTTTGACATTTGCAAACACCTCTGTCTTCCTTCCCACTGAGTAATAGACAAGTTTCTCAAGTCGAGTGTGCATCACATCCCAGGTGAGAAAATACAGTAATATGTTCTTTCTGTTTGTCACATTTTTGTTTAGATTGTGAAAAACTGATCTACAGCCAGAGAACTGAGATAATAAATGAGACATAAGGGCTTGTAGGATCTAGATGATCAATTAGGAGATAAAAATTACTCATCAGTATGAAATTCAACCTTGAGATTCATGTCTATAGTTTCATGCTTTACATGAAAAGTAATACAAAAATCTAAATTTACAAAGTTAGGAAATCAGATTTCCATTGTTTTTACAATCAGTCAATACATTTTTATTACCATGATAGATGTTGGAGACCCTAAGTCTTGAAATTTCACATTTTGAGTTTACTACTCCCTGCGTTTCTTAATTCTTTAATTCCCTGCAGTTTGAGAGGGACTAATTAATTCAAGGAGCCGTAATAGCTAATCATTGGCTAAATAAATTTAAAAAGAGAATGTCTCTCCCTAGAGATATCATTGCTCATTTTAATTAAAATTACCCTTTTCTGATGTAATGTAGCCTTCTGCTCCAAGAACATATGAACTCTTCTTGCCACCTCCAGACACACTGCAAAACATAGTTACTTACCAGTAACTGTTGTTCTTCGAGATGTGTTGCTCATATCCATTCCACTTAGGTGTGTGTACGCCCTCGTGCACGGCCAATCGGAGAACTTTTACTAGCAGTCCCTGCAGGGGCCGGTCCAGCGACCCCGTAGTGTCGCCGCCATGCGGCGGCACAACTGTCGCTGCCGGCCCCTCCCCTCTTCAGTCCCTTCTTTCTGCCGACTCCGACAGTGGGGACGGAGGGTGGGTGTGGAATGGATATGAGCAACACATCTCGAAGAACAACAGTTACTGGTAAGTAACTATGTTTTCTCCTTCGAGTGGTTGCTCATATGCATTCCACTTAGGTGAATAACAAGCCTTACCTGGAGGCGGGTAGGAGTCAACGTCGGGCTGCCCTCAGCACTGCCCTGCCTACGCGAGCATCGTCCCTGGACTGCTGGACGATAGCGTAATGCGTGGCAAAGGTGTGCACAGAAGACCAAGTGGCAGCCTTGCAGATGTCTTCCAGGGGAACCCTCTCCAGGAAGGCCGCCGACGCGGCCTGGGCCCTTGTCGAGTGCGCCGTCACTGGTCCGGGAAGCTGGACACCCGCACTCTCGTAGCACAGCCGGATACAGGCGATGATCCACTTGGCGATGCCTTGTGATGACACTGGGGAGCCTCTCATCCTCTCTGCCACCGCAACGAAGAGCTGGGTGGTCTTGCGGAGCGGCTTTGTTCTATCGAGGTAGAACGCCAGAGCCCTCCTCACGTCGAGGGTGTGTAATCTCCTCTCGTCCTCGGACCCGTGCGGTTTTGGGAAAAACACAGGGAGGAAAATATCTTGGTTACAATGGAACCTAGAGACTACCTTAGGTAGAAAAGCTGGGTGAGGCCTAAGTTGTACCTTATCCCGGAAGAACACTGTATAGGGGCGTTCCGAGGTCAGGGCTCTCAGCTCGGAGACCCTCCTGGCGGAAGTGATGGCCACAAGGAAGGCCACCTTCCAGGACAAGACCAGCAGGAGGCAAGTGGCCAAGGGCTCAAAGGGGGGCCCCGTCAGTCTGTCAAGGACTAGGTTCAGGTCCCAGGGAGGCACCGGGTCACGGACCTGCGGATACAGCCTCTCGATTCCCCTGAGGAACCTCACCGACATGGGGTGAGAGAATAGGAACCTCCCCTCCACTGGCTGGTGGAAAGCCGAGATGGCTGCCAAGTGGACCCTTAGGGAAGCCAACGCCAACCCCTGTTGTTTGAGGTGCAGCAGGTAGTCCAGGACCGCCTGCATGGAAGACGTACCGGGGGTTATGCCCCGCGATTCCGACCAGCAGGTGAACCTCCTCCACTTGGCCTTGTATGCGCTCTGGGTGGAGGGCCTCCTGCTTCCCAGGAGCACATGTTGGACCTGCTCCGAGAAGGTTCTCTCCTTCTCCGTTAGCCAGAGAGTCTCCAGGCCGTCAGGTGTAGGGAGTCCAGGTTGGGGTGCAGCAGGCGACCGTTGTCTTGGGAGAGAAGGTCCGGTTTCTTCGGGAGCTCGATCGGGGGAGCGACTGACAGGTCTTGGAGCAGGCAAAACCAGTACTGTCTCGTCCACGCTGGGGCGATCAGGATGATGTCCGCTCTGTCCCTCTTGATTTTCAAGAGGACCCTGGGCAGGAGCGGGAGGGGGGGAAACGCGTACAGGAGGCCCCCCGTCCATTCGATCAGGAACGCGTCGGAGACGGAGCCCGGCTCGTGACCCCTGAGCAAGCAAAACCTCGGGCACTTCGCGTTCCAGGCTGACGCGAACAGGTCCAGGTGGGGAACACCCCACTCGCGGAAGATCATGGCGACCACCTCCGGGTGAAGAGACCAGTCGTGCTGGGGAAGAAACGACCTGCTGAGGTGATCTGCCTCGTCGTTCCTGGCCCCCGGGAGGTAAGAGGTGGTTAAACAGAAGTTGCGTCTCACCGCCAGGTCCCAAAGTCGAAGCGCCGCCTGGCACAGTAGCGAGGAGTGTGCTCCCCCTTGCTTGTTGATGTAGTACATTGCAGTGGTATTGTCTGTCAACAACTGTACCATTCTCCCGAATAAAGCGTGGCGAAACACTTCGCAAGCCAGTCTGACTGCCCTCAGTTCCTTTACATTGATATGGAGGGCAGTCTCCCTCCGGGACCAGAGGCCCTGTGTGGTTAGGCCACCAGTGATATGGGCTCCCCACCCCAGGTCTGAGGCATCCGTGATCAGAGTGATCGAGGGGGTGGGTGCCCTGAAGGGAATTCCCTTCAACACGATTTTGGGGTCCAGCCACCAGTTCAGTGACCCCAACACCGCAGGGGGGACTGTTACCACCCTGTTCAGAGCATGCCTGCTGGGCATGTACACTTTCTTTAACCAGCTCTGGAGGGGCCTGAGTCTGAGGCGGGCCAGCCCCACTACATAAGTGCAGGAGGCCATGTGGCCTAGCAGCCGTAGGCACTGCCTGGCTGTTGTCGTGGGACACCTCTGGAGTTGCAAAATTATCGCCGCCATGGCCTCGAACCTCGCGCGTGGGAGGGAGGCTTTGGCCCGCACTGAGTCCAGGCGAGCCCCTATGAACTCTATGTCCTGTACTGGGTATAGTGTTGACTTCTGCTCGTTTATGAGCAGCCCCAGGGTATGGCAGGTGGTTTGGATGAGGGAGACCGCCTCGCGCACCTGCGACTTGGTCTTGCCCCTTATCAGCCAATCGTCCAGGTATGGGAAGATTTGGACCCCCTTGCACCTCAGGGAGGCCGCCACCACTGCCATACACTTCGTGAACACCCTGGGGGATGAGGCCAGGCCAAAGGGGAGGACCGTAAATTGGTAGTGTCCACCAGCTACCGTAAACCTTAGGAATTTCCTGTGGGCGGGAAGGATGGAGACGTGAAAGTACGCATCCTTCAGGTCGAGGGCGGCAAACCAGTCCCCTGGGTTCAGTATTGGGATGATGGACGCTAGGGAGACCATGCGGAATTTGAGCTTTTTTATGAACCTGTTGAATTTGCGCAGGTCCAGTATGGGTCTGAGGCCTCCTTTTGCCTTGGGGATGAGGAAATACCTGGAGTAGAATCCCCTCCCCACCTCGAGTGGTGGGACCACTTCTATGGCACCTTTGAGAAGGAGGGTGTGAACCTCCTGGTGGAGTACATGCTCGTGAGATGGGTCCCTGAAAAGGGACGGGGGAGGGAGTTGGGGGGGTAGCCAGCAGCTGGAGGGCATAGCCCCAGCAGATGGTGCTGAGGACCCATTGGTCCGAGGTTATCTCCCGCCACAGGCTGATGTATGGTCTTAGCCTGTCCCGGAAAGGTGGGGGGTGGCCCAAGGAACGTAAAGGGGTACCACCCTCGGGCACAATGTCAAAATTGTCTTTTGCCCTTTGGGCCCCGGGAGGGGCCTTTGAAGGAAGATGAGGGGGTCGCAGGTTGGTCGCGTCATCCTGCGCCCCTGTTCCTGTCCCGACCCCTGGGAGGGGGGTAGGACCTAGGCGGAGGCCTAGTCTGCTGCTGGTGCCGCTGCGGCGGTTGATGCGGCTGTAGGCGTGCTTGCAGTCTTGCCGCCTGGGGTGTGTAAAGGCCCAAGGAGCGTAGCGTCGTCCTTGAGTCCTTCAGGGCGTGCAGCTTCTCGTCCGTCCTCTCCGAGAAGAGGGCGGCTCCATTAAACGGCAGGTCTTGAATGGAGTGCTGCACCTCCTGGGACAGTTCAGTAGATTGCAGCCACGCTGCTCGCCGCATAGCGACAGCGGAGGCCATAGCCCTGCTGGCCGTGTCCGCAGCGTCAGAAGCAGTTTGTAAGGCCGCACTGGCTACTGTCACCCCTTCCTCCAGGACCATGGCAAAGTCGGCGGCCTGGTCTGGAGGCAGGGACTCCGAGAACCTTTTCAAGGAGTCCCATAAGTTTAGATTATATCTGCCCAGGAGAGCCTGATGGTTGGCTACCATGAGCTGGAGCGCCCCTATGGAGTAGACCTTCCTGCCAAAAAGGTCTAGTCTCCTGCCCTCTTTGTTTTTAGGGGAGGCACTCTGTGCACCCTGCCTGTCTTTCTGGTTGGCAGCCTCTACCACCAAGGTGCCCGCGGCAGGGTGCTCGTATAAGTATTCGTGCCCCTCGGCTGGCACATAATACTTCTTCTCTGCACCCTTAGACGTGGGGGCGACCAAGGCAGGGGTCTGCCATACTGCCTTGGCTAGGCGTAGGACCCTTTCGTGAATGGGGAGGGCAAATCTAGAAGGGCCTTGGGTCCCCACCCGTCCGAAGAGGGGGTCCACCTCTTCTTCTAGAACCTTGACCTGTAATCCAGGTTCGAGGCCACCCGTTTCAGGAGTTCTTGGTGGGCCTTAAAATCAATGAGTGGGGCCCCTTGGTCCCTTATGACCGCCTCATCAGGGGATGATGAGTACGAGGGGTGGCGGGGTCCTGTGGAGGGGCCCTCCCCAGGGTCCTCCTCCTGGGAGGAAAAGGATCGGTCACCCTCCTGAACCGAGGGTGCTTGTTGAGAGTGGGTGACCGAGGCAGGGGCTGGCATAGTTCCCTGCCCCATTTGAGATGCTCATTGGGCCCACATTGGCCACTGCCAGGGCCCTTGGGTCCAGCTCAGAGGCAGCGCCGGTGCCGAGGGCAACGCCGGCGCTGCTGCAGGCGGTGTCGGTGCCGGCACTGCGGGAAGGGGTACCTGCGGCACCAGGGTCTGCAGTACCGGAGGAAACGGTGCCGGCTGCGTCGGTGCCGGTTGCGGTACCGGTGAGGGCTCTTGCTCCTGGCGGCGGGTCCGGGATCCCGAGCCAGGAGTGCGGGGAAGGCGACGGCGGTGCCGGGAAGAGACGCTCCGTGGCTCACTCAAGGAAGAGTCGGAGGAGCGACGTCGTCTGCCTCGTCTGCGGGACGATCCCGAGGCCGATCTGTGCCGGGGCGGGGAGGCCTTTCGCGGCCTCTTCCTCGGTGCCGGGGAATGGTGCCGAGCGTGCCGGCTCGGTGCCGGGCTGGAGCTGGAGCCGGAGCTGAAGCGGCGGCGGGAGCGGCGTCAGTCGTCCTCCGATGACGAAGGGGGAGAGGAGCCTCCGGGCTCAGATCCTCGGTGTCGGGCGATGGCGATGGTGGGCGGCTGGATGTCCGGTGCCGATGCCGCCCACCCTTCGGGGATACCCAGCACGGGTTTGCCCCGGGACACAGACTCTGGGCCCCTCATGCGAGGGGGTGCCGGAGGCGTGGGCAAGGTCATCAAGACTCGTGCCGCCTCGAACGCCTCCGGTGTGGAGGGAGTCTGTACGATGGGTCCCTCGCTCACGCGAGTCGGGGTCGGCGGCCGGTCCAGGGGACGCACCTCCGTGCTCGACCCCGGCCGCTCCTGCGGTGTGGGGGAGCTCAACACTAGCGGGTGGCGCTTCTTCTTCTTCCTCGGCACCATGCTCCCCGGTGCCGGGGGTGTGCTCCGCACCGAGGACACACTCGGTGCCGTGGTGGACCGCGTGGGCTCGGACGCCGGGCTGAGCGCGGTCTCCATTAGGAATGCCTTCAGCCTCACTTCTCGGTCCTTTTGAGTCCGAGGCTTGAAGGACTTGCAAATTTTACATCGGTCTCGCCGATGTTGTTCCCCCAGACACCGTAGGCAACTGTCGTGGGGGTCGCTAGCTGGGAAAGCCTTCCCGCAGCTAGCGCATGGCTTGAAGCCATGGCGTCTGAGCCCGAAGGCTCCCTAACTAAACTACAAAAACCTTTCTAACTGAAAACTAACTTAGTTCGAGGTGAACTACTAACTAAATACTCACTTTTTAAGGCGAAACAAAAACCTGAGAAGAGCAGGGTTAGTTCTCGACCGACCGTCACGGGCGGAAAGAAGGAACTGAAGAGGGGAGGGGCCGGCAGCGACGGTTGTGCCGCCGCATGGCGGCGACACTACGGGGTCACTGGACCGGCCCCTGCAGGGACTGCTAGTAAAAGTTCTCCGATTGGCCGTGCACGAGGACATACACACACCTAAGTGGAATGGATATGAGCAACCACTCAAAGGAGAATATTATTTATGGTGCTTGAACTCTTTTTAGCTAATTTATCATCTTTACTCATTTTACCATTTACCATTTTAACATTCCTGCAGGAAACACCACACGTGTAAATGGTGGTGGACACGTATTGTTTTCATATGAGGACAGACAACAACATTAATGTTACAGCTACAAAAAACCATTAGCCTTATAAATTTTCATGGTCAAAGGAGGGAGTGAACTTCTCAAACCTGAGATTTTGTTTCAGTTGAATGAAAAGAGGTAAAAGTGTATCATTTTTAATACTTATACAGGTGGGAATTGATGCAATTGTTTAAGTAGCCTTATAGGCTTGGCAGAATTAGGTTTTTATTATTCTGATGGATATTGATGTTTATTTCTCAGTATTTTAAAAAAAGTTAACCATCAAAATTTTACAGCTGTGCAAAATTACGGATTATAAGCATTTTTCAATTTTTATCAAATTTTCATAGTTGCAGGAAATTTTAGGGGGATCAGACAGTAATAATTTAATGAATGTAGATGTTTAGATTAAAAAGGTTAAAGCTCTGTAAGCGTTAAAACACAAATTGTCAACGTTACATGTCAAAATAGACAAACTAAATATCCTTAAATCAAACCACAGTTCTCAAGCAGCAGTTTTCTTACTTTGCCTATCTGTAAATTTTGGTTATTATCGATGGAAATATTTTTTCCATCAGTTTGTGAGTGTACAATAAAATCAACGTGTACCAATAAAAATCTAATCCTTCCAACTCTGCCTATAGGAAATGACATGCCCCATTAAGATGTAATTTAAAAAACCAGGTAATTCTCTTTCTAGTTCTTAACTAAGCAGCAAGGTTCTTCATGGATGTTTATAATAGCAGAGATATATAGGAATACACAGATTTTACAGACCAATTTAAAATATCAAGGCACTATGTGTATTTAAATAAGTATTGAGTACAAAATCAGGCTGCTGTCTGTGTTGGCCTGATTAAAGCTAGATCGTCACTTCCACCAAGGTGTGTTTCTATGGCAAGTTAACTGATAGCTCTCTTATGGCAAAATCCTGGAGGAGATAAGGCACTGTAGTTTTTACCTCAGTGTAGCTAGTCAAGGTCAGCACCAGGTGAGGGAAGGGAAAGAGTGATGACCTCATCTAGTTACATCCAGGTAAAACTACCTGGGCCTTGTGTGTCCACTGGGATTTCACAGCTAAATCATTAACACAAGTTGCACTAGTTTTCTGTGGATTTCACATTAACAAAAGTAACTTACCTTTATTGCTGACAAGAGTTTTAGAAATTACTGTGATATGTGAGTGAATAATTAGAATACAAAAGCCTCTCAGGACAGCAAAAAATATTTTGGCATCTCATCTGGAGCACCGCTATTACTCTGAACAAGGCACAGAAATATGGAAATGAAACTACATTGCTTGAGTTTGGCAGTGTTGGCAGGGATGATGTACCAATGGAACTGAAATCAAAGGCATGCTTTGCTGAAGCAGCATGCTCCGTTTTGTGTCAATACATAGGTCTGGACCACAACCTGAACCAGATAAGCTTGTAATGCAAATGATGCTGCCCATCAGGAGAGAAGTAGATAATGAAATTACTACAAAGCCAACCACTCATCACAAGGGTGACAGAAACATCAGGCAAGGTCCTAACATATGGATAAAAGGCAGTACAGAATTTATATAATCATTGCTTTTAATTTATCATAACTAAGCTGTCATGAGTTATGCATTGACAAATGCATAACTAACACATATAAATGAGCCAATTATCACTAATGGCTAAAAGGCTCACAGCTGTAGAGTCTGATGTTTTTATTATTGTAAAAAAATGGAAGTTTACAAATGTAAATTGAAACCTTGGTAAAAATGTTTCATAAGCTCACCTAACACAGGAGACTGCAAACTACTAAACAAAAATGTGACAACGCCACAGTGAATTCCATTCCACTGTTGTCTTTTGACTAGCTACAAAATTGGCAAGTTTATGACAATTGTTGTAGTGCTTCAGATATCATTTATGTTTAAAACTCTGCTTATCAGTACACTTCACTACTTCATTGTGTATGTTGCTGTAAAAACAAAAAGAAGGTTCAACCAACTTGGAAAAAAGCTGTTGGGGGGAATAATTAAAACTGATCAGATTAAAAAATTATAATTTTAGGATATCAAAAAACTGACAGGGCAAGTATTACACTGGATATAGCTATAAAACACCAAACTTGAACTCCTTTTACAAATAGCCATTTATATCCAATTGGATTTCAGTGTTCATATTTAATTAAAAGTTTGAATAAATGTCAAGAAGCGTTAAGTTTAATTTATTGTATAGTTCCCAAAGTCAGAAGGCAGCAGGAAGGAAGAGTGTGGAAGACAATGCTGAAGCAGGATGTATCAAACACTGGAACGCTGTCCTTATGTTTATTAACTGTCTTGTCTCTACACAACACTCAGAGAATATTAGACAGTTGGTGATGGTTTTCTCCTAAACATTGGCTGCCCAACACAAGCACCTCAAGCTTCCTATGTCAGGGTCTCTCTGTGTATATGGAAGAAAATTTAACCACAAATCATTGCGGACTTGGAAGATTTTGATCCTTTGTAATTAATTGGTGATCACAATGTACAACATAGTTACTAGTTAAACCAGGCACATGCAGCCTAAAAAAACAGAACTCATGTCTATCTGCTCCAGATGCACAGAGTTCTACCACCTCAGCATTTCAGTAATAGTAGATACCATCTGAGGGTCAGCCAGTACATTATGCCTTACCTTATGGCCGGATCCAAAAACCACTGAAGTCAATAGGAGTCTTTCCATTGATTTAAATCAGCTTTGGATCAATCCCTTAATCTTCAATCTCTTAAAACAGGAAGTTGCCCCGACAGACCAATTTCAGAAACTCTGTGTCAGCTTCAGTTCATGTACCACTTCCAGTTCAAAAGATTTCTGGATATATTATTTATAACACTGGTACAGAACGGATCTAACCAGGTTTTCAAAGCCAAAGGGAAAACACAAAAGCTGAGGAGTGGCATTTCAGCTGAAGCATTGGGAATAAGTGATTTAAATCATTAAGTAACTTGAATAATCTTGAATTAATGAAAAATTGATAATATTGTCTATAGTTTAGGACATGCTAGTGCAGAATGAAGTCCTAAAATATGGAGCAATATATTTGCTTATTAATGGAAGTTGCTATAAGAGTTTTGGATCTGATGATAACAGATAAGTTATGCACTTCTTAGTTTTCTTGTACTAACAAACAAAACATTAAGTTTGCTTTATTGGGGATCCCATGCTGAAACTGTATGGCACCTCAATAGCACATCAGTCCCTAACTTAATATATTTTGCTGGTGTTGATTTATTAGAGGTATCCAAGATTGGATGGAAGGGGGTGTAGGACAAATGCTTTGTTCCTTTCCTTTTTAATTGTCTATCATTTACTTCAGCAAATCCTTCCCTGCAAGGAAAGTCCATATGTTGCTACCACATTTAGATCTCCTATACCACCAAAACTTAACACTAAGCCATCAAGCAAACCAGGTGTGTTAATAGATTCACCCTGGGTCCATCACAAGTCAAGAAGCTAGTCAAATTGGTTTGGTTCACAGCCACTGTTAAGCAAATTGCGTGAAAAGATCAAACTGAGCTGCTCAGTTTTCAAAACATTATATACAGTCTTCAAACTATGAGAAGATTGTTTGTGTTATAACCTTCTACCAAGCAAAAGTACTGTGTGTATCAAGTACATTCTGCTTCCAGAGTTTCATGTCACTCTGTAAGGCCTTGCAGAGTATACAGTTTTTAAAAGGAAGAAAAACTCACTGTGAAATAAAGTGGTTGAATCCTCGGCACCATTTTTCTGGATGTAACAGAGTAGGAGGAGGATTTCTGAAAAATACACACAGTTTTCAGCTTCTAAATGTTAGGGCAAATATATTCAATCATAATGTTATTACAGTTTTCTCAAGGATTTTCAACAAAGGTAACACTGGCTCCATTAGAAAATGGAGACACAAAAGAGAATGTCCAAACAGTCTATGTAATTGGATGCCTCTTTCATTTGGTTTGGATTGTATTTAATTAATTAATTTTTAACAAACCCTGATCCCGCTTCATGAATTTCCCCTTTTTATGTCACTGATTTTAATGCTGGTGACAAGTTCAGGATGCATAGGGCACATAAAGCAAGCTTCCCCACAGTTCCCTTTCATTCAGCTTGAAACTGAAGGGATCACTTTTGAGGCTAAGAAGATAATCCAGTCTCCATGCTCATTTAGTCCTTGGCCTCTCCACTCAGATAACCAATTATGACTGTGATTTTCAGAAAAACGGACACCTACATATTAAACACTAAGGGAGCGACTATTAACAAATGGTGGTAACTTTGAGACATTAATCACTTGCTCTTTGTACACTCTGGTAACCTAGAGATTAATGTTTCCATATAATGAGTTAAAACTGAGAAAAATGTAGCATATGAATTTTGTAGTAATATTTTCCACTCAATACTTCTTACATTACATATTAACAGAGGGTCCCGAAAGAATACATCCAGAAACTCACATTGCTGCTGTAGCTATGTCAGCCCCAGGATCTGAGAGAGACATGGTGGGTGAGGTATTATCTTTTATTGGACCAACTTCTGTTCCTTTTCCAGATCCGAAGAAGAGATCTGTCTGTTTCAAAAGCTTGTCTCTGTCACCAGCAGAGGTTGGTTCAATAAAAGCTATTACCTCATCTACCGTATCTCTCCAGAATCTTAGAAATAACAAATATGCTGACAGATATTAGTTTCCATATAACTACTTTCCCCACTGAACACTACAGTAAGTTATATAGACAAGTAAAGATTGGCCCATATTGGAACACCAAATCCAAAACTCCTGAGAACACTGAAGAAATTTAGATCTGGATACAATCTTAGTGGCTAACACCCATCTCCATAAGATGGATCTAGACTAGAAAACCAGATCAGAACGTCTCAAACTTTGGGTAAGTTTGGTTCTACTTCCAGATCCATAGCACATTGGGTCAGTATCTTCCATAGCTTTCTTCAAGTAACTGAAGATTTCAAATATGTTTGAATAAACATAAGAAATGTCTGTTATAAAACTTTATTAATTTGTTTTTTATTGTATTTGAGGACACCATGCTAAGGAGCATAGGTAACTGAACTGACAAAAATAGTCATACACTTTAGCTTAATCTAATTGCAAATCTTCATGAATAGTTTACATTGCATCATGAATCACGTTCATTTAATTCAGGTCCACACACTACAACAAGACATGGTTTGGAAACATTTTGGAAAACAAAGAGCAAGCAACACAAACACAATGTAAATTTGTACTGATCTGTTTAGGAGTCTTTGAATTTCTCACACATATACATTCAAATAATAGCTCCATTTAACAATTACTAGTTCAAAAAATCAAAACAGTTTAAAAAAAGACAATGTGGCTTTGTAATAAATGGACCATTTTCATTCATCTGTATCTATTCAAAACAAATGCAGTCAGCTCATTTCATTGCAGGTTGTCACATTGTCTGAGCTGAATATCTTATTATTTTTCTCTTTTGTTCCAGAAGATGCAGAGAGAGTTGTAATTTTCTTCACAAAGTAAAGAAATTCAGAATGTTTCAGGTGCACATCATTTATCAAATTGTGATGGGTTATTTGCAATGACATTAACCATATTCATATCTTGGTGTACATCAGAGAACCTGTGTCTGTACATGCAAACACAAAGCACAGTAGATGCTTTCAGAAGATACATCAAGAAATAAGCCTATATCTGAAAGAGAGACAAGCTTCAAAAATCTCTCTTTCTAATGAACAATGGTTAGAATTTCAGATAAAACCAAGCCTCTCTCTAATGCACTTTCAAAGTGGTTGTCAAACTCCTGCTCCTTCCTTTATTCCTAAATTCTCTCTAATCATCTAGGCTATGTTGGAAAGGTGGTTTTGTAGTTAAATCACATAACTGGATGCCAGAAGTCCTGGATTCTATCCCTGGTGCTGCCATTGACTTCTGTGTTCTTAGACAAGTCTCCCAATCGGTGTCTCAGTTGCCCTATCTGTAAAATGGGGATGATACTGTTTACCCACCCCAGAAGTATGTTGAAAGGCTACATTTAATTAATGTTTGTAAAGAACATTGAGATCCTTTGATGAAAGATGCTATGTAAGTGCAAGATATTATTAACAACTTTATATGCTTCTACTATTTAAATTACCCCGTAGATGAAATGTTGCTTCTTGGTCCATTGCACAGTGAGTCTAGAAAGTTACTTTAGTGAATATGACCAATGTTTAAGCAACATTAAGGCCTGATTTAAAATCACAATATTGAGGAACATTGAGTGAAATTTGGAACCCAGGCTTACTGTCCACTCGGCATTCATGTGTGTTCAGAAAAAGCCAATTCACTTGCCATTACTTAAGGACAATGTTATGCACTCCCCTATTGCCTTCTACAGGCTGATTCCTTGGAAGCAGTGATAACCTCACCATTAGCCATGAAGCCAAAAAGTGTAGGCACACCAATTACTGGAGTTTTACTGACACCTAGCTCTCTGTGGATTCCCCTATGAATGGCCACATATGCAGGATTAAATCAAATAACAGCTGAAATAAGATAAAGGGCAGGCTGACTAACATGTAATGCAGTTCACTGAGAGTCATGTTACGCTACATAAGAGATAATACAATTGTAACAATTCTAGTAATATTACACAAAATTTAGTAATAAAAGTCCTTCCCAAATGGGATTTCTCAAATGCTTGACAGTTTTTTCTTCCAGTAGTCATCAGCCTCACTTTATTGATGTATCCCCTATGACCAGACCTGAAATTTTTCCTGCAAACTGCTCCCTTGTTCCTCTTGTGTGACTGGAACATAGATTTGCTTAGCTTCACTTGGTGACGCATCATTTGCTTCGCAGCACTGCAAACCTCACTTGTGCCATGCTAATCCTGACTTAACTGAACTCAAATTAAAAACTACCCTAAACATACCATAACCTTCAAGTGTTCCAACCCCTTTATCATGGTGTTAAGTGTGCAGATAATGTTAAGAACTCACTATGTTAATATCTTGCAAGATTTTAAGCACACACAGGCTTTCCGAGACTGACTAACGTGACTATCCAAATTTTAGCAATCCAGCCAAACAGCTTTGACCTTTAGCATTTCCAGTGCTCAGAACTTGTCTTGGCTGCAGCCCTTGGGCTGAAGCTTCCCTCCTGGACTCACTAATAGGAGATTTTAAAGAAAATTTTAGCACTGATAAAGCTACTTACCTTTCAAAATCATACTTTCAATACTTATACTTTCAAAATCATCACACTCTGGCCTTCCCTTCTCCCAGAATGGAGCCACCATATTTTCCCTCTGGATCAGAGAGATGCCCTTTTCTCTTTCTCCCTGAGAGAAGCACGTTGTGCCCTGTTTGTTCTACTCCAAGAGGAATCCGGTGGCTGTAAGTAACTCTGCTGTCACTAGAAACATTGTTCTGTGGATGGATATTGTCCTCCTCTCACTGCATTCTCTCCTGATCAGTCCTGAGGTTGCAGCAGCTCAGCCTCTGCTGGAGGAAGCTAAGCAATGGGCTTCTTTTGCAGTAGTGTGTTAGCTTAATTTTTCTTTTTATACTAGAATTTTTAAAAATTAGAATGGCCTGGAACACACAATAATCACTAAGGATCCCTACAGAGTTTTTATGGATATTTCAATATATAGGACAAGTTCTTGCCATCCTCTGGAAAGGCACTTTGCAAGTCCCAAAGTTAGATAGGACAAACTGTTATTTAGGATAGAGGTTTCACTTCATTCCATGGTGAAGGTGGAGATTACCTTGGATCTTAGACCATCTGCAGAGGCCAAGGTTCTTGCACAAGGCAGACAGACAGACCCCTAAGGCAACTCTTGAGTGTTAGGCACAAAGACATAGGCCAATATTCAAGGATAAGTAAATGTCCAAGAATTTAGTTTTCCTTTGAGTATACTGTAACTTTCCTGAAATTTGAAACTAATAATCAATTAAAAACTCTGTGATTTATAGCACTGGAATTACATGTATGAAATATAAAGTGACTGCATCAAACAATTTATGTGGCACATACTGTGTTATGTGTAGAACCATAGCCAAATACAGCACTTCTCCTGGTACTTTGGCCCAAATAGGGATCTATCTAAGGCCATTGGTGTCTCAAGATTATATTATATTCAATATGTGTTGTTCTATTGATGGCATGTCCTTGCATCAGCTGATGTCATTAGACTTCATTAGTAACTGGCAGCTTCTGCAGCGTATTGTACACATTCATAGAAAAGCTAGATATCTATCTCTTAGTAACTGGCTGACATATCTATTCTTCACCTGGCTCAAAAAGATAGCACATGGAACCAATTCAATCATCCTTGCCATATATAAGGAACTCCAGGACAATAGCAGCTTATTTTCCAATATAAGTGATGGATAATTGCAAAAAGTAGATATGAAGTTCATGGCATGAGCTAGTGTAGCTAGGCCTTTCTAAAAGCATTGTGAAAATGTTCTCTTCTGATGCAAGAAGGGTGCTCAACCATTTATTTCTTCAGTCCGTGCCTTTTTCTTCCTAGTCCTTACCTTTCTATAATTTATAATTAGATCAATACCAAATGTTCCATTTCCCTAGACAGAAACATTGTTCTGTGGATGGATATTGTCCTCCTCTCACTGCATTCTCTACCTGATTGCTGTACTTACTTTATGGGAGTTTTGTATGAGTGAAGACTGTTCCATTGAGTGTATATGGAGGACACACACACACACTTTTTAAAGTTCAGTGCTCCTTAGAACATGAAGACATTAGCCAGCTCAGCCCCAGAGAAGAACTGATTCTGAACAATCAGTAATAGGGAGTAGGTGCTGAAAATGTTTTAATCTGTTGAGTTTAATGTGTTTTCTGTCATTCAGTTTGCCTCCAAAGTCACAGCTGGCAAAACCAAATGGGTCATTTTACCACAATCAGACCAGCGATGTGGTTCAGTGAGCACCATTTGTCCTTTACATTAAATTGTGTGCCTAATTATAGGTCAGAGTTAATAGATTTATAACACACAAAGGGAAAATAACTGCTTGAGATTTTAAATAATGGGTTTTTTGGTTTTCTTTGATAAATTAAAAATGTTTGAAAAAGAAAATGCACTTTTCAAAATTATTTAGCAACATATTCTACAAAAGAAAACCAGGACGAGTCTCCAATGAACAGATTGCATCATCAGAACCTGCCACTTTGTTTCTAATGGGGGAATTAACAGCTGAACATCAACACCTGTCACAGTGAACAGGCTCTGACACACCTAGCCAGGTACATGCTTCTTGTGAATTTTCTTAGAACAATTTGAAATGAGACAACCAGAAACAATATTTATACTGGTATTTTCCAGGTTTATACTTAAACAGAAATGAAACATATACACCTATTTCCTGAGATGACCAGTCAATAAAAAAAGTGGAACGCTAATCATGTATAATAATGAGATTCTACTACAAATGCTTACATATACAAATGGCTTGTATGAAAATAAATAGTAATATTGGAATGAAATGTATACCTAACAAGTTCTCACACAAGCTTAAAGTCTGACCCTGCAACGAATTACTATTCTGAATAGTCCCACAGAAATTAATCAGGCTGCTCACAGTAGGAGTGAGTACACCTACCTCTACCTGCACTATGGCAGACTTTCCATAGACTTTAATGGGAGTTGCCTTAGGCCCTAGCCCAAGAAATGCACCTTTACAGATTCCAGTCCAGAGTGAGCAGGATTGGCTAGAGAGGTAGTCACTGCTGAATGAGCATCCTTTTCTAGTCCAAAAGATCTCTCACTCCACAGCCTTAGTCGCATGAAATTTGACATGGCCCCAGGGCCATGTATGGAGGTCAAAGAGAAGACCATAATGTCAAGAAATGGGCAAGACATGCTGTCCTCACAGCACTTGATGGGATTTGTTGAAGGGCTTGAAAAATTTTCCCATCACCCACTAGGCCAAGGACTAACCACCAGCATGAACACTACCCAGGCCACTAATCCCCCTAAAGCGATGCGTCCTGAAATTTAAAGGAATACAACAGTTGTGTCCTGTTAATTGTGCACTATATTTAATTAAACTATTATCAATCCACTTTGAATTTAGTTCTTTTTAAATATGAAACCTACTAAAAAGTTGGTCAAATAGCAGTAAAATTTATCTGTTAAAATATTATCTGATGATTTTTACATTTATTAAATAATACATTCAAGAAATAGTGTTTGGCCAGCTATTGAGCTGGTTAAAAACTGCAAAAAAGTATTTGTTGAGTAAATTATTTGACTAAAATCTCTGCATGTTTATTAAATCAGCCCTACTTTCTATAGCTCACTCATGCGCCTCATTTCTTATGCCTATCTGCACCCTATGCACACACATATAAGGCTTGGAAAATTTGCCAAGCACCTTACAACCAGTGGACTAAATCTACCAGCCACAAACTGATAAAGATGGAGGTCCCACTAGTGTAATTACTAGTGTAATTACTAGTGTAATGCTAGTGTAATGCCCAAGACAAAAAAGCAACCTTGAACAGTCTCTTTGAGCTCCAGGGAAAGCTGGGATGCCTATGTGGCTGCTGTCACTGGGACCCACTCACAGGAGCTCCATCTTTTTTATCAGCCTCTGGCTAAACTCCATCCCCATGGAGTAGGAGCACTGTCTCTGTTTCCCCCTTCTCATACCAGAGTCATCTGGCTGATATAAGGGGTGGGATTCTTTGCTTTTCTAGCGTTTTCCTTGAATTTTCAGGTGTTACAAAGGAGGTATGGACAAGGACGCTATCCTTGCCTTTTGCAGCCTTCAAGTCTGATCCAAAGCCCGTTGAAGTCAACAGGAGATTTTCCTTTCACCTCAGTGGCCTTTGGATCCTGCCTTTAAATAGTCATATTCTGAGGCACAGAAACTAAAGAAAGGAAAGACAGGTTCTCTCTCCACTTCCCTGTCCAGGGCAAGGTTGCTTGATGCAGTAAATGCTCTAGTGTTTGTCCATGCTGCTTTTAAATGTTTCAAGCAATGAGGCTTTCACCACTCTGCTTAGGAGAGTCATTTCCGCAGTCTAACTGACCTCAGTGTTAGGACATTTTAATTTGTTTAATTTCATCCCACGTTTCCTAGTTATACCAGCCCCTACCTAAACCCTCTCCACAAAGCACTCTGAACAATTCTTCTCTCCCACTGCTTGAATAGAAAGGGAAAGTGACAGCATGCTGTTGTCAATCCTCCATCTTTTTCTGAGTGACAGTAGTGCATTTCTGTATAGGCTTTCCATTCCCCTCTCTTTGGAGCATTGCTTTCCCTCCTTATAAACACACAATTTAGCCCTCCTCATGTTTTGGAGTCTAAATGACTGCAGCACACACAAAAATATAAATAACAAATTTTGTGCCAAATCTGTACCTCTTCTTACATTAAGTATTCTCAAATTAGGATGAGATCAAGCTTTCTGCATTGGTTTTATCATCCTAACTGCTGTGGGTTTTGTGGAGCAAAAAAGTCACTGAAAAAATAATGGTGTCAGTTAGACCCCCCTCAATATTATTCAAGGGGCAAAATGAAAGTACTATACTTCCAAGGTCTTTGGGGGTCACATACGCATACAAAAATTTAAATAAAGCATGACAAGCAAACCACTGCCTATTCTTTGTTTAAGCATTCTCTATCTATGATGAGGATAGCCTGTTAGTATTGGTTTTGTCTGCATATATTTTGTGGTTTTAAGTTTAGCAAAAAAAGTCACTCAAACTGTATTGGGGTCAGTTAGTCCCCCAAATTAATTATACATGTATTCCAGCATCAGATTATTTTTATTTTGAGGCAGCAATTACAATATGATTATATGAATCTTTCAGCAATGTTTTTATCATCAGAGTTTCAGTGGGTTGTTGATTTGTTTGTTTTTTCAAAAAGTGCACCAAAATTGTCTCTGGGAGTCAATCCAGCAAACTGAATTTCTTCAAAGATAGCGCTGTCCAACTGAGTTTCTGGGAAAGATACACTTACTAAGAAGAGTTTCTGGAGAAGCCACCTTTGTCAGATACATTTTCTGGCAAGCCCACACTTGAAAGCTGCTGTTGCTGGGGCAAAGATTCGCTGTTGCATTGCACATGCACACTGCGTATCTGAACGCATATATTGTTTAGATTTTGTTGAATTGCTCATGACATAATAAATCTCTGAGTAAGAGGCAGCTGTTTCTCAGGAACCTGGATACAGAAAAGGTGAAATCACTGGTGCAGGTAAGGAACATGGCAACCTGGCCTCAGGCTTCTAGAGAACCGGCATCTAGTGTGCTGGGTACTGATCCAAAGCATAAGAAAAAGGAAGATATTACACCTGCTCCAAAGAACAAGACAGAAAAATACATTAAAAATGTACAAAGTGTAAAAATTGTGTATGTTCAGAACATACGTCACCTATTTGTTCCATTTGTCGGAAGTACTGGGCCATTCACAGCCACTTTGCTGTGTCTGTGCCTTTTATAGTGTTGCTGTTGCTATCTATTTTCATTACCTAAACATGGGGCCAGATAGACCCTGACACCTGTATAGAGTAGCTTTTTAAAAACCATGTTTGATCCTGTGTTCTGAGTCTTGGAAAGTTTTAACTTCTTCACCGGCTTTAATAAAATCAGTTTTAAATGCATCCTATATGGATTCGTTTTTTTTCCCCAATTTTGACATACTGGGGGGGGCGGGTGTCCAAGACCCTAATATGGAAATAGTTGGGTGACTTTTGGTCCAATATGAAGGTTACATGCGCAGAAAACAAAAACATCCAGTTTAAATTATTCCAGATCATGATCACTCCTGAGCAGTAAAGATGTGCCAGTTCAAATCATGTGGGATTTCCCTTAATTCTAACAGGAAATGGCTGCCCTCAAGTTAGACTGAAAGATATTGACAGAACAGAATCAGTTAAGGGTATCAGCACTGAAAGTAAAACACTTGTATATGTTTCACTATCTTTTAATTACAATTCTAGAGCCAGCAGCTATTTCTCCACCACTGGGATTCTCACGCTGACACTTCATTGTGCGTATGCTACTAAAGTCTGAGCTGAGTGCCATGGAATATAATACGTATATTTTGAGATGCAAGTTAAATAGATAAATATACTGATAAGACTGCGGAATATTTATTGCTGAAAAGACTATAGAGACACAATATATTTTTCCCTGGGTTTGTATGATTCATTCTCCTGATCCAGTAAAATATAGATTGGACATTTGTTTTCTTTCTTTTCACTTCTTAGAAACAAATGATAGTCAGGAAGGTTTTTGCGAATCATAAAGCCACATTGGCCCTCTTCTCTTTGTGATTTCAGGCTATATTTTTTCACCACCACTGAAGAAGCAAAAACAGATTAACAATTAGACTCCGGCTGGTTTGTTAGGTTTTGACTGACAGCTGGAGAGGATTTTTTCCTGCAGCTGTAAAAGAAAAATGAGTGAACAAGATAACAAACAGATTTTTAAAACTAAAATTTTAATCAGGATTTGTTGGCAAGTCTCCAGCCATGAACATTTTTTGGCAGTTGGGATAGTAATAAGCAAGAACCTATGTAGACAGATAAATTTAGTTTCAGAATTATGCAGAAAACATCTTTCGAGATTCAAGAAGCAATATATAAATCACTGGAAGCAAAGCATTTCAAGAAGAATATAAGAAGGTGACCAAAAGAGATTCTTTTTCATGTATCAAGCCTACTGTTTCAAAGCAGTATTTATGTAACAAATCATGAGTCACTTATAAAGCAATAATGATGCATATAAATAAATATGCATTTAGCATATTAATTATTTTGAAGGTCAAATAATAACCTTCAGAGGAAACATTAATAAAATAAACTCAAATATATGAATGTTTAAGTTCACATGGACTAGTAAAATGGATGTTAAAGTATGGCAAAGTGTTCTGCTTGGGAACATCTGGATTATCTTTGACTTTTTCCCTTGAACATTGCAATTCACAGGCCACTGGTTTCAGACTGGTTTGGCAGCTGCAAGGTTTCATTAGCTTTTTGCAGGACCTGACAAGGCATCATTTATTTCTGTCATTTACTTTTCAGTTTCCAGTTTCAGTTTCTAGCTTCATTCAGACAGAAACAAGTATTATATTTCATGAAAACCTTCAGATGCAGATGAATAAACACAGTTTTGATTTTCACTGGTCAAGCTTCATGATGTATATTTAACCTAATAACTTTATGGTTATGCTATGGCATTTCATTTATTCATGAAAACCTTTGAAAGCTAAGAACCAGCTGAAATTAACAGCTGTAATTGAAACTGAGAAAGTATTGTGAAAGATTCTTTTATTCGTAATCAGTTCACATCTTTACTGCTATGTAGTATTTTACTTTGCTATTAAAACAATGGCTCTGTGAATTTGCAAAGCAGGAGAGTGCCAATTACCAAAGAAAGAAATATGGGACAGTAATACTTTTGTGCTTGACTGAAATACATACAGTATTATCTAGACATTGCAATTCTGTAATTAGAATATTAAAACATTCCAATTACACTGTATATTTATAGCTGAAATTAATGCCTTTAGTGGAATATGTAGGTGAAAATCTTGCAGATGGATTCATAGGGATGCCCCATCTGGAGTTCTTTGTGTACCACAAAACTCACTTAGACTTCCAGCCTATTTACCAGGCCTGACATGGGCCACATGGCTGACAGCAGTATTTTCCTGTGCTGCAGAGGAGATCTGCTTCTGTTCATTCAGACTTCGATCTGCAAATAAGCTGGGCCAAGAGGAGGAATACTGACCAGGCAGCCACGAGTCATTTTTCTGATGGGAAGGAGGAGAACAGATTAGCAGGGTCAGATTAAGGCAATCTGGATGCCTAGACACACCCCACATGAGGACCATGTGACTCTGCTCCCATGCTGTGACCTGTCCCTGCTTGGGATGGCAGGGGCCATGCACACAAGAGCTGTCTGCTGAGGTCACTTCACCACCTCTCCAAGTCTCAGGAGGGCTGAGGTTTGTTCCAAAGGAGGGAAGAATCAGCTCCTACCACATCAGATGTAGGGGCCCCTAGTGACACCAGCCCAACAGAGCCAGGATTTCCAGGTCTTCCATTTCCCCCTTTTTTTTTTTTCATGAAAAAAACCCAGCATATGTCAACCAAAATCTTTCCATGAAAACGTTTGTTTTGGGCAATAAGTCTTTTTTTTTTTTTGGTCAAAAAAGTTTCCATGAAAAATATGTTGATCAGCTCCATTATTTATTTGTTTGTTTATTATACGAAGTGAGTGCCAGATACTTTAAAGCAGAGACCAAGGCCAGATTTAGGGGCAGAAAACCCAAATGACCACCTCAGGTGCCGGACTTGGGGGGGCACTGGGCTCAGCTTGCTCGAGTATCTGATCTCAATGATCCTCTTCCTTGTGAAGAATCATTTGGCTTTCCAGGGCTTGTATGATAAGTTGTTCACTGAACATAACAGTAATTTCCTCAGTTTGGTAGAGCTCCTTGGGAAATATGATGATGTCATGTGTGAGCACCTATAGAAAGTAGTTCATAAAGAAGCTATGAACCATCACTACCACAAAACAATTCAAAACGAATTGATTGGCCTTATGGCAAGGAAGGTGCTTGATAACATACTGATGCAGCTCAGGAAAGCTAAGCACTACACCATAATAATGGATTCATTTCCGACATTAGTCACAGTGGAAAGATGTTATTTACAATAAGATGTGTTGATGTCGACGATGGCTGTATCCAAGTAAAGGAACACTTTATCTGTTTTTGGTCTGTGGACAATTCTACTGGAAAGGCCTAAAAGAACCATTTATGAACATTTAGAATGAGAATAAAATAAAGCTTCAGGATTGCCATGGCCAAGGCTACAACAATAGTGTGAACATGAAGAGAAGAAACAGTGGTGTTCAGACAATGATCTTTGAACTGAATACAAGAGCTTTCTTTATGCCTTGAGGCTGCCATTCCCTTAACTTGATTGTGTCAGATGTAGTATCATATTCTTTAGATTCAGTATCTTTCTTCAAAGTACTGCAAAGGATACACATCTTATTTTCAGCATCAACTATCAGATGGAAGATCTTCATGGACAATGTTACAAATCTTACCAGGAAGTCGCTCAGTGACACATTAACTGCTTAGGGCCAATGAGTACTAAATGACTGAGGTTTATGGAGCCCTGATGGAACTTGTACAGTCGAGTAAAGCTGAGTCCAGAAACCAACACAAAGCGCAAAGTCTGGCAAACTAGACCACTGATTTCAAATTTCTGGTTTCAGTTGTGGTTTGGCACGACATCCTGTTCCAAGTAAACAAGTAAGCAATGCATTAAAAACTCAGTCAATGGACATCATGATCACAACTACTTTGATGAGAAGCTGCCTTGATTTCTTTGTGGTCTACAGAGTCAACAGATTTTGAAGATACCATCACTGATGCCAAAGAAATGGCAGAAAACTTAGGAGTTGAGACTGTCTTCAAGGAAACCTGTATTCATTGGAAGAAAAGAGTTTGTTACAAGGGCAGAGAGGAGATGATGGGGAGCTCAGAATTAAAATTCAAGAGAAAGTTTTTTTGCTCACACGTTGACACTGCTTAAGTGTCCATCGAAGAAAGATTTGGACAAATGAAACACCTCAATAAGACCTGGGGGGGGGGTTATATGACCTTAGTAAGCTGCCAGCAGACAGGAAAACACTCTTGAAAAATTGTATGGACCTTCACCGGATGCTGACACATGGGGAATGTTCGGACATCAATGATAAAGACCAGTAGGCTGAATGGGACAACATCCATCACATTTTGTCACATGAGAAGCCCTCTCCATTCCAAGTTCTCCAATTCATTCATGATGCAGAGCTGAAGGAAACTTCTCCTACTATGTGGATAGCATTAGGGATTCTGCTCATGCTGCCGGTCACGGTCACAAGTGGTGAGTGCAGCTTTTCAAAACTCAGGCTCATTAAAGCATATCTTCGATCGATTATGGCCGATGAGAGACTGACATTGCTTGCTATTTTATGGCTTGAAAATGCCATTGGTCAGTCTTTGGATCTCTCTGACACTGTGCTTCAGTTTGCGAGAACAAAGGCAAGAAAAGCAACCTTTTGAACTAAAGGACTAGGGCAGTGGTTCCCAAACTTTTCGAGTGTGTGGACCCCTTTTCAACCTCCAAACATTTCACAGACCACCACATGCTACTGGTTGTAAAATAAATTACAGTAGTAGGTTTTTAAGAAACTATATGAAATTATTTTATTGTATTTTTTATTGTATTATTGAAATTGTACATTTCCTTGGTGAGGATGTTGTTATTTTTCTTTTTTGTGGACCCCTGTAGTAGTCTCATGGACCACCAGGGGTCCACAGACCACAGGTTGGGAACTGCTGGACTAGGGTTAACATTTTAAGGCTATCACCTACTGTAACACTATTTGATACTGGTCCACCCAATGTTGATGCACAGTTCGATTTCTTGATGTTAGTACATTTCAGTTATTCTTGAAATTAAAAAGTTTCTATAAGCTTACATGAAATGAAATATGTTTATTTGTTTATATATTGCATGAATAAATACAGATTTACAGATCCTAGCATGCAAATTTACCACCTTCTATGACAGGGATAAATCATGAATGCAAATCATGCATAAAAGTCAAGAAATGGGTTAAAAAGCAATAAAAAATAAGGTATTCCTAAGTTTAACAAATAGAGGGGAAGGCACTGAGGACACTGCTTGTCTGAAGTGCCATTTGGTCTGGAGCCAGCCCTACCAAAGGCTATTCACTTCCTTGAACAATTTGACATCTAAGGACCAGATTCTGCCATCCTTACTCTCATGGAGTACGGGTTCATGGGACTATTCACAGAGTGAGGTACTATTCAGTGCGGTTGAAGGTAACAGTATTGGGTCCTAAAAAAAAGCAGGACACAATAAGTGAAATGAAAAAGCATAGGAGTGTGTAAAAGATCTAGGACATAGAGGTTACATACACAAAATTACACTACGATGTCTGAAAAGAAAAAAAGAAAGAAATTGGAATAGAAGGAAAGGAAAGAAAGTCCAGCAGAAGAAATAGTAACAGGGTTACATTTTTTTAAATGTATTAGATAAGATATAATGGAGGGCAGTCCTTTCAGAAATTCTGGAGGGTGGTAACTTCATCCACACCCTCCCACCTCTAGCTAATGAAAGCTTCTGGAGGTGGGCTATGCCACCTCACAATTCACAATACAAAAGCACTATGCAGTGTGGTGTGTTTGGCTGTCTCCATTCACAAGAGGTTGTGGAATGGGATAAGAAGGGTCACGGGACAAATTCAATAGCTGAACTATGTGAAAGGTTTCTACAACACCTGCCCACAATAAACCTAACTTGTGCCAGTGTTGTCAATCGTTCACTTTCATGAAGAGTGCATTCACTTCAAATTTTAAAACAAAGAATACCCAGAGAAGTCAAATACAATTTGAATGACAATGGCATAATAGGAGCTTACTGGTTTTCATCTCAAACACCCACAACATTCTGAAAATTACATAGGGACCCAATATTTATCCCACTGAAGTGAGTGGCAAAACAAGGATTGGCTGTAAAGAAAAGTCATCAATGAAAGTATGATCAATGTAAAGATGAAATCAGCAATTTAAATTTAATTGTGGGCCTGGAGATGCATAGAGTTAACATAGCTCAACATGTAGCTAAGTGCATGTATTGCGGTCCAGAAGAAAAGAACCTGGTTCTTGATCAATGAAAGATTATTATGGGATCAATGGTTTTTGTTCTACTGTTGATAAAAGTTCTTGGTGCTCATACCATGATCTGCACACACCAGCCCCAGGGAACGCTTTGAGCTACAATCAAGTCTACCTGGTTATTTTATCTCCCAGCAATGGAACCTCAAGTTGTTTGTTTTGGTTTTTTAAACAGACATTTTCCTTTCTTCAGAAAGGGTTTTGCAGAGGTGGCCGAGTATGTGGCAACCATTTCACAGCACTGTTGCAATGCTGCAGATTAATGCAGATTCACATTTATCACCCACAGTCTCTTATCATCACCCTTGAGAATGTGTTTATCCCTACACTGGGATATAAAGGAGGGAGAGGGCACAAGGAACCTTTCTTCCCCCTTCTGACCCCTAATAGAGGCCATGCAAAATGTGAATCTGGTATTCAAGAAGTGCAAGAACTCTGCATAGTCAACATAGCATAGCAACCTATTTGTGTCCAGATGTAGCAATATATGACTGGATTCTTTTGCGTAATCTGACCAAATTGCCTATGATGATTTCAGACATGTCTCTGATATCTGAATGAAATATTTTGAAAATAAGTGAAGAATGAGATTTGAGAAGTCTTTCTGGGTGTCTGGCTGATGAGTCTTGCTCACGTGCTCAGGATTTAACTGATTGCCATATTTGGTGTCGGGAAGGAATGTTCCCCCAGAGCAGATTGGCATAGGCCCTGGGGTTTTTTTGCCTTCCTCTGCAGCATGGGGCACAGGTCACTTGTTGGTGGATTCTCTGTACCTTGAAGTCTTTAAATCATTATTTGAGGACTTCAATAACTCAGTCAGAGGTTAGGAGTCTATTACAGGAGTGGGTGGTGAAGTTCTGTGGCTTGCGTTGTGCAGGAGGTCAGACTAGATGATCTTAATGGTCCCTTCTGACCTTATAGTCTATGAGTCTATAGTGCAGGGAAGAATGCAAGAGATAACGAGAATTATTAGAAAACTATTATACAGCACCCAGCACAATGGGGCCCAATCTCAGTCAAGGGTTATAGTCACTACTGTATTACAAGCAATAATTTACAAAGAAGTTTCTAACTGAATATTTTGCAAATTTAGTATTGAAAACTAATTAATCATTAAGATAAAAACGAACAAGCCACTGGGCCCCATAACTGCAAGAGGCTGAAAAGGTTGGTTTAAAGATCCCTATCACTCAAACTGTACATAGAAAATAAGTCAACGAAGTTTAGGTGTATTCTGTTGAGGTCTCACTTTTCTCCTCCCCAGAATCTTCAGGGCCATCTGGTACATAGTGAGTGGTCAAAGTGGTAATTGGTGACATTTTGTGGAAAGGGCAAAACATTGTTTTGAAGTCCTGCCCAAAAATACCAGTCCTGGTGCTGAACAGAGCCCAATGACATGAACACTTAGAAAGGAATAAATTGCTCAAAAGGACATATTTCCAATGTATCAATAGACAAAATACAATTAAAAAAACTGGTAAAGCAATAGATAGCTTCTGAGACAGACTCTGTCTTGTTTCTGCTCCCTTGCCTCATTCCCAGATCCTGCTTTCTTGACCAACCCTCTGGTTCCTGGCTATTGACCACCACTTAAACTTTGGCTACAACCCCTGGCTCCTGACTTCAGCCTGACTCTCAGCTTGGGTTCCTGGCTACTGACTCTGGCTTAACCCGCAGGTCTGGTTCCTAGCTGTCGATTCCAGCTTAACCCTTGGCTTGAGCTCCTGGCTACTGACCTTGGCATGATTGTTGACTCCAGACCCAGACCCAAGCAACTGACTCTGGCTTGACCCTTCATTCCTGACCATCTACAGCTCTAACCACTGGACATGACCACGCATGCCCCAGTTCCTGACACAGTACAGCGAGCTTTCTCATTTTTCTGTTGGCTAGACAGATATTGAGCTTCTCTGCCAACTGATTTCAGGTGTTTGAGGTAAGCAGACACTCCATTCATGTATGGAGTCTTCCAGAAAAACAACCAAACAACCAGGATTGACAAGATCTTAATTTCTAATGTAAAACACAGAAAGAATTTTAAAACAAAATCAAGTAAGAAGAAAAAGAAAAGCACACTATTCTCTTTGTAGGTTCACCATTAGTACTGAGTTATGTGAGTATGTGATCTCCTCTGAGCACACCATGTTGGTACATTACATGATGCATGATAATATTAAATAATATATAGATTGGCTAAACATTAAGGAAATTATACTCACTTTCATCAGATCAGATCTCCACTTTTGTTTTCATTGTAGGATATTTTCTAGCTTTTCCCCCTCCAGACAGTTCAAGCAGATGTTGCTTGTAAAAGTCTGATGTGTTTGCATGCTAGCAATACACCATGGTTCATCAACTAGCCAAATAAAGCTATCCTTTTGTAATTCAGTACATCTCTTCTCTACACTTGTTTCTAATGTGCGAGAGGTCTGATAAGAGGGAATCTGAGATAATCTACAATCTATTAACTTTCTGTAAACAAAGACATGTAGGAGTTGCATTCTGGCCAGTTCTACTAAATTAAGTTGCACAACATCAAATCCCCTCTTCTGGCCTTATATAGCAATGGAAGGCTAATATACTGTAACAGTTTTTGGATTCTGAAACTTTCTTAGCGCCAGGGCTGCTGGATGGTAGTGCACACTTAGCTGCTAACCTTTCCCAAAGAGGGTAATAGGAATAGGTCATGTCCCTATGTCACTTCCCACTGGCTAGTAGAGCTAGGCTGGCACAGAAAATGATTATATGCTGCACCCTTTCAAAAAGTTTAACAGGGTTTGCTCTGGCCCGTGTTATCCAGCTCTCAGAGTCTTTGTACCCTCATCCCCACCCAACATAGGACTGTGTGGTCTAAATCCACAACTGTATGGTCTAACATGCTGGCCTTTAATTTTTAATATTTTCCCTTTCTGCAGGTAGAGTGCAAAAGACAGCATGATGTAGAAATGTTTCAGATGATATTAGAATCAGACTGTCAAGCAAAACAAAAGCTATCACCTCTCTCCCACTTACATCTTCTATTTCTCTTACAAATAAGCTTTTGTGGGCAGAAATCCTTTGCATCTGTGTCTGATGAAGTGGGTTTCTGCCCACGAAAGCTTATGACCAAATAAATGTGTTAGTCTTTAGAGTGCCACAGAACTCTCATCGTATTTTCATAGACTCTCAGGTTTTAATGCCAGAAGTGTCCAGCATGACTATCAAGTTTGACTTCCTGCTTAATACAAATTGTAGAACTACACCCAAAGATTCCTGCATCAAGCCAATAGCTTCCGGATGCACCAAAGTATATCTATTAGAAGAAGGCTTCATGATGAAGAATCTTAGTAGTCTGTTCCAATGGTTAATTACCCTCACTGTTAAAAAAAACCTATCTTATTTCCTATATGAATTTTTTAGCTTCAACTTTGAGCCACTTGTTATGGTCCTTGTTATGCCTTTATATGAAAAATTAGAGAGCCCTCAAATATCAGATGTCTCCTATCCATATAGGTATTGTGATCAAGTTCCCACTTAATCTTCTCTAGGATAAGCTGATTACAACTGGTCAAAAAGTTTTAAAATTTTTCCATTAAAGAAATATATATATAGTTACAAAAAGCTGTGAGAAATTCATGCTGATTTTTGTCCACTTCAACTAAACAGACTGACCTCTTTAAGTCTCTCATTGTAAAGACTGTTTTCTAGCCTGCAGCCCGTTTTTGCACCACTTTTCTGAATTCTCATTTTTTTAAGTGTTGGCACCAAAACTGGACATGTTAATCCAGCAATGGTCTCATTAACACCATATACAGAAGCGATATCCCCTCCCTTCCCTTTCAATAGCCTCTGTTTATACATACAAGGATCATGTTAGTTCACTTAGCCATATCATCACACTAGGAGCTCATATTCAGTTGATTATTAACAAGGGCTCGTAAGTCCTTTTAAGAGTCATTGCTTTTAAGCCCTGCCTGTAAGTATGGCCTTCATTCTTTGTCCTTAGATGTATGATCTCACATTTAGCTGTAACACACACATATTGCTCAAGCCCAGTTGACCAAGTGACCCAGTTCATTCTGTCCTTGTCATTATTTATCACTTTTTCCTTTTTCTCCATTTCCTAACATCCAGCAATAATTCAAGATGATTACATTTCTGTTTGACTATTTTTAACACACTCACCACTGGGGTGTCACTGAACATAGGTAGAGTATTTCTGATGTCTTACCTAGAACTTAGGTATCCTCCTTGGCCCCCATGCAGTGATGACCTTGCATCTAACGGAAAAACCCTTGAGACAAAACGTAACAAAAATCTACTCTAATGTTCTAGGTCCTTCATTAAGGTAATATAAGCCACTAAACTCATTATTAGTTCCTGAATACCACAGTTACTGGGATTTATAACCAACATCTACACTAATAAATTTTTCTTTTAAGTTTTTAATGAGTTTGAATTTATGATTACAGTTGTGATAGAAAAGAAATATAAGCTATTAATTGTTAATAGTAAACATGTAGATATGCTGAGAGCATTAGTACTGCACGAATTAAGAGTAATGATGAAATACGCTACCTACAATTTAAGCATTCATCAGACTGATAACTGTAGCAGACAAATCAATATCTTTCAATGAACTGTTCCTTTTCACCAAATATGCTTTCAAATATTGTGATTACTGACTATTGTATATTTCTGGAAATTACTTCAGAGGTCTAATCACATATACATTCTGGAAATATATGCTACAAAAATAAAAGAACAAGCATGTGTTAACTGCAATCCCAAAGACAATTACAATCTTGTTAAAATGTGACTAGTATCTATAAAGCTGAGCCTTCTTTTTTCCCCCAGCTATCAGTCAGTAAATTAATTCCTTTATAGATATAACATCAATATTCTATTTCTGAGAAAGGCATCTATTTTTCAATTACACTCCATGAAAATCTTTAGTATTGTGGGATATGTGAGGTATGCATTCAGCCTGAAGTACTAGAGTATGCAAGGGGATATGATGAACACTACTTACTTTCTTGCTGTTAAAATGCTTTCCTGTAATATCAAGCCAAAGGCAGATGAGAAACCATGTGGTCTAAATGGTTTTTTTTGGTCAGTTTTGTGTCTCCTGTCCCAACCCTATCTCCCTTTCCATGAAGACAAGCAGAGAAATCACAGGATCTTCTACGCCATACTATGGGTTTGATTCAGTCACCGCCTAACCCAGGGACCATGGCAATAGAAAGCCTACCTGTAGTGAGTCTGAATCTGGGCAAGATGAATGAGGACACACAACTGGCCAGCAGAGCCTCAAAAGTGGGTGATATTGACCAAGGAAGGGCTTTGGCCAGGAAATCTAGGGGATGCACTGATCCAATGTGTTCCCCACACAGCATTGACTGGTGGATCTCCTATGAAGCCACTATTCAGTTTAAAGCTGCCCATCCTTGGTGGCATCCCTAAAGGAAGACAACAATGAAAACTCCACGTGTCCTCCCCACACAGTGAATTCTGCTGAGATGCAATTTGTAATCTTTGCCCTACAGTTCTTTTGGGATTATTTTTTGAGCCTGAAAAAATGTCAACAGAATATTTGCTGTTTAAGGTCAGCTAAACCAAAAGCAAAGCAATGTTCTTCTTTCTTCCAGTATTTAGAGCATTCAGAACAACCACTAAGGCTTCATTTACTTGCAGCTGCTACAGGAAAAAAAAGATGAGTTTACACAATTTAAATCCTGACGGACCACAATTTAAATCCTGACTCAAACACTAACCACTTTAAAAGGGAAACAGAATGCAATTTTAGCAGACTTTCTAAACGTATGCTTCATGCATGTTTGCTTTATACAGAACCAACGCATTCTTAAAATTTCAAGCAGGAAAACCTGTTCTGGTTACCTTGGTGATAAACTAAAGATAAAAATTGCACATAATCGTTGCTGATGTCACCGCTCCCATATTGTTTCCAAGGCTACAGAGAAATCTCAAAAAATAGTGATGTTTCATTTCTATACAGGATGAGAAGCCTATTTTCTTTGCTCCATAAATTGTTTAGTACTGCAGGTAATCTATCTAAACCTTATCTCATAAGGCATCAGTAGCCTCTCAGCAACCTCTGGAATGATGTAGATATATAGAGATACATAGAAAATGTAGCTATCTAGGTCTGTATCAAGCAATTTGACCCCTAGATTATCCCAATTATTTTTATCTTGAGAATCTATTTCCATAAGAAAGTATATTAATCAATCATATAAAAATATCAGAAAAGTAAATGTCTTACTGCAAAGTAATATTGCGTGTAAATTATCAACCTGGCAGAAGCTGTTCTCTTGCCTGAATGGCAGAAAATTGGCTGATAACTATTTATAACTCACTGATTTTTCCATCCAGCCTTCAAATTCACAAGTATTTCCCTGCACAACACAAATTTAGCCATGCCACATTTCCTCCATTATAACCTCTAGTTTACATTGTTCACTAGCAAGAATCTCCTTAACATTATCAATTACTATATTTAATGATATTTTTGCTTAGAGTGTAACTGCCTCAGGACAATTATGGTCTAAGCCATTATCTACTGTAGTTTCTGAGGAATTCTTCTTGATTAAATTGTGACCAGTTCTGACAACATACTAAAAAAAATATTTAATTTGCAATTATTTGCAAAGCAGAATATGTACAGCTAAGCACAGCCCTGTAAATCTAACCCGAATGCTTCATTGCCAATGCTCAATTGTGTTGAAGTAGACAATGGTTAGTAGGCATCCATCTACCACCTCTCCTTATGTAGGATGTGCCTTTCATCACTTGACTGCACTCAGACTGCAGGGCTTGACCTTGTCAGCATGAAATTTTCCACTAGAGCAAAACAAAATGGCACTTACTGTATCTTAGCAGTCTGCTCTTACTTATGCAATGGATTTTGAGTAGTAACAATTTACTTTAGGAACTGGTTGACTAAAATAGCTTATGTGCATATAATGCATGAAATGGGCTACATATGGATTCACTAAACAAATCTGGCAGGCAACTCTGTTCTGTACTAGCATTCTGACAAAGTCAAAGAGCAGAACACAGAATACAAAAGACGGTCCTTTTCCTCTGTTTGTAAAGGGAATGGCTAGTGTTAGTGCTGGGCAAATACTGCCAACATGTTTCCATGATTATTCATTTAAATTTTTCAGCAAATTCATTTGGACTGTGTTCACATCTCTTCTGTGCTCTTTTTCCATGAATGCTCTAGCAAATGAGTTTATTGGAAGGAATGTTTGCTGAAACTGCACATTTTAAGCAAATGTTGCAAAATATTCATATAAAGCAACTTTTTATGTTTGCAATCGCAAGAATTCATACTAGAAATCTGATCTAAGAATGACTCTTACACAGTCAAGGAACAGCAGCGTACCACGTGCCCATGTTCTATTCAAACAGCTGAAATTCTGATTATCAATGACTCACTGTGAACTGCTCATGAACAAACCCTGAATTACTTGCTGAAATTATTCTGTAAATAAGTCTGCACAATGAATGCATCTGCTAAAATCACAATCTATTTGTGGACAATTTGTGAACAGAAAAAAAGGCAAACATCTATTGAATACATTCTTAGTTCACCCTGCACTATCCGTTATACATTTGCAAATGTAATTCACCTAAGAAATTATTTACAGCAAATAGTATAGACCAGAGGGTTAATGTTTAAATAAAGAGTTTTAGGTAAACTATAATAGGAAGAACTTACATTCTTAGGACCTGGTCCTCTATTGCCTTACATCTTCTATAGTCATTTATATCTGCACAAAGTGAGTACAGAGTGGATGGTAAAACACTACTGTCCAACGTGAATGGAGAATTCTGAGTTGGTATCACTTTACCACCACTGTAGATAGGTATAACTGACTATTCATGGTGTAAGGCAGTGGAAAATCAGTCCCTCATTTTGATGTCATATGAATTATAAGATCTGCAACACAAATACTATTTTGATTGTACTCTTTTGATTTTAGGGCTAATAGGACAATAATTAATGGATCTATTTATATGGCTGTAGAAGCAAACATACAGATATCTCTGCTTTTTTTTAGCCATTATGATACCCTACAATCAGCAACACATTATTGATTCAATTCATTCCTGGCACAACTTCATTTAAATCAATGAATTACACCAATGAGGAATTAGGCCCCTACCACTTTTCACAGGGATTGGATTCTGTTCAAGGTTCCTGATCCAGCTCTGCCAATACAAAATCTTGATATATCTAATAACTGCGAACAATGACAAACTGGGGGCTTTTAGTGGTGACAAAATATTGAAATACCACAGCCTGAGACAACACTACTCATTTCCCATGGAATTAAGACCTATTTCATCAGGCCTCATAAGTGAAAGGCTATTGCATAACCCACATCACTTCTTAACTTTCACACTGTTGTGTGAATAATTTAATAGATTGGATTTAAAAAACAGTATGATTATACAAGGTGTCTGGTATCACACACCACTATCACACAGCACCACCACACAGGGGGATCTAGTTTGCAGAAAGATCATCATTCTGTATCCCTAGGCCACTGGATGATGGGAGCATCAAAAAGAGTATACAGGCCTCTCACAAGGATAAGCAAGCTTTTGATTCAGTAAGAACTGAAGCTTTGCCCACCCTAGAGCTAAAGAGAGCATTTTTTAAGCTTTAGAAAAGTTTTGTTAAGGACCCCTAAAGCTACACAGAAAAGGAGGAGCTCTGGCTGAAGGCCGTGGGGGCAACCTCTAGCTCAAATAGTAGTTTAGCCTTTCTCCTGACACCAATTTTCTAAGTTTATAATAAGTTTTCTTATACAGGGTTTGTTAACAAAATTGATAACTACTGGGCTGTTTGCAGCGCTCATTCTAAGAATGTCTTGAATACCACGGTATGGTTATAACACTAGTTGCAAATGGCAACAGCGCTGATGCACTTCCAGAAAACTGTGCACTTTTATAGCACCTTTTTGGGAAGTTTGCTTTATCAACATTAATTACTTCAACCAACTTTGTGAGATAAGTAAATATCATTCTGCCCTTTTTACAGACTGGGAAACTATGAGCTAGAGAAAGTAAGGGCCCAATTCTAATCTCATACCAGTTTTAAACCAGTTGCATTCCATTGCTTTCAAAAGAGCTACTCCTGATTTATATTGATGTGAGAGCAGAATAGGTTTCTAAGTCACACAGGAAGTCTGTGGCAAAATCAGAAAGTACATTAACTGGCAGACTTCACGCAGAGAACAACCCTCCCTCTACCAATCCCCTGTCAGAAGAGTTAGATCCACAAAGACAATATGTCTACAGCCTGGAAATGAATACGTCATTCCCAAATTACAATGCAAGATATTTATCTCTTCTTTGCCACAGTACTTATCCTAGCCATTAGTTTTCTTTTCAAAATTTCACAGTGCAACTAGTTTAAGAGATTTTTATCTATATGATGTAATACTTTTCATAAGATAACATAGCATGAAGAATTTATGGGCCTATTTCACTTTAAAATGGTTAGTTGTAATGACAGTCAACATTAGACAATCTTTTACCTTATAATATTGTGCCAAAATAGACACACTTAAGCAGTAGCAGCAGATGAAAGAGGTTAAAAGTATCAAATCCTGAATTACCAACTTTGCTAGGCCACCTTCCCTTCATAATTTAGACCCTTCTGTTGGAGATTTGAAAATATATTCTAGACAGATGACATGTTAACAGAATCATTTCATGGTTCAGTGTCTTCTCAGTATGATTTATCTCTATCTGTAGGCACCAGAGGCCCCTATTCAGGAGATTTATGAGCTAGTTCCAAGAATTCATTTTGATGAGAGAGAATGTGTGCATTATCGCAAAATAAAAGATTAACATTTGCTTTAAGATTATGCGTCCTTCTCATGATCAGTTTTAGGGATAAGATGCTTGTATGTAACCCCGGCGCTATCTCTATGACATTAAGGATGCACATAATTAAATGTTTGTGCAGGTATGAATGTGGTCTTTATAACATTTGTGCATTATATCCCATGAACATATATCCCTTCCTCTTCTAAAGCTACATAGAACATACAAGCTAGGTTCAGACATTTAGTGTATAATGAAACATTTTGACATGAAATTTAACTGAGACGTTTTAAAAAACACCTCTATTATCTAATTCTTGCTGCAGACACTGGATTTTCCACAGGACCAGGAAAAAAGGAAGGGTTTGGCACCTGGAGCGTTCTTAAACTCTGGATGCTAGATTTTCAAACAAGCCTGGGGCCAGCTTTTCAAGTCCTCAGCATCCACAGCTGGGGCCAGATTATCAAGAGAGCTCAGTTCCAATTTAGACACCCAAATAAAAAGGATAGAATTTTAAAAGTGCTCAGAACCCAGCAGCTCCCACTGTGACACTTATGTGTTACCGGCTGCTAGTAGTTTGGCTATATCCATTTAGATACATTAAAAATGGGGGACAGGAAATAGTGTCCTGGTTTTTTTCCCAAGTGATGCTGTCATTCAATATCTACCAGCCCTCCACTATAATATTGCTAATGAGCACCCTCTCTAAACAGGAAAAGGGGAGGAGGAGCAGGGCAGAATGCAAATGCAACTGTGCAAGTAAGAAAGCAGGAACCACTCCCCTTCCCATCCACAAAGGAAAAGCAAATCAGACAAGACAATTGGTACTTGGGCTAAAGAGAGTGAGGGAATGACTGAGGCCTCCTGTACCAGCAAGGTCCTGTTAAGAACTGTCTACTTTCAAACCAACATACTCACCAGACTCTCCAGGGCCCTGAGAGGAGACAGGGGAATTGGAGGCTTTCTGTAGCAAAGTCAAAGCCATAAGGGCAGAGATGTGGGTCCTCCACAATCAGAGAAAGAGTAGTGAAAACCAGGAGAGAACAGGAACCTTGGAGGAATGACAGAGGTCGCAGAATAAAGGTATCTTAGTTCTTGGATTCGCTAACATCGCCAAAGTATGAATTTCATCTTAATAATGAGTTTCTTATAGACCACCTTCATCTCTCATTTCAAGTCACACAGGCCATCTGCCCTCCCATTTCTGGAAATCTCCCCTTAGGCATGCTCCCATAACTGTGGCACCTACTGCAATTGCTTACATGGAGGAGTAATGTTGGGAGAATAATTAATTTAAATCTCTTTTAGTAAGATCTAGCAGCTGAAAGGGAAAGAGCCAGCTCCATGTGACCAGCCAGCTTTCCACCATCTGCAAGTGGCTCCATAGACTCTTAGGTCTAACAGTGAGAGAGAAAATGAATGCCTGAGATTTCATTTTAAATTAAATTATTTTTCATGTTAGGAGATGGAAAATAATCTATGCAACTAGAAAACATATTTTATTCCATTCTGTGTAATTTCTCATGAAAAGGTTTTCGTTTTGGTTTAAACATTATTGCTCTTAACTGGTTCTCAAACATTCCTGGTGTGATGCCTTAAGGCATGACCCTGCCAGCATGAGTAACTGTACTCAGAGGTCCCTTTGGCTTCAATGCATGTTCACATGTACATTGCCAAGATCAAACCATTATGTGAATTCATCATTACTCTGATACCTGGGCCTGGTCTACAATTAAACTTTATGTTAACATAGCTATGGCACTCGGGTGTGAAAAATCCACACCTCCTGTATGCTGTAGTTGTGTCAGCCTAAGCCCCTGTGTAGACACAGTTAGGTTAATATATGAATGCTTCCATCAACCAAGCTACCGTCACAAGGGCAGTTGGAGTTCCAAAATGCTTTCTGGTGTGTCTACACTACAGGGTGATGCTATGATGTTCATAGTATAAAGACTAATACTACCTGGGGGTGGCTAGCTACTCCCTAGCTATCAATGTCCTGCAGAACAATATGAAGGGTTTCAATTAGCAATTGGGTGCAGTTACAGAATTCAGATCTGGATCAGGAACTGCAGGAAGTTGCTAGTAAACAGGAGCAAAGAAGAGGGGAAAAGGAAGCAGGGGGGATATGGAAGAGGTGGAAGGAAGGCTGGAGAGGAGCATGGGTGGTAAAAGGAGCGAGGCTGCCAATGAGGGAATTGTGAGGAAGAAGGCCGGAATAAGTTGGGACAAACAGCCAATCAGCATGCAGAAAACAATGTCCAGGGTTCAAACTGAGAAATGTGATTTAGTTCCTTTTGTGGTTTCACAGTCACTGACTGAAAGGTGTAAATTTATATCCAAATGTAACTACTCACTGCAGCAAAGGTGAAGTGACAGTCTTTCTAAAGTGGCCCCATAACCTCTGTACTTCATTTTTAAGTTAGAGGAAGTATAAATAAGTTATGAGTATACCATGTTCTGAAGCATTTTTTGGACTGAACTTCTGTTCCAAGGATGCAACTTTTGCATATAATCTACATAGATTTTTAATTTCTCTCCTTCTAGAAGAATGTGTTGAATTTATACCTTGTAATAGCTACATTGTAATATCAGACCCTGTATGTTATTTGCTTGCTGACAAGAATGTTTGGCGATTACTAAGTTTTTTCTATTTTTAACATTTCCGCTGAAACCAACGTATGAACGCTATAGGAATCCCACAGTCCTGTTCATGCAATGCCTACTGATTTCAGGGGGGCTCCATGTACAGAGCATCTACAGGATAGGACCCTTAACAGGTTTTTTTGTGTGTGTGTGACGGGCGTGACTATGGGAAGAGGTACACTCATTTAGGATCCGATTCAAAGCCCACTAAAGTCAGTGGAAAACTCCAAGTGATTTCAGTGAGCTCTGGATCAGGCCCTTAGATCTTACTGAAATACATTGGATTCTATTATTTTTTCTCAGAAGTCAGAGATGGAAATGACCCACTCAGCCATCCAAACCATATCCCTGCCAGTGCAGGATTGTCTCCTTATATGTTTCCTATTGATAACTGGAAAGATGCTGGAACAAGTTATTCAACAAATCAATTTTAAGCACCTAGAAAACAACAGGGGTTATAAGGAATAGCCAGCATGGATTTTTCAAGAACATATAATGCCAGACCAACTTAATTTCCTCCTTTGTCAGGGTTACTGGCCTAGTGGCTAGGGGGAAAGCAGCAGACATGTTATCTCTTGATTTTAGTAAGGCTTTTGACACAGTCCCCCATGACATTCTCATAAGCGAAATGGGGAAATGTGATCTAAATGAAATTACAGTAAGGTCACTGCAAAACTGGTTTAAACACTGAACTCAGCATAATTATCAATGGTTCACGTTGCGACTGGGAAGGCATATCTAGTTGGGTCCTGTAGGGGTCAGTTCTGGGTCTGATACTAGTCAATATTTTTGTTAATGACTTGGATAATGGAGTAGAGAGCATTGTGAAGCTGTGTGGAAGATGAATGACCATTTATAATATTACTGATACCAATGTTAGAGAATTGCAAAAAATATCATATAGAACATGCCATGTAAGGTATCAATGGAATAACTGAGACTTGGTGGAATAACTCACATGACTGGAACACTGTCATGGATGGGTATAAGCTGTTCAGGAAGGACAGGCAGGGGCGAAAGGGTGGAGGAGTTGCACTGTATGTAAGAGAGCACTATGATTGCTCTGAGCTCCAGTGTGAAACTGGAGATACGCCAGTTGAGAGTCTCTGGGTTAAGCTTAGAAGCAAGAACAATAAGGGTGATGTTCTGGTGGGTGTCTATTATAGACCACCAGACCAGGAGGATGAAGTAGATGAGGCTTTCTTCAGTCAACTAGGGAAAGTTTCCAGTTCACAGGACCTGATTCTCATGGGGGACTTCAATCACCCTGACATCTGCTGGAAGAGCAATACAGCAGAGCACAAACAATCCAGGAAGTTTCTGGACTGTGTCGTGGATAACTTCCTGGTGCAAGTGCTGGAGCAACCAACTAGGGGCCGTGTTGCTCTTGACCTGCTGCCCACAAACAGGGAAGATCTGGTAGGGGAAGTAGAAATGGGTGACAACCTAGGCAGCAGTGACCATGAGATGGTCAAGTTCAGGATCCTGACAAAAGGAAGAAAGGAGAACAGCAGGATATGGACCATGGACTTCAGAAATGCAGACTTTGACTCCCTCAGGGAGCTGATGGGCAGGATCCTCAGGGAGGCTAATATGAGGAGGAAAGGAATCCAAGAGGGCTGGCTTTACTTTAAAGAAACTTTATTGAGGGCACAGGAATAAACCATCCCGATGTGCAGAAAGAATAGCAAGTGTGGTAGGCGACCAGCTTGGCTTAACAAAGAAGTCATTGGTGAGCTTAAACACAAAAAAGAAGTTTACAAGAAGTGGAAACTTGGTCAGATGATTAGGGAGGATTATAAAAATACAGCTCGAACATGCAGGAAAGAAATCAGGAAGGCCAAAGTGCAATTGGAGTTGCAGCTAGCAAGGGACGAGAAGGGGAACAAGAAGGGTTTCTACAGGTATGTTAGCAACAAAAGGAAGATTAAGGAAAGTGTGGGCCTCTTACAGAATGGGGGAGGCAACCTAGTGACAGAGGATGTGGAGAAAGCTGAGGTACTCAATGCCTTTTTTGCCTCTGTCTTCACAGACAAGGTCAGCTCCCAGACTACTGCACTGGGCGGCACAGAATGGGGAGGAGGTGAACATCCCGCAGTGCTGAAGGAACAGGTCCAGGACTATTTAGAAAGATTGGACACACACAAGTCCATGGGGCTAGATTCAATGCACCCGAGCGTGCTGAGGGAGTTAGCTGATGTGATTTCAGAGCCATTGGCTATTATCTCTGAAAGCTCGTGGCAACAGGGGGAGGTCCCAGATGACTGGAAAAAGGCAAATATAGTGCCCATCTTCAAGAAAGGGAAGAAAGAGGATCCAGGGAACTAGAGGCCAGTCAGCCTCACCTCAATCCCTGGAAAAATTGTGGCGCAGATCCTCAAGGAATCCATTTTAAGGCACTTAAAAGAGAGGCAGGTGATCAGGAGCAGTCAACATGGATTCACCAAGGGAAAGTCATGCCTGAACAACCTGATTGCTCTCTATGAAGAGGTGACTGGTTCTGTGGATGAGGGGAAAGCGGTGGACGTGATATACCTTGACTTTAGCAAAGCTTTTGATACAGTCTCCCACAGTATTCTAATCAGCAAGTTAAAAAATATGGGTTGGATGAATGGACTACAAAATGGTTAGAGAATTGGCTAGAGCAAAGGGCTCAACGAGTAGTGATCAATGGCTCCATGTCTAGCTGGCATTTGGAGTATTGCGTCCAGTTTTGGGCCCTCCACTACAAAAAGGGTGTGGACAAGTTGGAGAGAGTCCAGCGGAGAGCAACAAAAATGATTAGGGGACTGGAGCACAAGACTAATGAGGAGAGGCTGAAAGAACTAGGCCTGTTTAGTCTGCAGAAGAGAAGAATGAGGGGGTATTTGATAGCAGCCTTTAACTACCTGAAAGGGGGTTCCAGGGAGGATGGAGCTAGGCTGTTTTCAGTGGTGGCAGATGACAGAACAAGGAGCAACGGTCTCAAGTTGCAGTGGGGGAGGTCTAGGTTGGACATTAGGAAAAAGATTTTCACTAGGAGAGTGGTGAAGCATTGGAATGGGTTATCTAGGGAGGTGGTGGCATCTCCATCTTTAGAGGTTTTTAAGCTGAGGCTTGACAAAATCCTCGCCGGGATGATTTAGCTGAGGATAGTCCTGCTTTGGGCAGGGGGTTGGACTAGATGACCTCCTGAGGTTCCTTCCAACTCTAATATTGTACGATTAATGGAAAAGTCATGATTCGCTAGGATTGATAAGCACATTATATGTATGTATCAATTTTGTATTATGAATTCCAAATATGTCTGGTATATTTGTATTTCAAAATTGTGCTGTGTTTCTAGTTGACAGCCCCCGACAGGATGGCAGCCTGCTTAATGGCCCATCAAGGGAATTCAAATGTACAGTGAATCCAGTGAAAGAACCCTGCGGCTATATCTTATGAATCACCAGGACATGTAAGAACATGCCTATGGACAGGGGACTCAGGCTTTTCCATGTCATGTGTTGTGTGGCTGTGTTTAAGACAAAGGAAGTACAAGCCTCGTGGCAGAAACTATCAAATGCAGCTTCACCTTTTGTCTTCATTCCTGCTTCCTACCTGTCTTCGTATCAACTACTCTACACCTGAAGCTGTGAAACAAAGGACTGAGACCCACCCAGGTACTATACAAGCCTGCAAACTCCAATACTGCTGAGAATCTAACATATATGGACTTTGAAGTCATTTGTATGTATCTGATTGCTTTGACCATTTAACGTCTCTCATCTTGTTTGTTTCTTTCATTTTATAATAAACCCTTAATTTTAGTTACTAAATGATTAGCTGGCAGAGTGGTATTTTGGGTAAGATCTAACCAATATTGAACTGGTAATGTGGCTAACCCTTTGGGGATCAGAAGAATATTTTGGTAATGGAAATAGAGTTTTAAATAACTTATCTCTTTACTGGACCTAATTACTGACTTGAATATGAATATGAGTCAACAACGTGCTGCAGTTTCAAAAAAAAGATTAGTATCATTCTGGGGTGTATTTACAAGAGTGTGGTATGCCAGACACAGGAGGCAATTGTCCTGTTCTAGTCAGCACTAGTGAGGCCTCAGATGAAATATTGTATCCAGCTCTGGAGACCACACTTTAGGAAAGATGTGGACAAATTGGAGAGAGTCCAGAGGAGAGCAACAAAAATGAAAAATGGTTTAGAAAACCTGACCTATAAGGAAAGGTTTAAAGAATGGGCCTGTTTAGTCTTGAGAAAATACAACTGAGGGGGGATTTGATAACTGTTTTCATATATGTTAAGGGCTATTTAAAAGAGGGTGGTGATCAATTGTTCTCCATGTCCACTAAGATAGGATAAGAAGTAACTGGCTTAATCTGCAGCAAGGGAGATTTAGGTTAGCTATTAGGAAAAACTTTCTAACTATAAGGGTAGCTAACCTCTGGAATAGGTTTCCAAGAGGGGTTATGGAATCCCCATCATTTGAGGTTTTTAAGAACAGGTTGGACAAACACCTGTCAGAGATGGTCTAGGTTTACTTAGTCCTGCCTCACTGCAGATGACTTGACTTGATGACTTCTCTGGATCCTTTCCAGTCCTACATTTCTACGCTTTCTTGTCAGAGTCCGGCAGAATCAAGAGTCAGGCCAAGCCAGGATACCTTGAAGTCAGGATCAGGTGACAAAACCGGAGGGCAGGAACCAGGCAGCAGTTAGCTTGCGTGCAGCTGAGTAGGATATGAGGTGGTGAGGATCAGAAGGTAGGAACACATAAACATCAGACCAGCAATCCCTGGCAGAGTGAAACCCAGCTGTATGGACAACATCCTGTTTCCTCCTCTGGCTTAAATAGGGTCTACAGCCCAACTGGGAACTTTGGATCTCTCCCAATCAGATGATAGGGGTTGGGTTTGTGCCCCTGTTGAGCTTCTTGTACCCCAGTCCCAGCTGCAGTGTGTGAGCTGCCGGGTGGAGGACTGGAGTGGGATGACTCCCATAGACTCAGGTTTGAGATCTGTGGGGCCTGACATTTCTATGACTGCTTTGCAAGGTCTATATTTAGAAGTCCGCCGCAATGGGGCTTCCACCAATTCTGTTTCCTTTCTTAAATTTTCTTCCATTGCTCCTAGTTATACACCCAATGCCACATTAAATTACTCTCCTCTGTGGTGATGAAATCCCTCAAATAGTTGTAAACAGTTACTTCCTCTACAATCACTGGATAACTAAGCTATATTTATTTAGGTCTCTTAACTTTCCTAAGAAATCAATCCTTCCAGCCCCATGGCATTTCAGTGGTTCTCTCAGGGCCTGATCCATTATCTTCAATGAGCTTTGGATCAGTCCTTAAAGGGACACAGCAAAAAGAACAATAATTCTACTAAAAAGAGAGCATGAGAGAGGACTGTTATTTGGTGGTTTATTGGAAATTAATTCGTGGTCTCATTCCAATTCCTAGCTGACATACGTCTAAATCATAATGCCACCATTACTGGCATGCTTATTGACAGTCTCAGCAGAAAGGCAAAGGATTGAATTAACATGGTACTGAACTATTCTATCACCCAAATTCCCATATTGGGGTTTTATTGCAGGGAATCTTGCACTGATGCTGCCTATGCGGTACAAGTCCCGTGAACAACTAGACGACTTCTGCATCCATATCTGTCAGTGTGGCATTTTCACTAACATTTCTTAAATTCATTCATGAGGGTTAATTGATTAAACACTTTCCTTGACAAAACACTTCAAAATTCTATGTTAATGTGATGAAATGTATAGCAAATACAGTCTGACACACAAAAATGTTGGTGGAAATGGAAAGGTATGGACCAGCTGTAGCTGTAGTATGTAGGGGAACAAGGACATAATATTTTCAGACAATCCAAAATAAGTACATATACAAATGGCAGTTACACACCTCCACTAAACTAGGATTCAAATCAGTCCAGTCAGCAAAAATAGCCAATAGAGAATCAATTAAGTTGGAATAATAGAAGACGCTTTGCAGAAATGAAATGTACAGTAAATCAATAATTCATAATATTTATGGTCCATTGTAACTTGGTGGGATTTTATATTTCCAGATGAAATGCTTGTTTGATTTTAAATTACCACAGCAGAATTCTGTAACAAACTTCAGTGTAATCTCATCCTGGCATCATTATATATATTTACAAATAGCTGAAACCTAACTTGTAAATGCCATTTAAAACAACAAGAAACCAAAAGCCTGAAAGAAACAGAGACCCTCCATTTTAGCATGAGACACTAATTTTGGAGAGTGGAAATCTGGGAGCTGCCTCCCCTACATACACACCCTTTAACTTTGTTTTTTATCCAGATTGGGGTGGGTGTGCAGGGAGCGCTGTATCGCCACAGGAACATCCACCGGATGTGTGCCATCCAATGAAAGCTCATATCTCACTGGTCATCAGTGATTAGGTTGATAGAGGGATTTAAAGCCAACAGGAGGGAGCACACTGGACATCAAGCAATTGGAAGAAGAGTATTATTTGGGAGTGTATTTCAAAAGTTTACTGGACTGTAAGAGGAAGGAAAAATTATCCCTTTTTATTCCTTTTACTGAGGAAACCCCTTGTAGGGTGAGAGCATACTCATTTGGGTCCTGGTTATGACTGAAAACTAGCAGGTCTGACAAAGACTGAATCCTTGAAAGGAACTCCACTCTATTAAATAGAAAAGGTAACCATTGATAGTATAGACCTAAGATTGCATATTATGGTTTTGTTTGATTTGTAACCTGTTGTTCTTACTATCCTTACTCACTAAGTAAATGTGTATTTGTTTTCACTATAAAAAGAATACAGTGCTGTGTTCTTATAAAGGATCTGATCATGAGTTATTCCAGTCAAGCTGTGTGTACTCTGTCCTTTCAGGGACAGTTTACCTGGTTATTCCTGTGAATGTCCAGTAATGGGGTGGATTCAATAGAGGGGGACACTAGCAGAGGAGCTTAAGGATTGGTATGTGCCTGACTACAGCCTGCACAAGAGAAGGCGAGATCTGCAGAGACCTGGAAGTCAGTGTGTCTGTGCACAGAAGCTGTTGGTTTCAGGGATAGACAAGACTGCTTCATGCTAAGGGTAGGTAGTGGCAAGGTATTTCACTACTCTGAGTAACCCAGGGGAACATCACAGTGCCAACATGCTCACTGCTAAAAAGGGCAGCAGATGTAGTGTGGACAAAAGGAACTGAACTGAGATTACCACTAGATGGTCAAACAGTCCCCCTAATAGTAGCAACTTTTAGTCACTACTTATTATCCACCTGGATTGGATTTAAACTAGTACCTAGACATGACATGCTCCATATTCCATTAGCAGTCCCTCTTGCCATCCAGCATCCATCATAGTCTATTATGTCTTGTGTAAATGGATAGTTTCTAGTAGTGGCGGTTTAGCTCATAAAATGCAAAGCAGAGGAAAATCACTTCACTCAGAAAATAATAATAAAAAGACTTCTGCCATTAAAGAGTTTACATAGTACATTCACATACTATTTATCTTATCAAAATAGACACCCCATCTTAGATATTGCAAAGTCATACAGACATATAGCCATGAATAGGGAAAGAGATAAATCATATACAAAAATCAAAGCATCCACATGTCCCATTCCATATATCTTCCTAGCACTTGCTGTTATTTAACACTATGACATGATTGCTGTCCTTTTAAACTGTTTTGAGCATTCATCTAAATAAAATTTATGGATATTAGTTTTGAAATCTGGAGCCTCTCTTGCTGCTTTAATTGACCTGTTTTACACTTGTGCAAAGGCAACAAGATGAACTGCTGCCTCAATCTGAATAATTTTTGGAAGAGTGGTGGCAGTTCACATCTGGGCTGGGTACAAGGAGATAACATTATGACGCAGAACCTGAGACAGCCTCATCTGCATATAAATAGACCTAATCAGAAATGCAAATTGCAATCAGAAAAAAATGTTAAAAGCCTGTGAAATTGTGCGATTGTGCAGATAACAAAAGGTCAAACACTTTTATTATCGAATCTTTTAAACTGCTATCAGTCAGTGGTGATTCTTTCTTTACAAATGAAATGTGGAAGAGGCAACCATGTGCCAATTTGCAGTCAACCCTGGACAAATTCTTCAGAGATTTTTCCCATTATTACAGTGGTCCTGTTGTTAAACACTATTTCACTACATCAATAAAATCTTGACTTGTCCAGTTAAAAATCCCATTCATGTGATACCAACACAAAACAGATCATGTGAAATGAAATATGCAAGTGATATTAATAAATATGGAGAGAGCTTCCATCATCTTTTTATACACATTGTGCACATCTTATCATCCAAGGATAAATTAAAAAAAAGAAACAATGGACACAGTTTAGTGAAATTGACAGATTGCTACATAACATTCTCAAAATTACATGTATTTCTTCCACAAACAGAAAAGTCTATGATTCCAGATGAATGCCATTTAAAAACATTATGCTACATTTTCAGATATTAGCTTCTGTCTCTGTTGAAACAAATGCTTTTATCAATATTAGCTAAGAAAATTACATTTGAAGTCTACCATGGATGGTATATAAAATCAAAACTCAAAAGAAGAATAAAGTAAATATGGAATTCTATTATTTCTTCTAGCCCTTACGATTAATTATTTCTAAAGTCAGAGTGAATAAGAATCCTCATAAGGATGACAACTCTTTTTATCTATTCTCCAGCGATGGTTTCTTACAATTTGAGGAGAAATTGTTTACCAAATATGTATTTTACTTCTCACTAGACTCCCCAGGAGCAACAAACTAGTGAGACAAGAGAGCCATCTAGTGCCATACCTTGGGATCTTAAAAAGCGTTTTCACAGGATGCATGTCAAATAAAGGTGGGTCTCCATCACCCAGTTCAATAGCTGTGATCCCCAGGGACCATACGTCACACCGAGCATCATAAGAGTAGTCATACTGTTGTTCACAAGCAATGACCTATCAGATAAAAGCAATGAAAACAATGCATTAACCTTCTCATCAATCCACACTGTCTTAGCATGACATAAATGTACTTTTGATTACCAAAATCACAGCAGCTCAATTTCTGCAGCTTTGCATGCATTTCCCAGATGGAAAAGTCCTATAGAATTATAACCTCTCCTTAGGTTTGTTTTTTTTTTGTTAAAAGAAACTTTGCCACAAAATTTAATAGAGAATTATATCCCTGCTATAGGACTATACAGAATGCCTCAAACATCTATACAACATTCTTCTCTGTTAAATTCTATATATTTAATTTCTGTTGAAACATAATGCAATTCTACACAATCTTATTGATTTCATACCTATTAACTTCTACAGCTATTGGTAAAGTGAAAGGGTGATTTGCATGATAAGAATATTCCATCACTTTCTGCAATTAGTCTAATTCTTTCAAATATATGTAGTTTGCCCCCTCTGGATTTGAGTAAATAGAAAGAGCTGAATTGATATATTACAGGCCTGATCTAAAGCTCACTGCAGTTAATGGAATTGGACCAGGACCTGTCTGCATGGTGCCAGTGAAAGTCAGTGCCTGTATTCATATTATCACAACTAGATCTGAACTGAAAACAGACCCCCTGCATTTGAGCATCGGCAAACGTTTGCAGGTCAGAAACAAATCCCAGTTTAAATTTGACCATATCTCTATAAATGCACGAAACAAAACCTCAAATCCAAAAATCCTAGCACTTATTGTGGTTTGGAATCTTGAACCAAATTTTGCAACTCAAACCCCTCACCACCACCACCAATTGCTTTGAAAACTTTTAATGTTTCAGTGTGTCGTTCACATGTATGTGCATGCTTTTCTGCATGGGGGTAAATTAAATTGCAATTTTTAATTAAATATAAACAGAATTGCTGACAGCACAAATTATTTTCTTATAAAAGAAGTAAGGGGTGAGGAATATACAAGATAAGAAAATCTAGCAGAGACTGTATCCATTATGGTTAGAGTAAAAGCAACTCTTGTTACAGGAATAATCTATTTTTAATCAGGTCCTTCCACTTGGGCTATCTAGTTTATTTGTTTGTTTAGAGAAAATGGATTCAGAAAAATTAGATCCCATTTGCACTTTCTCACAAAGCTGGAACCAAACATTCAGATAATTCTCAATTTTTTTTTTTTTAGTTCACTATATCAGAGAACTTCCAGCTTCTATTCAGCTCTATTTAGTTTCATATGTCACCCTCATCACTGGGATGTCTGAGTGCTCTCCAGTAATGCATTAAACAACATGATTATTATCTGTCTTGTGAGGTGATTCTTTTTTTCTCTTATCCTCACCCCAGAGGTAAAGTTAGAGTAAAAGGTCTGTGGGGGATCTTTGTTTCTGTGGGAGTTCATTCCACAATCTTGGACTGACCCCCCAAGGAATGTCTCCTGACCAGACAAGCTTTACCCTAACAGTGGACAGTTTGATTGGATCTGAGGAGTAGAGTTGTCACCCACTGTCCTCCTCCCAGAGCTTCAGGTGATCACATAGATGCCATCCTAGGCCCAAGCAATTGGGTGCCTTGAAAACATGGACCAAGACATTGAATTTTGCACAGCATTCTATGGGACACCAGCATAAAGACCACTTTTATGTGCTCACGTAGCCAATGTTGCTAAAAAAAAGATGCTGTCGCGTTCTGTACTAGTTAGCTTCCTGCGGCCTGACGGCTACATGCCTAGGTATGTTGTAGGACTGGAAGCACCAAAACACCCCACAGGGAGACCAGACAACATAATATTAGAGGCAGCAAGAAAGACATTCAGTAATTCTCTGTGGGGTCATTGTGGGCCAGGAGAGGTGGAAATATGCTGGTCTGCCTAGGATGGCAGAACTCGTAGAGTTAGCCATGCTAACCACAGGGAAATAAAAGTAGAAGTCTAGTGATAAAATCTCTTCATGACATGTCCAGCTCCGGAGGTCTGGATAACTTATTATTCTTACAGTACCACATGACACTTCACACATACATGACACTCTCCCTGCCAAGAGAAGCTTGTAATTTAAGGGTGTAATTCTGCTCTCATTGAAACCAAGGCTACCTTTGCCATTAACTTCATCAGGCCTTAAACTAGACAACGTATGGACACAAAAGATGGGGAAAGAGAAAGTAACACACAGGACTATGCAGCAGAGAAGTTTGGCACAAGTATTGTTGTTCAGCTAATTTGGGGACAGGATGACAGAAGCATTTATATGCATATTTATCAGAACTGAAACATTAAACACTTTTGAGATTTGCCTAGGACTATTTAGAGCTGAAGTTATTTTTGTCTTGGCCTCAGTATATACAGCACATGTAGGAAAGCATAGCTGCAAGCATATAATATACCGCAGAATGATTATGACTGGAGCTTTGCTAGCTGGAGACAAGCACTATATAATTAGCACTGCTGACCCATCAGCTGGAAGGAGACTTGAGTTTAAAGAGCTGAAGCTCCTACGGAAAGGTGGTACTGTACTCAGTTGACGGTGCTAGCTAAGCAGCTTATGAGGTGTATGAGCACAACGCTGAAAGCAGACGGCATAAAAAATGAATGTGGTACAAAATTGTTCCCTTGCTCCAAGGAGAGTAAAACCGCTAACCATGCAAGTCAAACAAATAACATAAACCAGCTGAATGTCTTTCCACATGACATTATGCAGCCTATTTAATTTAATTTGATCTCACCTTAAGGGTAAAAAATATTTTCATAGGCCTTGTATATACTAGGGACATTTCCTAAAAGTTTCTCACTGGTTCTGTTCCACTGGTGTTTAGCAACATTGGAATCTTTGGTGTAGTAGGCACACCAAAGCGAACCTCTCACACATGCATACACACGAAAGCCACAGTAAACACAAGACCTAAATTGGTCCCTTTTCTTTATTCATGACTTCCAGATCTTATTTAAATATGAACAAAATTAATATTTGTCAATGAAAGATTAACTTTTTAAAAAATTCAGTAAAATAAATGATTGAATTTTAGAACAATTTATATGAGTAATTTATTATTGATTAGCACACAGAGCCTCCCCTACCCCCTTCCCTGTCAGTGCAGGATTTATACACCCCATCACACACAGGGATGTTTACACAGGGAATTCGGGTTGGGAGCTTAGGAGTAATGGAATCTTCTTCACCCTGAAGAGAAGCTTACCATGCCCTCCATTACAGCTCCTTCAGATAGACTGATATAGCATTCTCAACCCCTGTACACCTCTACAAAGGGAAGTGGCTTGACATAATTGCAGACCTATGGGGATTCCTTCAACTTTCCTCAAAGCCCCCTTCATGCTGCCCAATTAGGAAGCCAGCTCTCTTGCAGCCAAAAGGTGAGATGATGCACCACATGCTGCAAACACCGCCACTCTGGACTACAGACCTGGTGTTGTCCAAATGCTTTGTTGACCTTCTCAGATGCTGTGCTGATACGTTAATTTCTTCTTTAAGAACTTATCTTTAGATTTCAAAATATAGCTTTCTGAATTCTGTTGTATTGCTTTAATGTTGTAGGCAGCTCCAGCATAACTCCTTCCTTCCTATTGCAGCTCATTGTAGCTTTGGTTTGACCTTCATCAAAACTTAAATAAGAAAAAAAATAACCAAGGAAGATGCTAAAATTTCTCTAGTCTCCTTAAATTCTTTATCCACTTTCCAAAAACATCTGTGCTCCCGATGACACATCACTTTACTGAGATCACGTGAGTCAGCTCCCATAAAAGGTGGTGACTCAGAGGAAGTCCCAAGCAGCTATCCTATACATGGCTAAGTAAATGTATTGCGTTATTTTTCTCTTTCGTTTTCTTGAAATGTTAAAAACATTGGTGACAAAGCTGCTACAGTCTCTCCCAAATTGTGTTAGTCTAGATGCTAGTTGCATGGTCCTCATCACAGTGTTGTGTGAGTTCTTCACAAAAGTTTTGGAATTTATCCTCAATACCTTGAGGCAGATGTATCATTTTCTCTATTTTACAGTCAGGGAAGTGATGTGAAGTATGGACAGATTTATTCTTAGGGTCAGCTGAAGGTCACAGAGGATATCTATGGCAGAGCCAGGAAATAAATCCAGCTTTCCTGAGTCCTAGTCCAGTGACTTAAAACACAAGACCATCCTTTCCCTCCATAGGTAAGGCATGTTGCCATTGATTCTAATTCTAAAATATATTGTCTGCAATTTGACAGCAAAATTCACTCTACATCTAAACTTTCTTAGAAAATGTATATCCAAATGATGCCAAAAAAATTAAATGAGTGTCAGAGAGAGTTGCTTTCACAATGGATGGTGTAGTGAAGGGATATTGGCATTGTTTCCAGAACAATGTCTTTGAGTTTCTGTAGGCTTCACAAACTGTAAGACCTACATTATTCCAACAAAGACGAGAAAACATGTGAAGTATCTTTAGGTCCTCTCCTCTCTATGGCTGACAGCTTATAACTTCAGTAAATATGCTACATGCTGTAAAAGTACATTATAGCAAAAATCCTGGCATCCTGGTTGAGAAGTATGTAAAAAAAATCAGATTCTCTGTCAGTCTAATGTGAGTTCTCTTTGTTTCCAACTAAATTTAATCTGCAATGAAACATGCAGTGTTTCAGGCAGTTTTCCTTCACTCATCTCTAGCAAGAGAAGCGGCTCAGAAAACATTACATTTGTTGTGACCTTCCTATTGAGTATGTAAAATGTATATGGGATTGCATGATCACAGACTCTGAGTAATTATTGAAATGAAGAGAGTCTGCCATTTACTGTGGGATTTTACCATAGTCTGCCCTTCGCAGAAGCTTGTGGTGGGTGGAAGGGGAAAAAAAAAATCAAGATTCTGATTTATTGCTTCACTTATGGAAGATGAGCATGAGCAGCAAAACAGTTGTTTGGAAGTAGGTTTTTGCAGCAGGCCCAGGTTCCTATCTTGGAGTCCAATGCTTTTTCTAACATACAAATGTTTTGCCTGTATAGCAATACTGGTATAGCTATACCAGCAGAGTCCCTAGCATAGATGCAGTGTATGTCAACAGGATTTTCTCTCTCAGCATAGAAATACCACCTCCACAAACAACATTAGCAGTGTGCTCCCGGCACCAATGCACCTACACTGAGAGTTTTGCTGGCATGCCTATTCCAAATATAGCTATGCAGATAAAACTTTGAATTGTAGATCTGGCCTAAAACTGAGAATTCCTGGTCCCATATATATACTGCTACCTATTTTGAGTACTGCACTAAAGTTAATGCTCATTCTCAGTGCATCCAATTCCACAATAGACCCATAGTGGGGCTTCAGGCCATATGTCACTTTAAGGGACCAGATTCAGATCTAGCAAACACAGATTCAGTTCCAAGCTCCATCCTTCCTAGAGAGCCTCCTGATTTTGTCCTGTCTTCTGAGCTACAGCTTGTGTCCAAGACAACCCTCTGCAGAGCAAGAATCTTTTAAATTTTAAAAAAAGGCAAAAAATTACAGTCTGCCTTTTATGCAAGGGACCCAGAGTCACCAGGGGACTTTTGTCAAAGAGTTCTTTAAGCCCTTCACCATGTAAGAGACTGGTGTTTGAGGTTTCCTTTTTCTTCCCTCTGCTGTGCAACAACACTAGGACAGCAGAGGCACCAAACAAAAATCCAAGACCAGGAAGTATGTTGCCTACTCTGCCTCCCTTGCTCAAATACTTAGTCAAACTTGCCCATAACCAAGAGAGTTCTTTCACACTGGCACAGACTGGTAGAGTTCACCTTGGCTACTCTCTTCCAACTCCAAATCTTGGATTCTGCTAAGGAGCAGATTAAACAGTCTCCCTCTGGATGGAAGCATACCGTAAGACTGCATCTTGAATGGCAGATGGGGTACAACTGCCAGAGCCAGCAAAGGGGCCAACAGCTCAAAATTACAGTGTAGAGAATTTGTTTTTAATGTAAAGATTCCTGAGTCTACAGAGGGGCAGAAAAAGTAACAGGGAATACTTACAAAAAGCCAAAAAATGGCCCATTGTCAAAGTTTCATAAAAATTAATACATACTGAAAGGGAGACAGTATGGTGCAATAGACAGGCACCAGCCGGGAGTCAACAGACCTCAGTTCTACTCAGGTTCTGTCACTGGCCTGCTGTGTGGCTATGAGCAAGTCATTTCACTGCTCATTACCTCAGTTTCTCCTTCCGCTTTGTCTGTCTTGCCTGCTCAGACTGTAAGCTCTTCAGAGCAAAACTGTCTCTGACATGTGCTGACCATGATGTGGCCCTGATCTCAGCTCTGGCCTAGGCCCTACAGCAGGGGTTCCCAACCTTTTACTCAGCGTGACCCCATTTAAACACTGAAATATTTTGGTGACCCCCGCAGACAAGTCAGGGCATTGCAATGCTTATGGTATTTATATTTTTCATTTAAAACATTTAAGATCATTGTAACATTTTTTAAAATAAAAAAAACCAACATCGAATACAAAGCCTAAAATAGCTATTAAATCCATTTATCTGACATTTATTACTTTCACTTTAACTGTGGATTATAGTTACTGGGAGGTCATACTGTTAAACAACCCTAGATTTCATGGTTGCTAAATTGAGACTTAAAAGTGTGGGAAGGGGGACACACTGCAGAGATTCTGGGCACTGCTGCTATGTACAGGTATCCAGCAACAGACTGCTGTAACATAGGCTGTTCTCCCTCGCGGGCTCTAGCTCCCAGATCAGCCCAGACATCAGAGAATACAAAATGACTTAAAGCCACCTTATCCCTTTTCCCTTGGGCTGCAAATTTTGTTGTGCTACACCTCTTTAGTGCCTTGCAACAATTGTCTTCGCTCATCTCACTTAGGTCCCGTCCATAACATTGTGACTACACCTCCTCCCTGCTCTCCTGTCCCAGGCAGACCCGCACCTAGCACTGTGACATCCCCCCATCTCTCCTGCCTCAGGCAGCCCCCCCAGCACTGTGACACCCCCCATCCCCACTCTCCTTCCCCAGACAGCCCCACCAACCCAACACTGTGAAATCCCCATCTCTCCTCTCTCCCCGACCCCCCGCCACTATGCATCCTTCCTGCCCCACATTCCCGGGCCACCACCCCAAGCCAGCACTGCTGGGTGTCACGACGCACTCAGGACTTACCATGGTGGGGAGGGTGCCCAGGTGGGGAAGACACAAAGCGAAAAGGGAGGAGTGAAGCCGCCTGCCCATGACCCAGCTGGGCCGGTGCTTCTGCTGCCCTGAACCCTGCCCCGCACTGTCCAGGGCTCCCAGCCAGGAGCTGTCGAGCATCTTTATGACCCCATTTTTTATTGTTATGATCTCAAATGGGGTCGCAACCTTAAGGTTCAGAACCGCTGCCCTACAGTAATACGATCATAAATATAATAGTAAGTACCAAATATTTACTGAAATTTGTGTGCAATAAAATTCAAAATTGTATCTCTGTTTATTGTACTGTTTTCCCACCAGATGAGTTTGATTTTCAGAAATTTCAATATTCATTCATCTTTATACTAGATAATACCAATTCAGAGGAAGGTGCAAGGATCTCCTTTCTAGTAATTTATGAAATAGCCTATGCTAGGAGAAGTTTCTTCCTAACCCCAGGTAGCTGATGTTTGTATGCCCTAAATAACTTAAGGTTAATATCCCTTTAAAAAAAAAATCTTATCTGATGTAATGTAAGCTACGGAAAAAAAATCTAATCTCTAGAAAGAGTTCGTTCAGTAATGCATTTTATAACCAGTCCTATGAAAATAGATATTTGCCACCTGTGTTACACATGCTGTAAATATATATTTTCAAAATTTTCCTCACTAAAGGCAGAAAGGGTGCACATTTGCTCCTTAGACTTATTTTCTGTTACAAAATGCAAACAAGCTTTGCATGCACGATCACTTTTAAATTACTTTCAGGCAGCAAAAAAATTAAAATGAAATTGTTTTTATACTTCCTGATTTCTGACCTGTTTAAGTTGTTTCCCTTTCCCATGTGGATTCTTAGAGTTTCTTCTCAATCAGAATTTACAGCCAAAACACAGCATAGTCAAAATGCTCATATCAGAAGAGTTAATTTTAGCTAAATAGAAGTTAAAGTAAAGAGACCTAAAGCTATTAACCCAGTGCTGACCTAGGCAAGTGAGTGGTGAATGAGATAGCCTGAATGGTGGAAATAGGGGAATATACTTTGTGCTTTTTAGAAGATGGTATGCACTGCACATGTCTATTTATAAGTAATTATGAAAAACAGAACAGAGTACAATTTTCAAAATGACTGCAGTTCTGTGATTTGGGCTCGGAGTTGGATTTTCCATTTCAGGCCATTAGCTGCCTTTTAATTACAGGTGCCAACCTGATTCTTATGGTTTATATAATTTAGATACTTACAAAGAAACCTACTTTAAAATGAAATCTGGCATAAGATAACTTTGTTCTTGGAGCAAAAATCAGGGCCTGAACCTGAAAGCCCTTTATTCACATGAATATTGGATTTCAGAGGGGTTACTCTTGTGAAATTTTAGAGGACCAGCCCAGTGCTTTAGGTATTTTGATAATATCTGAATGTAAACAGAAATATTTTGCTAAGTTTAATGTTTGTGTTCATAATATGAAACCTTTCTCTACATTATGCAATGTGACACTCTGAATGTATTTTCTCATTGTTCCAACATTCAGTTTATTCTCTTTCTCTCTCAAAAAACAAAACAAAACAAAAACAAAACAAAACAAACACAAAAAACACCAATCAGATTTAAAGCCAGAAAATAAACAAGAGTTTTTAAAAATAAAGGGTGCTATGGGTGCATCTGGTTGAGCACCTGCTGCTCTAACATTCTCAGAAGCATGCTCTTGTACTCTGAAGAAAGGAATTTCATCCATGGGGATGTCTGTTTCACCAAAGAGGAGGAAAGCATTTTGCTGTTACTGGGATATTCTTGCTGACTGCTATTTTGTCTTGGTATTAACACATACCCTAAACAGGTATCTGATACAGCTTCAGCTTCCGGGTTTGAAGTCCTGGCACCATTTAAGTCAATAGCAAAACTCCCATTGACTTCTATGATAGACACTAGTGATATAATCCTGAACTTATATGGTATATTTTCCAAGGTGGAAGTCCCTATTGTAGCTGTATATCACTCTCCTATCCTGGCTGTATTCTCTGTTTCAATCTCTGCAACTGATTCCTGAATATGTGAGGTGATTATGCTTAACATAATAACCAACTCTTAAGGTTACCTCTGAGGTTTAATTTTTTCTTTCTGAGCTCTTCAGTGGCTTCTATACAGCTTACTTCCCATATAATTATCTCCCACTTTCACTTTCCAATCATATTTTACTTAAACCTATGACATGCACTGATCTCTTACTCTTTTTTTCTCTATCCTGCTGCTATTATCTGACATGCACATACATCAGAAAAACATCTCTGGAAGGCCCAATTACTCACTACAGATTTAGTTCAATTTCCTGATTTTTTTTCCAGACCACATGCTTTCAGTTTCTTTGATTCATGTTATTTCCTATTCACCCAATTGTTTTAAGCTGTGTTGGGGTTCTCCTCTGCTGTTTCTCCATAGATAACCCCATATGTCAAAAATGTCAGGCAACAAGGAGCGAAAAACTTTGTTTGCTTGCTGCCCTATGCTTTCTCTTCATCGTACAAGTTTCCATTGGCTTTTACTAATCTTACCTTAGGCTCATCGGAAAACTTTGTCTTCAAAAACCTGTTACCAAGCAGGATTTTTCAAGTTCTCATAGTTATAGATTTTTATCTTTCATAGCACAGTTTACACATGCATTAAAAATGACACAAAGGCATCACAAAAAGTAATGCAACTGTTACATCTGATGGAATATAAATGTGTCATTCACACAAACACAAAGAAACCAACCATAATGATGTAAGCACATGCTCTTATGGTACATGCAATATAAAAGATAATTCAAGGAACAGCAGAATCGGGTGAAAGTATTAGATTTTTATTGGTAAATATCAATTACACTGTACACACACAAACATTTAAAAAAATATTTCCATCAATAAAAACCAAAATTTACAGAATGGCAAAGTAAAAAATATACTGCTTGAGAACTAATTGAAGTTTGACTTAAAGGATACTTACTTTTTATATTTTAATATGTAATGTTGACAATTTGCATTTTAACAGTTACCAAGCATTAACATTTTGAATCTCAGCTCCTACTATCATTAAATAATCATTGTCTGATTTTCCCTATTGTCTGGACCCCCTATAATATCCCACAACTATGAAAATTTAAAACAGAATTAGAAAAAATTCTTAAAACTCATAATTTTTGTACTAGAAAAATTTAATTGACAAGAATTTTAAAAATGCTTAAAAATTAATATTGATTTTATCCTTCAAAATTATTTCAAAATATCAAATTCTGCCAAACCTAAGCATAACGGAGAGATGAGCAGAGTGTAGCATAGGTGCTGGAACTAATGAGGAGGGGGTGCTACTGCACCCTGGCTTGGAGTGGTTTCTATTAAATACAGGATCATAGTTTGGTTCAATGGCTCTCAGCACACCCTCTAAAAATGTTCCTGCACCACTGGCGTGCCGTTATTTTGCAGAGCTGTATGTCTACAATGCCTGATCAGTACGTACATGGTGGCTCACACATGCATGTTTATTTGCTGAGGGTGACTGTGTTTAAGGTGCTGGATTACTTGGAAACGTCGTTTCAGAACAGGTACTTTAAAAAGACCTTCCTCTGTTCTGATGTGGTATGTACACAATGCCTTTCAGTCATTACATGTCACCATGTTTTCCGACCACTTACATCTAAATGTCCATTTATTTCTTTGGATTTTTATTCAAATTATTTTTATTATTGTCCATAGAGACAATGGGGGGAGGCAGTGAGCAAGAAATTTGAGTAAGATTTCAACCATTAACTCTGACTGTAATTATTGAAGCAAAACGTTTACTGTAAACAGCATCCTTAATTATTTGGGTTTAATAAAAATATTTTGTCATCATAGCCCTTGGCAATGTCAGAATGAATGGTCTAAACTGTTGGTCTAAAACTGTTTTTAGAGTGTCTTTAAGCAAGGTGATGCCATAAATAATTATGGCAAGGTGGTTACTAAGGTGTCTCATGTCTCCTCTGTGACGTAAATTGGTTGTTATGGAGATGGTAAAATATCAACCATTCTTTGTGAGGCCATATGAGATCGATTTTTGGATCTGTTACAGCAGGTTCATTTCTTTGCTCAACTGTAATCAGCTTTCCATAGCAAAAGAGAGAAGACCAGATGGGACTGCAACGTTTTTAAAAAGAAACAAATGTTTGCATTATACTCAAAACTATATGCCGGATGAAACAAGCCTTTGCTTATTTATAACAGATGCAGAATGCAAGCTCTAATCCAAATAGCCTGTAGTTCAAACAGTTGATATGTTCCATCATTTCTGTTGGAGGCCACTATTTTTATTTAGATTTAATATTGCACATTGTTGCACATTCTCTCTCTTTTTGAGAACTTTTGTGCCATTTTATAAAACACAGACTTCTGTAATAATTGCTATTACTTAAAGGGACATTGTCAAGGTTATCATCTTCTGGCATGCAGTCACCACAAATGCAGAGGGGTTAGTTCACTTTTAATCTAAAAATAAGATAAAATTTCCTAAAGCTCCATGAAATAGAGCAAAAAGTAAAAATACACTTGGATGCCTTGAGTAAGCTGTTATAAAAATGCACTGAGTCATTTCTATTGCCTAAAAAGTTTGATTGGGACCCTTTAATTCTCTTTATTTCTATTCTATGTTAGGTCCATGAATCTAAACATGCTTTGCTATATATGGGCACATGGAGGCCTTGCATCCCGTTGTCAAATGCCAACCAATTCAACTAATAGTCTGCCCAGACTGTCCATTCTTTCAGTGATCTGTGAGCCCTCCTCCAAGCTTAGCCTCTGACCGTCCTTCCATATCTATCCAGAGTTTGGTGCCAGTGCTGTAGGCTGGCAAGGTGCTGTGCCAGAGCTCTTTTTCTCTTAGCACTCCTCCTCATGCTGTTTGTATGTTCCTGGCATGCTAACTGGTAGCTTTTGTGGGTGAAGGAGTTACACGATTAAGCAGATATTGTGTAGCCCGGTCATAGGTGTGGGAATCACTGGCTAAACTAAATCTTCACACGAAAGGCCCTGTAAAACCTAAGGGTGGAGCTGTAGTGACATTGCAACCAAGAACTACTTTTCCTGGAGCAATAAAATTAATGAAAATATGTCAGAGATGCTAAAACAAAACCAGACTGAGATCAAAACCAGGTAAGAGCAAACACCAAACGTATCATAAAGTACAAATCTCTACTCTAAACTGGAAGGTAATATTTAAAAGAGGCACTGGGAGAGCTGAGACAAAGAAAACCAGTAATCAGATTAATTTGTGTGGGTGAAAGCAATTTTACAAAGCAAATAAATAGTAAAAGAATCTGTCATTCAAAAATGGATGAAGACAGTAAGACATTAACTCATTTTCAGAGCTGGCTCTTATTAACTCTTGAATTGTTGAGTATAAAAGTTTATTGAAGTACTAGTGGAACACCAACCAGTTTCTCTCCCAAAAATTACACAATAATTTTAATATCTACTTCAGTATTATCACCTTACTATCTGATTTCAGACTATTAAATTATAACATACCCCCTGTGCTATGGTTTAGCAATGGGAATAAAGATTTTTCCTGTAATATACAAAGGTTTAAGTTTTTTGTTTTGCACATTAACTGTTAAAATAAAAGAAACATCTACCATCTTAGAATCTTAACAATTTATCTTATCTTCAGGAAGCAATTGGAGTTTTGTGAGTTTGTTTTAAACAAGAACTCAGTGGAATTCACCCTGCAGGTTAGGTGGAATTTTAGGGCTCCAAAGCTGAATGTATTGCTCCCTGACTTCTAAGCAACATAAGACAGCAACATGAAGTGTAAGAAACTTGCTACACCGAAGGATCTTTCAAAAGACTGGTGCACATGTTATTCGTAAAGAATGATTTCCATGTGGTGGCTATTAACTATCTTTATGCATAGTAGATATTATGGAACCTATGTTTATCTCATTGCTTTTTACTATAAAATTTTGTGTCATGTGAGTGCTATCCAAACCTTGATTTTTAAACCATTTGCCTTTAGTTGAACACCGTCATGTAGGGCTGAGTCTAGGTTTTGCAGGACTCCATCTATTTCCCTCCCAGCCTGTAAGTGGGAGACCTGGGTTCAAGTCTCTGTTCTAAATCAGACAAAGCAGGGATTCAGATCTGGGTTTCTGATATCCCAAGTCAGTGCTTTAACCACAAGATCATCACCTATTCTAGGGTGGATTGGTCTCTCTCTCTCTCTCTCTCTCATTTTTTGCAAAAAATGTCAAAAGGTTTCGGATTCATCCCAATACAGAATGGAAATTTTTTTGAAAGCTTTAAAATGTTATCGACAGGAAAACCATTTCCCACCCATTCCTGCACAATATATAATTTATATATATAAAGTAAGAACAGGGTCAGTGGACACTAGCATCCTCATTAATTTAAGCTTCCTGTTTCCTATGGGGATGTTTACTTCAGTACAGTAATAGCTCAGGATAAACATTACTACTTATAACTTTGATAGCACACAAGAGTAGTACACTAACTACCAATCCATCCTTTTAAATGCCTTCTCAATGCTCCCAGAACAACATGAGAATATTGACCACCTTCAGAACTAAGCAAATAGACCCACAAAACAAGTCCACTAATCAACAGAAAGAAAATTATGTCCATTTTGCTAAACCGATAATCTTAGCATGTGTTACGGAAGAAGCATATTTCAGCACAAGTAAACTGCTAAAGTACACTGCAAACACTGGGCCATGTGCCGCTCATCTTGCACAAGAGCACATCGAAAGGACCAGATTACTGCCAGTCTCCTGGATTTGTACTGTAGAATAGAATCTACATGTGCCCCTCCCCCCGTTGGTGGAATACCTGGGGATGGGGAACTGGCAAGGAATAAGAACAGAAAAGGCAGTGTAGGCTGAGAATCCAGATGAGTAAAGGAGCTCACTTAATGTGCTGTACTGTAACTCCCCACTTAAGGATAAATCTTATAGAATATAATAGGGATAAAATAACAAGATTAGATTTGTAGATATTATGCTAAAAATACAGAAATTCATAAAGGACTAGATCGTTTCTATAGGCTTTTTGAACTACACAGAGTTCTGCAGTTGGGTTACAATTCTCTACTAAAGTCCATAGAATGATTCAAAGCAACCTATGGTAAAGCTACTTATTAAATTCTATAGGACACTCCCATAAGAACTCCCCTGGCCAAGGCGGAAGCAATACCCACATTGGCCCTGCTCTGTTGCTCTGCAGAGGGGAATCACAGAGCATAAAGCTAGAGTTATTTCATGCCTTAAGGAAGCATTACCACAAGTTTCTTGTAGATTAGCTGATAGTTTTATGGAAAAGCTGCAAACAATCCTCTTTAATAGAAGAGGATAATGCCCCAGTTAGTAAAGGAATCTAATTTGTCTATTCATCCCATTGCATAATAGCTACAGATATGGAAGGAAATGAAAACAGAACCACACCTGGGAACCACCAACTGCTTTTTCTGGTTATTATAGGCATCTGATTTTGAGTCATTATAGAATTAAGACAAAATTATGTATTGCAATGAACACAGGCAACACAGACAAAATAAAGAAAATACTTTCCCCACCTCAGGTGCCATCCAAAAGGGCGTTCCCACTGAAGTGTTTCTACGTAGCCGGGTGCTGCTGAGCTGGGCTGAAACACCTGCAATAAAACGGATTCAGACTTCGGCCTAAAATTCACAGTGTACATTCAGTTAAAATTATTTCAAGTGTCAGGAAAAGAAACACATGATCCTTAAAGCATATCTGCAAAACAGCGGTTGAAATCAGGTGCATCATTTGTACTAAATTATTTACTAGATTAATTTCACATTTTGCTTTAATCATGACTAGTCCAAGGGCAGACCATAACTTTCTCTAATATATTCAGAATTGTTCGAACAATAGATCTGAATAATTCTTGGTTTGAAATTCATTCATGCAAATTCAAACTATTTGACTGGTTTCCTGTTTCTGTTCGTTGACTGGATGCATACAACTCTTCATCAAGCCTGCAGGGCAAATGGTCATAGAAAATGAATTTTAAACTTACTTTTCACAAATATTCCCCAATTTTCAACCCAAATTCACTCTCTAAACATTTCTGCTGGCAGACTTGCTTACCAGAATATTCATGAACGCACCTGATCAGCAAAGCTTTTACGTACATGCTTAAGTCCATCCCTGCGAAGCAAAGCACTGAAGCTCAAACTTAACCTTAAGTGTGTACTAAAATAAAGTACACGCTTCAGTGTTTTGCTGAAGAGGAATCAACTACTGAAACAAGTGCAAAAAGCAAACACATACAGAGAGCAAATAGTCAAATCAAATTCATTAACAAATTGGAATGAACTTTTACAGGAAATGTTCTGTTGTATTCAGTCAGCTCTGGCCAAAATACAGGTGAGCCTTAAGTTTCTGAGACTATAAAAGATTTTACCACTAAACCAATATTATCTTCAAATGAATGTTTCTCATAAAACATAATGTATTTCAAGTGAATGTTTTTTCATGAAACATAATGTTGCATTCCTACAGATTATCCACAGACTTAGAAAAAAATTGTGCAATTGATATAATTTGACATTTGCTGCTAATAAATAAGAAATTTGGAAGTTGGAACGTCAGCTTCCTCAGTTTAGACCAGGGGTCTCAAACTCGCAGCCCGCGGGCCAACTGCGGCCCGCGGGCTTGTGTTATGTGGCCCGCAGTCCGAATCCGGCCGCAGGCTTGTGCTGTCATTATTTTCTGAGCGGAGCTCAGGCAAGTTGTGGCCGTCTTAAAAAGGAAATGGCCGCCGAATGTGGCCCCACAGGGAGATTTAACGGCGGAGAGTGGAGTCTGCAAGTCCCTGTGTGAGCCTCTCTCTCTTCTACTGTGCCGCCGAATTTTACCCTGCGGGGAGATTTTTTCGGCGGAGAGTAGAGCATGAAAGGTACAGCAGAGAAGTGTGTGTCATGTGTGGCCCCCCTGAACTCAACTCAATGTAAATGTGGCCCGCCATAGCAATTGAGTTTGAGATCCCTGGTTTAGACTGTTAGCTTATGCCTACATTGCCGTGTGGAAGGTGCTTCCGAGCTTGGGTAGACAGGCATGCACCAGCTCTGCTCAAACCAGTCTGTTAAAAATAGCACTGTAGCCAGGGCAACAGCTTGGGCTAACCACCCACGTACATACCCAGAGGTTTCAAGTGGATTTGTACTCAGGGTAATCCAAGCTGCCAACTGGACTATGCCAGCTATATGCAATAGCTCAAGCTGAGCTACTGCAGTGTCTGTCTATCCACACTGGGAAGCAGCTCCCAGCTGCAGTGTTGACATTATATGTCTAAAATCCAATACTGCATTTTATTTTTAATCTCAGCATGATTGCAACCCTTCAATGATTTCACCTGTACCACTCTGAACCATGTATTAGTTGGAGCCCTACAGCAAATGTATTTATTTAACTCTGATTCCTGCTCACACTGACAGAATTTGTAGCTGTTTTATATAGACTTACACAGAGATTATAGTTACAACTACATACTAAAGTAGTACTAAATACCAACGAGCAAAAAAAAAAAATTAAAAAGAGAGAAATAAAGAGAACACTAGTTTTTAGACATTTTAGGACAATTTATACAGTGAACAATATGTGTTAATATTTATCATGCTGAAGGCAGTTTAGGGAGAAATATAAATACACATTACTCCCCCCAAAATACTTTAAAGGAATGATATGGTTGCAAAGTCAGGCAGTCAAAAGTTATGCCACAATTAAGGTTGCCTGTGCTTCTTTAATTTGGACCTCTTGTGCATATGTATTATGAGATAATCTTTAATTACAAGGTCACATACCCCTGCGTATCCCACAGGAACCCTGCCATATTCAGTGCACAGAATAGATGGAGCTCACTGAATAGGTAGTTGTTCAATATTTATTTTTATCCTTATTCAGTGTGTGGCCCTATGCCCTATTTATGCACACCACCCAAAACCTGCACTAACTACAGAACAATCATTTTTCTCATGGACTTTTCTATGGTGTTCTCATAGTATCTTATATTCATTATTTGTAAAAAATACTATTGTCACAATGCCCTTATGAGGTGAGGCAGTGTTCTAATATCCATTTTACACACAGGTGACTGAGGCACAGAGATAAAAGCCAAAATTCTCTAATGTGTCAACTCATTTTCTGTGCCCAATTTGAGAAGCCTGGGTCTGCTTTTTCAGAATACTTGGCATTTTAAAGCACTTTATATGTTCAGAGCAGAGCTCCTATATACCACAGCTGCAGCTGAACATGGTCAGTACCTCTGCAAAACAGATCCCAGATATTCTGAAACTCCTGCCTCATTCATTACACACCTTCCAACTTCTGCAACAAATGACACAGACAACAGCATCATTCATTACACAGTCCTGTCTCGTACCCCAAAGACTGAATGAGGCAGAGCTCCTGCCCTATCCTCTTCCCATAGCTTTCCCTCCAACACCTGCACCATATCCCCACCAGCTCCTGCCCCTCTCTTCCCACTCGCTGCCTGTCCTCCTGCCCCTGTTCTTGCCTGTATTCTCCCTCCCTGCTACTATTCTCCCCCACATCTTTGGCTCCTGCCTCTTTCCCCCACTTCCTCTGCTCTTGCCCCTCCTGTTCCTATTCTCTTGCCCTTTGTCTTTGGCCCCCCTCTGCTCCTGCCCCTATTCCAAACTCCTGGCTCCTCTTCATAACCACCCCTACAGCAGGGAAGGCTCTTGGGGTTTGCAAATAGGATGGTTGCCCTGGCACCAAATCACTGCGCCACTCAATTTTTCTATTTGTTTATTTTTTTCTACTGATTAGCTGGGGACAGCGGTGACAAAAACAAACCACAGCCAGCCCCTCAGGGGTGAGGCGCTGCAAAGGTTTGCCACTCTGGCCAACAAAATTGTTAGTGCTGTTGCTGCTCCCCAGATTCCCATTCCTCCACCCCGTGTCTCTTCCTCACCTTCTGAATTTGAGTGACACTGTTTCCTCCTTCCCATTCACGCTACCTGAAAAGGGAGCCAGATCGCAGGAGAGACTATTTCCTGACAACTCTGCTCTCTGTTCCTGAGCCTGGGTCCACAGAATCCCCTGGCAGCCAAGAGGAGCAACTGCAGGGAAAATGTTGCCCAGTCCCTGAATTCCCAGCATGGAGCACGCTCTGCCCTTTTGTGAGGGCTGTAGTCCTGTCACACACCCAGGCGCTGTGGGGGATGGGCCATGCTCAGTCACTCCATGGGGCTGGCACATGCACAGTCCTGTCACACCCAGGAGCTGTGTGGGACGGGGCATGCTCAGTTCTCACAAAACCTTAAGAGAATTTAGATGCAAACTCCAGTAAATCTCTACTGAGTATGCGTGAACTGCAGTTTTTCAAACGCGCACAACTTGACCGAACTTGGGCAAATTGTCAGAAGGCCAGAAAGAGTCACGTCCCTGACACTAGGGCAAGCCCTTGCCACATTTCAAGTCTCTGCTTCAAAGCTTGGGGATGCTAGAGCTTCTCAGTGAAATTGTTGTCGGAATTTGTTAAGCCTTGGAAAAACAACACACGTCCCCTAAACCCATTTGTAGAAACTAACCTCAAGCTATATTTTTCTCCTCCACCTCAGCACGTCCAGTGATGTGTTCTTATTTCAGAAAGGGAAAGGCAGATTTTGGCCAGTCCACACCAGTTACTGCTAAACATTATACTGGTAAAACTGCCTCAAATGAAAAGTAGTGTTGTTCTAGCCATGTCGGTCCAGGATATTCGAGAAACAAGGTGAGTGAGGTAATATTTTTTACTGCACTGATTTCCGTCATTGAGGGAGACAAGCTTGTGAACCACGCAGAGCTCTTCTTCAAGTCTGGGAGCTTATTCAGAGTGCCACAGCTAAATATGAGACGGACAGTTACGCTAAACAATCTGTTCCATCTTGTATTTAGCTGTGACACTCTGAGTAAGCGTCCCAGACCTGAATAAGAGCTCTGTGTGGCTCGCAAATTTGTCTCTCACTGACAGAAGTTGAGCCAATAAAAGATATTACTTCACCCACCTCGTCTCTCTAATGAAAAGAGATTTTTAGCCCCATCATTAAATGCCAAAGAGATTACTAGGTTATCCTTAGTTTTGCGTTAGGACACTTATGTTTCTCCCAGTGCTCCTTAAAACTGAGTGTCTTTATCACTCAACAGTAATGAATTTTTGTCCTTAGCAACTAATAAAGAGGCATCTGCTTCCTAAATTTATTCCACAAACAATCACTAACAGATTTTTAAAACAGTGTTAGTTTTATAATACCCTGATATTAGGAGAGTTAAGTTTGCGTTCCCCTTCATGCATCATATTATAATTCTGGGTCATTCCTTGATTGCCAGGATTTCTGGCATGCCAGTTTTATGGTACATTCTCAGTCTGTGAATATTTTACTTTAGCTACATGCAGAATTAGGCAGATAGTTTGCCTATCTCCGCAAGTAGCTAAAGTAAAATAAATAAATAAAATACTGCTAAATAAATAAATAAATACTGTATTTTCAAAACTGTTTACTTTACACTTTTTACTCACTCACTATCATTCCATATATTATTACTTTCCTGCTCCCTTTACTGTTAATGAAATTGCTCTTTATATTATGTACATATCTGACTCTAGAGCGGTACTACAGCACTCTTATTTTACTAGATGTATATGTATTGCGAGAAAGAAATATTTAACTGGGGGTAAATTCTATTGCAAAGTTCCCTTCCTCTATCATCTCTTTATGCCTGTTATTGATGTTTCCAGTAATCACAGCAGTAATCACAAATTAAATGGATCTGTTAGTTTGTGGACCCATAGGACCAGTTTACCTCCTGCTCAGAGGGAATAAATGTGCTTAAGGCTAGTGAAAGCATTTTGAAAGAGAATAACGTTTTCTTTTCATATGCAAAAGATGGACTATTCAAATTTAAATGAGAGAAACAACTTCCTTGAGATATGACATTCCTAATGGAATGCAGAAGCGTTTCATAAATAAAATGGCTTTTTAAAACTATTTTTCTAAAAACCTAAAATAGACCTTCTAACAGAATTTCCTAGGTTGCTCCATCTACTACCTTTCCCATCACTCCTTAAATATCTCAAGATTCCTCCTGGAAAATTGACATTCTGTCATTGACGTTCTGTTCCAGAAACACCTCTACCTTCTGAGTGGAAAATAAATGGATGCCTTTGGCTAAATTGCACACATCAAGAAAACAAATGGTAAGCGGTCATTACCAAAGTCAACAAGCTTCACTCCTCCTTCTGTTGTCAGAAGAATATTGTTCCCTTTGACGTCACGATGAATGATTCGGTTATTGTGTAAATGCTGAAGGCCCTGTATGCCCATAACGACAAAAAATAAGTTTACTCCCTTATTTAAAAACAATTACCCTACTATTAGGGAGTGTAATGAAGACAATCTGCACTTCACTATAGAAACATCTGTCCACTTGATCACATGCTTGATATGCCCCCCTGCTGCTATAACAGCTGGCATAATATTGTCAACATTACCATAGTTTATAAATGGAAAATGTATGAGATGGGTAAATTGCACCCTCTACTGTCATTACAAGCCTGATGAACATCCTTACCAAGAGAGCACCATATAAAATGTATGAGATTATAGCTTCATCCAACCGTTGGCCACACTTCAGCAGGCCTTTGACAAGATCTGTGACAGAACCTCCATTACACAGCTGTGAAGAGAATGGGGGAGGGAAAAAAAAGAAACAAAATAAGACCTCTATTACTCAACAGACTTGTTTAGGTTGTGGATTCCTACTATATGAGTGTGCAACATAACACAAATCCCAGACCAAGTAGATTTCCACCTGCAATTATTTAAACTGTCATCCTTGTCATAGAGCGTATTTTATTAACAATGTTAACAATAAATCACAGTACTTGAGAGGAGGGGTGGAAAGCAGAGAACTCAGAGATGGTAAAATTTAACTAAAAGTGAAATAGTAAAACAGCAGGACTATATTTTATTATAAAAACAGAATCTATAGATCCAGTTTAATTTATTTGAGTATTTTCACAATAATACGTGCATTGTCTTTTTGAAAAACTGACTTTATGTGAAGAAAAGGCCAGAAAAGACAAGATTGATGCACTTGATAACTGGGAGGCAACAAATTACAGTCATTTCAAACCTTCACTCCATCAATGCTCCTGCTGGCAGGCAATATAAAATAGACAACAGCCATATCTTTATACTCAGACTTGATGGCATGCTCTGCCAACAACTGAGATTAAACATTCTGATCCAGAAAAGCGCAGCTTCTTGCAAGCCGTTTCCATTAATGGGCTGCCATACATCAAAGGAGGAGGAGAAAAAGTAAAATTAGAACCCTTGTAAATGTGTTTTCACCCACATCATTAGTTCATCATCCTTGCTCTTCTAGCAACTGTTTCGCTCTCATCTTCCTGTTTGCTCCCTTTGTCCGTTTCTTACTTTTATATTTACAACATGTAAATTTACAAATTAAAAGGAGCATTGTTTGTTTGTTTTTGGTGGGAAGGGGGGTTCGTTGCATTTGTTCTTCTGAAGTCACCTCTCATTTTTTAAGTGTGACCCCTTCTACACCATACCAAGTTTTCTGTCATGGGAAAATCATGTATTTTTCAACAAGATACTTGAACTCAGATCTAAATTCCCTTTGCATTGCCAGTATTCAGCCTAAAAATGATAATCTTTAAATTCAAATGGTATAAAATAAAATACGGAAAAGCTCCTTTGAAATCCGTCAATCTACATCTTTTTTGTTTTTCCCTTTATCCTTAAATTTTGTCAGTCTAGTATTTGTCTCTGTGCACATTAATTTGCTGTGTGCTATGCGAGGTGTGAATATTTTTCACCATACATTGTCACCATTACTATAGAACTAAAAGCTCTACTGGAATTCTAAACTTTTCTGCACATGAAAAGATCATGCTAGGTACTTAGGAACCAGAACACATGATATATTGGCTTCCTTTATGCAAATAAGCTACTGAAGTAATATCCATCAGTGGTTGATGATGGCTGCTGCAAGAGTTTGCCTTTTCTTTTTTTTTAATATGGTAGCTTGTTCTATCCAGTAGGGTAGGAGTCCTTAGGCCACTATCACATACCAAATGCTTTTGTAGATGAACTAAACCCTGAGATGGAAGCAAGTGTGTGCGCTTGCCTACCCATGTTTAGTTATTTGCCTGGGGAGCCATCAATGACATGTACAGTCTTTATTATGTTTATTGTACTCACCGTACACTACTGAGATGTGTTGTGCTAATTTTATTTCCATTCTTTTTCCACTAAAAGTTATAGAGAAATAGAAGAGTAACCTCAAGGGATTGATCATGAGCTAGGAATCCTTTCATCTCCAGGCCATTACTTCAAACCTAACTCCAACTGATTGAAAGTGATATGACCGTATGGCTGTTCAGTAGCATATGCTAAATGAATCATTGTCTCCAAATAGCTAAGAACTCACAACACAAAGACCACCACCAAAATTGGCAGTGACACCCTTGTTGGTAGTCAACAGAGTTCTGGGATAAAATGAACATGGACACTAAACTATCCCTCTGCCCTTAGGGGTGAATCCATATATAAGGGAACTGATGTATGTTTATAGGGAAGAGTGGTTAAGCCTGCATTAGAGTCTTGTGATATGCCTTTTCTATGGATAAATATAAAATGTTAGTTCTCAATGTAGCACCTTCCATTATCACATAAAATTAAATTAAGGGCCCACTTCTGCTTCCCTTACTCACTTTGAGTAGTATCTTACCATGGGCTATAATGGAACTACTCACCTGAGTAAGGTATTGCTCATAATGAGTAAATGCTGCAGAATCATGCCCTAAGGGAAAATGTTTTTAATTAGAAATTTTAAAAGATGCTCATCACAATGAATGTATGATTTTGTCAAAGAAACAGTGGTCCTAGTTACTGAGTGCTTTGTATATTCTCTTTTACTGAAAAAAATATTACGGTATTAGAAAAAGTAATTGCTGCGCACACACAAATTTGCATGTAATTCTAAGACATGGAACATTTCCAAGATCAACTGTTCCAATAAACTTGTGTATATAAGGAAAGTAAGAAGTTTTGCCTTAAATTTCCATACAGAGTTCAAATTATGTGTACCGAATACAACAGGCTGTGCATCATTAATGCAAAAAGCTAACCTGCAGAAATGGTATGTTCTTCTGACATTCACAGCCATGTTGTACAGAACACCATGTCTGATACACTTTGGGAAAAGAATTATACTTGTGATCTACAACAAAATGTAATAGCTGGCAACCTAAGTATATAAGGACAATAAGAATGTTAGCTGTTTCTCTGTTAGTCACTAACAACTCATATAGCAAAAAACCTGATGATCATTTTGATAGCCATTGAACCTTATCATGAAACTTGGCCTATGGTACCATATAATGTTGCAATGCATAAAAGTCAGGTTTATTGTATTACTGGGACAGTATTAAAGTAGAACATGAAGTGATAGTGCCTTATTCTGATTCCCATCCCAGAATAGCAGGATGGTCCTTCTAAAAAGTAACAAACAAATCAATGCTCAGATTTATATTGATACATCTGTGTTATAGAAAAATGTCGATAGGGTGTAATACTGCCTATAAGATCACTGTAATCTCTATGCTGGACTCCATACACAATTAAGCCTTTAGGAACATGCTAATCATCTGAGTGAAATCCTGGCTCTACTGCAGTCAGTCAGTCAGTGACATTAACTGCAACGTGGCCAGAATTACATCCCTCATTTTGAGAACGCTGAAGCCTGCAAAACGGGCAGAGTCTGCATAAGCTATTTAAAGGGCTAGATATTCAACAGCGTCCTGCTATTAATTTTACATTGCCATAAGACATTTTCCCATTACATTCTCTCAGCCCACATTTGCAAGAGGTGCCAGGTTTGGTAAATATTGTGTGTGGTACATCATCATTAAGTCATCTTTTGCATTATTCATTGACATCTTGTCTTCTCAACATTAACACAGAAGTGTTTCCAATAACATTTTCTCCAGTATGGAAGATCAGTTTACTTTTATAAATATTAAGAAAATTATTATGGAGCTCATTCTACATTTCTGAAGACAGAACAAAGTACCCTGAATGGCAATAAAGCGCTAATACCAAGCCTCCATATCTGAGGCTTGTTATTAAATAAACACTGAGTGTGGTTTTTTTGAAGGATGGATCTCCAAACACCTCCCACGGCCTGATCATTTGATCAGAAAGCCCCAAAATTCTAAGGTTCGGCTCTCAAAACAGAGCACAGAGACCCCCATTTGCTGTTTCTGTTTTTTTCACTTCTAAAGGGGAGCACCTAGCCTAAAATCTGTTTTAATTAAGTTTTAACATTACCAAAATATCTTACCTCAAGAACTAGCCAGAGCTGTCCTCCCACATATTGATCCGCTTTGTAAAACATTCCGTAAAACTTAACAACATTGGGATGATTAGGAAGAAACTGTAAAATATTATATTCTGCTTCAATTTCCTCATCCACATCCTAAATGGAAAACACAAACAAATATGGTGTATAAATCTATAATTCAGTACAACAAACATGGATAAAAAGAAGCATCTTTTCATCATTTTATACTTCTAAATGTCTTTATTGCGATGCACTGAAAACAGTCTGATCAAATACCAATCATACCACAATTGCCTTATTACGAATAAAAGTCTGATCTCCATATGCAGTCAGTAGGTTTTTTTCAAGTGTACTCTATGCATAATACACTGCAACCACAAAAGCAAAAATGGTGCTTAGCTGTGCTCACTTGTCTAAATGGAAAATTTGCATATATATCTATTCTAATCAGTTTCTTAAATCTGCATTTCTGATGTTGAGCTAATGCAAATACATGGATCTTAGTTATATTTTCCTTTTAAGGTCATCAGATGAGCCTAGTTATATAGCAGTTTTAAAAGACATTAAATGGGACATGAATAAAAATAAATACATCTTTAAAACAGGAGAAATGTATACAAACTAAAGCCAAAGGTGGAAAACATACACAACAGGAAGTATTAAACATAACAAAATCAAAATCCACAAAATAAGCAAATAGTACTGGTTATTTGTCTAAGGAAGGTATTTTGGGACGATGAAATAGCAAAGAACCAACTATATTGCACAGTAATCCACCTGAGCCCCAGTTCAGTAAAGCACTTAAGCATATATATCCCTATTCAGCATAGACTTTAACAGGACGTGAGTACAAGCTTCAAAGTTAAGCATGTGCTTAAGTAATTTGCTGAACTGGGATAGTTTGCTGTATCAAGAGGCTGGTGTTTTATTCCATTAATCACAAATTACTTAGTACGTTCTTCTGACTCATACAATACAAGAGATGATTAAATTGCAAATAAAAGAGGGGCAACTGTTCTCTAGAGGTTTTACATCTCAGTGGCCCAGTCAAATTCCAATTTGGATAATTATATACTGAAATCCTGTGCTTTTTATTGGACACAATATTTGCCGCACACCGAGGTGTAGGCGGTGTGACCTAGTGGTCAGAGACGGAGTCTGTCCTGGTGTTCAGAGCAGAATCATAGGGCAGAACCAGAGGCGTGGTCAGCAGGCAAGCCAATGATTGGTGCCAGGAGTCAGAACAGAGCCACAGGGCAGAGCATGAGTCATGGTTAGGAGACAAGTCAGTGGTCAGAGCCAGGAGTATGAATCAGGGTTTCAGAAGTAGGCAGGAACTAGGGATGGAGTGGAGCAGGCAAGGAGTGGAGTAAGGGCCGAATAGAAAGTCTGGCACAACTGTGGGCATGGAATGCATTGAGCAGCCACTGTGGTCCTGTTGCTACCAGGCTTAAATAGGGATCTGTTGGCCTCTCTGTCCAGTCAGGGGGCACAATCACTTTGTGAAGGTTTACTGGGCCCAGTTGAGGTCACTGGGTTACTAGGTGACCACTCCCAGAGCCAGCTGAGTTCTTAGCAATCTGCCCCTCATGGAGGACTCCTCCAAGGGGCCCATGACCCTGGCTTGTCAGGGTATTTTTGGTGGAATTCCCTCAGGAGATCAGGAGTGTGAATATTTAATTCTGGTTCCCAGAATCACTCCTCTGGCCCATACCCCTTCCAGTCTGTCAGATACTGGAGTTTCCCCCTGACTCATCAGGAGGTGAAGAACTGATGGACTTTATATTCCTACTGCCCATGGACAATTACTGCAGGCGGAGGAGGCTCTACCAGTTGGGGAAAACATTGTTGACAAACAATTTAAGGAGAGAAACATGCAAGACAGGTGAATCTCGTGGGATTCTGGCAGTTGAAGCTTGAAGGCCATTGACTTGGAGGCAGCTGCTTCTGCAAAGTCAGTCAGTATGGCTTCCTGACTTACTTTGCAGAAGCAGCTGCCTCCCTCTCCAACTGACCTCATACGGCAATGAAGTCGGGAGAGGTTTCCTAAATTGCTTGGCTGTTTAAACTGCCATGACAAGAGCCTGGGGGATTACGCTGCCTGTCTTGATCTATTACCTCCCCTTTCCGTGTATGGGAAAGCTGAGAGGAAATCTAGGCTCTCCAAGGCGGGGAAGCAGTCTCAGAGGCTATGAGCCGCAGACAGCTGCTTCCCCACCTTTGAGATCCTATATTTAGAACCTGTACTGATATAAAATTTGTATCTGCATCCAATCCACAGTCTGCAAAAATGGTCCGTGTATATCTGCAGATTTGCAGGACTCTGTACAGAGGCATCTCTTGTTTTCTGTCTAATCAGGGTGCACAGCCACTTAGTGAGGGTTTACTAGGCCCAGCCAGTAAATTTAGAGGCCATTGGGTTGGTGAGTGACTGCAACCAGCAGAGTTCCTGACAATATTCTTCTTCAATTCCTGCCTTGACTATTGTGTACTATTGCTGTGCACTGTTAAAAAGCTGTTGCCTTCTATCCTACAGCTGGCAGCACTTCAGTGGTAGGTGTAGGCATTCCATTATAGAGTTTGTACAGATTTTATAGTGATATTGGATCCTTTATGAGGAACAGAACTATATGACTGTAAGATATTACCATTATTGAACTGGAAATGCCACTATGCAATCTGATCATGCTCATGCTCCAACTGCTGCAACCTTGGATACCGAAAATCCGTACCGGCAAATTACCTAGGTGCACTGCCAGAAATCAGCATGAATGCTGATTCTGAATAACACGTAAGACTATGAAAGGGGCAGGTCTCACCAGGTGCTAAGCACCTTTAGCTCCCACTGACATCAGAAGTCTTTGTGAATTGAAAGTGCACAGAACTAGAATTGGCTGAAAACCACAGAACAAGGTGCAATTTTCAATTTTGTGATGCTGTTTGGGGGTTGGCTGTTCTTCAGAAGAACACACACATTTGTATGTGAACAAGCATATTTGCTATTTATTTGCTATATGCTGCTTGCCATTTGCAATTTGCTATTCTGCTGTTTGAAAGGGTTCAGTCATCTAATCAGGGAACAGAAACATGTAAGCCATATGGTATTGACTCGTCACTCAGTAAGAATAATGTGAGTAAACAGTTTTCTAACTTCTCCTTGGCTGAAATTTGTTTGCATAAAACTACTGGTGAATATTTGTGAATAATGACTAACCATAAAAATCTCCTCGAGTCATGAATGGTTCACAAATAGAAAAAAGGCTAAATGAATTATTCTAAACAGATCATTCAGTCTGCTCTGCACAGCACAGTGTGCTAACTTAGACACAAGAACTTTACAAAGGGGTCAGTATGAGGCTGGACATGGGGTTGAATCAGGTTTTTTCCTTCCAAACCAAGTAGCCCAACCCTTCTCATGCTCTGTTTAACATTTCTCTTCAGGATGTTTTCAGTTTGCCGAAACTTTCAGAGCTTCAAGCCTCTTAGAGAGTAAAACCTTTTAGTTTTAACAATGAAGTTATGATTAAAATATTATTATAATCCTTTACTTACGCTGATAGGATCCAGAATTTTTACTGCTGCCAGACTCCCATCTCTCTTACTGGCAACTTTATAGACTTTACCGTAAGTGCCTTTTCCAATGGTCTCTATAATTTCCCAGGTATCTGAGGGATCCGCTAATGACGCCAGTCCAATCATATTGGGATTATATTGAAATAATCCATATAGTGGCTTCCTGGAAAACAAAGTTTGTTCTGAAAAATGATCGTACATTTTTTTAATGTTATGGGATTTCTTTAACAAACTGTTGCTTACTTGTGTATTTATTTATCCAGCTAGCTAAGAAAACATACATACCCTCCCTAAACTGATAGCTCCTCACTGCAATTGAAGTTGGTAGGACTGAGGTCCTGGATGATGGCAATGTTTATGGGGATGATGACTTCTTTGTACTATTTCAGGATTTCATGGTTACTCTGAAAACCATGGCACTATCTGAGTGGTCCCTGATTCAATTAATACAGCTGATCACATGCTGGCTCTTGTTTCTGAGACAGAACTGGAGACAGGAGTGATGGAGATTATGAATTTCAGCAACACCTGCATTTGGATGTCAAGGTGCACCTGTCTGTTGGAGCAAAAGGACCTATTTTGATAGTCTTCCCTTAGAGAACTGGACTGGTTTGGGATTGCTCTGAGAAAGAATATTGCTCATACACCTGACCACTATCAATGGCTTGCTAAGGCCATTATAACAATCTTTGGCTCGCTAACAGAAAGATGGTGTCTGTACTCCATCAGCAAACCAAAGAAAAAAACAGACCAACATTCTTGATGAGAGCAGCTGAGAAAGGTAAGAGGAGGTACCAGAAGATGACCTTTGACTTCAGAAGATACAGACCCAATCCTTTTCTTCCTAAAGATGGGCCCAAGCTAGAACCCAATTCCAAATAAACCCCAGAATTGATCTAAATTTTACAGCCTGAGCAATCTCTTTCCAAGCATGACTGACCTGCAAAACAAGCTGCTCAATCTACCTGAAATACAGTGTTCATTGACCTATTCGCCTTCCCTGGAAATTACATTTACCTACATAATATTTCCATCTCCAGTTGCAACTAGCTAGCAAGAGGATTCTTCAATTTGAAAGAACCACAGGGCTGATTGGAGATACTTACTTCTGACAAAGGGACATGAAATGAAGTAGGAGCTCTTGAATCCACTTTTTTTAAAATCTGTGATTTTGTTATCTGATCAGGACAGAAAAGGCTTTTTAGAACAGACAGTGGAGTTCTATCTCTCTGTCAACAGAAATTCAGTGGCCCTTGTGACAAGCTCAGCGATGAACATGAATCTGTAAATATTTTTTCCAGAAAGGACAAGGACAATATTGGAAATGTTCTTCATTACTGTAGCATTTAAAATAAAAACGAGAATATACAAAATCATGTTTTTTTTTTATTACAATCAACTTTTGTTTGTCTTTTTCCATACGACTGTGCATTATGTTTTATGAAGATATGTACTTTTGGGCAGGGATTGTCATTTACTATAAATTTATACAGTGACAAACATGAGTCTCCAGCCTGGTTGAGGCTGTTAGGTGCTACCCAAAATAAATGGTAAATAATAATGTTAAAATATTTGTAACAAAAAACCTTACAAAACCTAACAACCACGTGCTAAGTCGCAACATCTCTAAATTGCATAGGAGGCTGTACTTGATGACCTTTCAGGGTCCCTTCTAGTCTTACATTTCTATGATTAGGAAGAGGTTTTTCCTTTTCACTCTTCTGTACTCCCAATATCTCCCTAATACGGAATGGTATAAAGAGAGAAAATTAAAGCTGTGATAAACTTAGTAATAGTACTTCTACTAACCCCACCAAAGGGAATTTCCATCTATTAGAGCAGTTGCCTCCAGACCATAAGGATTCTAGGAGATCATCCACCAGATGGGGAACATTTCTCAGCAGTTAAGTCTGTTCTAGTGTACAGACTTACAAGTAGCAAGCAAAACAGATGTAGAAAAATTAAAATATGACAATTAACGCTCCTGGGATGCGGAGCAGCTTTACACAGAGCTGTTTGTGCCTGTGGGTGGGGCACTATTTCAAGAATGACCAGACTGCCTCAGCAAGTCCACAGTACAGCACCTAACTCAATTCAGAAATCTCAAAATGCAAAGCAGGTGTAAGCAATGCAAATCTCTGGATTTTAGTGGACTTGCACCGCCTTACACTAAGGTCGAATTGGGCTCCAAGCGTGTGATTTTTTTAAACAGGAGATAAAAATCTTACATTAAAATAGGCCTAGTAAAAGTCCATCTGCCAAAGTGAATTGCCTGGGTGATACAAGAAACTATCCACAGAGTGCAACATCTGCTTGGCCATTTCTGGAGCGTGTTCCTTTTATTCCATAACCATGAAAAATAGATACTCCCTCCAGCAAGAAATTATGCTATTTTTCTAAAAAATATGATCTAAGAATTATTTTAGGACATTTCTATGGCCAGTGTTATACAGACTAGATGGTTACAATGGTTTCTGAATGAATTCACACAGAAAAATGAAAAGACAAAAACATATCGCTCATGGACAAACACTTTTCACAAAGAGATCACTCAATATCTGACCTCTTGGTCCTTGTCCTCAGAGGAAACATGCACAACACCTTCAAAAAACAAGCCTGGGGACCTAAATTCATAACTCTGCTGGACACTAAAAACTATGGATACTGGTTTTATGGTTCATTACAACAATTTGCAACATACCTTACTGCCTGCTAAACATTAATTCCTACTTCATTTTAGTGGCCACCTACAGCATGTGTGAAACCCTTCTGCTTTATAATCTGTTGCACCTTGTATTTAGCACAGACTCTCTGGTTACTTTCTCCAGGCCTGAGGAAAAGCTCTGTGAAGCTCAAAACCTTGTCCCTTCCATCAACAGAAATTGGTCCAATAAAAGATATTGCCTCGTCTACCTCGTCTATCTCTCAATACAGATTAAGTCAGATCTGGCATGACAGCTAAAACATTTTCAAATCCTACTCAGACAGACATGTAGACATTTGTTAACTGCACTTACAGAAAACTATCTTCCATTGTGTAGTATCATCACTTAACAGCATATCTGAAATAAAGACAGAAGAAGTTGAACTCGTTATCAAAGAAAAAAGGAAGATGTAATGGGGATATGGCATTGGCAGTATCAGGACAATCTGTAATTCAGTGCTCACTGTGAACCACTCTTTTCAAAAAGGATTTTGAGGAAACCTATCATGTTATCCTTGAATGTTTCATAATACAGGAAGCAAATATGATACTTACTGTTACCTACTTTATCTCCCCTTTTGAAAAAAGATAGGATGAATCGGATGCATCTCCTCCAAAAACATAAAGACAATAGGTGTTTTTACTATGCAACTTGTTTTTCCCCAGAACAGTGCTCCCAAATTAGTGGATCTTTTTGCAAACCAGCATCTTTCATCCTCTAAAAATGCATTATAAAATATAGATTATATAAAAAGAATATTCCAAATAAAGCAGCAAATTCAAATCTTTGCATGTATTAAGGTAACAGATGATTTTCAGCCAAAAAATAAATCAGAATAAAAAAAGAGTATTCCAATAATCCAGCATTCAATTGCATCCAAATTCCAATTTACAAAAAATAGCTATCAATATCAAACACAACAACAGCTCAAAAATCAGTTGTGAATCTCATCATTGTACTATCATTATTCACAAATCTGATATTGAGATGTAAAAAATTAAACAAGAAATTGTATCTGGACTTTACTGTTCCTGTTTCCAAAGCAGAATAAGGCTACCTCTGTCTTGTTTAGTGTATCGATTCCCATCCCTCATACAGTAGGTGAGAGGACTTGATATGAGAGACCGACAAACCAAGATAACAGAGCGAGCAACTGCTTGATGGTGTTATTTTTACTGTTGCCCCCCCCTGAAACTGCAAATATTCTATATAATAGCAACATAGGCTTGTCCACTGTTTTCCAATAGACGGTCATTATCTCATCCTGTATAAAATGAGCCATCTGGATAGGTTTGCCATAGTCCTGAAATTAGTACAAAACTAAGTTCCAATCTAGTGCTTATGAGAGTCATGGTGTATGGTACTAAACATTTTTGGACTACACGGTAGCTGGTTGTGGGCACAGCAGCCATTCTAGTGCATATACTTATGCAATGAAATAGAAAAAATTGTTATTGTTCCATATGCACAACTCTGCATGCTCTCGGTGTTTGCATAGTATTCTGTCTTTGCTTCTCTCACGACTTGTAATGGAGCGGATTAAAGCTGTTCTTGTGAAGCAGCTGGCTGCATAGCCTTCTAATACCTACT
>ML675620.1:38815694-38981819 GCA_007922155.1 Mesoclemmys tuberculata
ATACTCAAGCCCTTCAGAAAAAGTCACCACACCCACCTATTGCTACATCAGTCCATCACTGCTTATGTTCTGTCTCCTACTGATGTTCTTGGCCAGCCAGCCACTAAACAAGCAGTTGTTGTTAGTGGAACTAATTGAACCTTTGAAAGGCACAAGAAAATCAATAGTCAGAAAAGCTCCTTCTGTTAGGCTGACACCTCCTGGCCTCTCTTGCTGAATGGGGCAAAACAAAGAGAATGTCAATATTTAGAAATTAAATGTTCAAAAGAACTCATCAAAGCACTAATCTGTAACTATTCTCATTTGGTCCCTGACAAGGAAGTCACAGAGTTTTGTGCAGAGATTTCTCCTGAGGCTGAGGATCAGCCAGAAAAGGGGAGGGAGAAAAAAGGCCTTGATCTTACACTCAGGCTGGGTCTACACTGACGGCTGCAAATTCGCTGCCATCACATCGATTGCTCTGAGTCGACTGAGCGGTCTATATAGACGCGCTCAGTCGATCCAGGAAGCGACACAGGAAAACTACCCCCGTAAGCGGAGTAGTGCTGCGTCGAAGGGAGCGCTGTTCCCTTCGATGCAGCGCAGCATGGATGCCGCGCGGAGGAGACGCTGCAAATTCGACGGGAGATACGCAAGTAATTTACGTCACTTGCGTATCTCCTTTCGACTGCCGCCGAATCACCAAGGTAAGTGTAGACCGGGCCTTAGGGATAAGAAAGGTAGGGAAGAGGAGGAAATAAATAGGGCAGGTCCACTCCTGAACAGCATTGTGAATCAGTGGAGTGAGGTATTAGCAAGACAGACTGAGAGGAACTAGGGATGAAAAAGATTGTTCAAAAGTTAAGCATAAATGCTATGGAGCCTACAACCACAAAGGACCATATTTTAGCTGATCACATTGCTTAACTGGGCCACGACCAGGGCAAACGTGATGGCTAGCAACAGAACTGTTATGTTTCACTTTCCCCAAGAATTTAACCTGAGCCACTGACACTCCAAGTCTCACAGATGGGTGAACAGTAAACACTTGAAGACACTAGTCCTAATTTGCAATTTACAGGACAAACATCACTTAAGTAACAGAAACTCCTACAGGAACAAGGTATATGTAGTTCCCAAAATGAGAAAAAAGTGAGGTAGTTGGTAAATGCATTCTCCCTCTGCACACTGCCATACTGTTTATATGCCCACTTACATGTATCCATACCTGCTCTTCTGGTCCACACACAGTTCTCCTTGCATTAGACCATGGGGTTTCTCTTCCCTCTGTACCCTTCTTACTTACAAAGAGTGTATTATCAATTTCAAGAGGTAAATCCAGTAACAGGCCCAGTTCAGGGAATCAGCAGATGTGTCAAGATGACTTGTTTGCAGATTACAGTACCAAGAGAAAGATCACGGACAGTAGCTTCCTTCTTTCAAGTCCTTTCTGAATCCAGTTTCTATGCTTCCTGCTCAGTTTTCTGTTAAGGGCCAGAAAATCCCATGATAGATGCAGTTCCTCAGGTAATGACATGCAGCTCAAACTCAGACCAAAGCACCAAGACCCATGATAAAATTGTGAAACATAGCAACGCTGGCCTGAGTCCAGACCAACACTTTGGCCCTGAACAATACCAAACCTCAGGAAAACTGAATCTTGCCCCAAACTTCATGGCTGGCCCACATATTTGAATTAGGCTGAATCAAAACCAAGCTCCAGATAGAACTGAATTCCAGGGGAAATCCAGTTCTGAATTACATGGCTTGAGCCCATCTCTACCACTCAACTCTAGGGGCCAGATTTCAGTCCTAAACTAGGTCAGAAGTGAATTATTTGAACGGTTTTCTCCGAATATTTACTATAGATTTAGTCCACATCACAAAGTAAGTATACATTTGGCACCATTTTTGGTTTATAATAAAGATAAATCTCCAGGATCAGCTAAGCAGAACTGATGAATATCTGGACTGAGGTGCACTCATAGAGAAATGTGTGGAAAATTACACATTGCTCTCCCACATGGCATTTGACTCAAGCCAATACTATTACATCAACATTTATTTATAGGAATAGCAAAAGAAAATCCAAATTACTTAAAGGTTTTTACCCAAGAAACAGTGTTCACAAGCTTGGACATGCATTGTAAAATTTACATTACTTAAACCTAAAAGCTACTGGTAGCAATGGCAGCATGAAAGTGAGCCCCATTCCTGAATGAAACAATAATTTCCACCGAATGGCAACAGACATAATGTCAATGAAATCCAAATGCCAGCCAACTCATTCAGCTACTGACAACTGAAATAAGGTAAGAAAAGTATTTGGTTAATCTGTTTTAGTGGTTTCCATTTCAAAATCTGACTGTTGCACTTAAAACAGACTCACAAAATAATTATCAATCATGGATATTTTTCTCCATCAAAATTTTCTTCATGTGTATGAAAAATATACAGGTCAATGGTAAAATATAGTGTACTGCAGGAAAAAGAAAGTGTATGTACATGTGCTGTTCAATATTTAAAGAAGATTTGTAGCAGCCAACTGCATGAGTTAGTAAAATACAGGTGGCAATTGACTAACTAACATTTCTTTACTGCAATGAAAACATAACCATATTTTTAACTCCTTCCTCAGAAGCATCAGGGATGGCCATGGCTGGAGATGGAACACTGGACTGAGGGGGCCAGGGCTCAGAAGTGCCTCTAAGCATTCTCTTTCTCATTTGCTTGGCTTGCTCACATGCTGAGTGTCTAACTGATCACCATATGCTGGGTTGGGAAGGAATTTTCCCTCAGGTCAGTTTGGCAGTGATCTTGGGGAGTTTTTCCTTCCTTTGCAGCATGTTGGTAAAGGTCACTTGCCCTGATTATCAGGGTATACATCATTTAATAATTTCCCTGCCATTGCAGGACTTCAGGCCCTGGTGTGTCTCAGTCCTGCCTAATCTCCGCCTGTGGTCAAGCATAGTCTAGTCTCTTGTGGGCTGTAATACTTCAGTCTAATTTCAGTTGTTGGGTTTAGCATGCGGGTGCTGGGGCGTGTTGGTGGCCTATGACACACAGGAGGTGAGACTAGATGATCTGTTGGTCCCTTCTGGCCTTAAACTCTGGCTCGTAACAGCCATCTTTAATGTCCCTAGTCATGTGCCACATATGCACCGAACAAAAAACAAAACAAAACAAAATATGATTAGTTAAAAATGCCTGTACTGCAACAAAGTAGTAGGCTATGTCCCCTAAATACTATTGTGAAATGTACCTCTCTGTATAAAAGATTTTGGAAATGCTGCACTGTAGCCAACATTTTGCAGAAGTTTTGCAGGTCCAGTGTGGCTTATACCTAAGTATTTGAAAATCTGGTTTAACTGTCTGCTAAAGATATAATTTTACAAGCACTGATTGTTTCTGCTCTCTCAGGGAGTCCAGTGTATTCCTGTCAAAGCTCTAAGGATGATGGATTTTCTCATTTCCCTTGCTCCATACTTTAACACATAAGGTTCCACATCACAGTCTCTATTAATATAGCCAAGAGGATTTGGACCAAACTCAATTTGGATCCCATCGAGGATGCTTGTTAATTGACTTCTTGTTAAGAGCTGCAAGAAACTCCCTTTCCTATGCACTTTATCCATTACTTGCACTTTATTGTTATTGGCTACATCAGAAACAAAGAGGGCATTTACAACATAATTATGGTGGCTCGTAAATTTTTTGAACACTTGAACCTGACAGTAACAGCCCTACAAAATCCTAATAGTTGAAACAACAGATGTGGTAAGACTGTAACCTCAGAAAAGGAGGGCCCATATTGTTGGAATAAAATTCTTCTATAAGTTGAGTACAAACCAGAAACCTTTTCATAAATACCCTGGAAAACGCAGACTTGGAAAAGGTGCATGTTTCCAGTTCAGACCTGAGCCCACTGAAATATTTTCAGTGCACTTGTGGTGCTCTTGTTACCATCATTTGTTGCATTGATTACCAAGTCTTTGAAAGTTAGCTCTCATTGTAGCACCTGATACATGAGAGAAGCCTAAAGCTGTGTCATTCCCATTGTCTCACAGTGTAGCGTGCTGGATCTGCTAAGCAGGGGATTACAGCTCCCATTAGCCCTCTCCCCACTGCACATCACCTTCCTCCAGGCCAGGTATGGTGAACGGTCCTGAACCAGGCTTTGTTGAGAAGCAGCACCTACATGGAGAGCCGGGAGCTGCAGAGAAACTGGAAACAGAAAGGAATCCCCAGGAATTATATGCAGAGCAGCGTGTGGAACAGGTGATGGTCTGTGAGGGACTTACAGGGGAGCCGCCATTACTGAGCAGGGAGCCAGTACAAAGGGGCCTCAATGAGAGAGACTAACTGAACCCGGCCTGGAAACCTGCAAGCTCCTATCTGCTTGAGTAGAGACTGAATTGGAGAGGGCATCCCCAGTACTAGGTCTGAAGAGCCCTGACTCTCAACTGGGCTGCCCGAGGGCCCAAACAAGAACCGTTATTGTTCAATTTGAACAGTAACCGCCTCTGTACTTAGGTATTCGCAACTGTGATGGGGCATACCAGCCCCGTTCTGGCCTAGCCAGCGTTAAAGACTCACTGCGGGCTGAAGAAGCCATCCCCTCTGCCCCTGCTGGGCATGCTCCACATGGAAAGGGGATATAAAAGGCAGCGACCCAGCTCAGTCTAAGTGGGCTGCCGACCAGGAAGGATGCGCACCACTGGCTCAATCCAGGGGTCCACTACAGACACCTACCGTTGAGCCAAACCACACTGGGCTCCGGATGGATCCTAGGACACACCTTGAGGAGGGACCGAGCTGCCAGGAACCACACCAGCTGGGGACCCTGGAGGCCCCGGGGATTATGCAATGTCACTGACAAGGTAGGCAGTAGCCCAAGGGCCTAAAACAGTGTTAAAGGGGACAAAGCAGGGTACCAGTCTGTGTGTTTCAGGAGATCCCCACTGACTCAGTGGCAAGGATCCCTGTCACCAACAGGGCCCTGGGCTGGGGCTCAGAGGAGCCCCTCCACCTCAGGCACTGCACCCTGAGAGGTGGTGCCCCACTACCCCAATGGGACATTAGGCCATGCTGCCCTGATTAGAGGGCCGCTTTACTGACTCCGGCCATTAGGCCATGCTGCCCTGATTAGAAGGCCATTATACTGACTTTGGCTAGTAGGCTATGCTGCCCTGATTGGAGGGATGCTTACTTACTCTGGCCATTAGGCTGTGATGCCCCGAATGGAGGGCTATTTTGTTAACTCTGGCCATTAGGCCACACTGTCCTGGAGAAAAAGGCAGCCCCAGTGACTTTGACTGCCTTGCTACCCTGTCCCAAAAGGGAGTCTTTCAGGGTGGATTTGACCCATCGGCTTTTTTCCTGCCTTCCCAGTTTAAGAAACATGACGCCCCATAATAGAGCGTTCTAGTCCCGCGACAGCAACCTTTCCCTTTCCTGCGGGCCCTAGTAAAAGACCCTTTCCCTTAACCATGTGTCTGAGTGGTTATTTGGACCCACCCAGACTAGTGCCTATAAGGCGCAGCAGCTGAAGTGCCTACAATGGTTTCCTCCAAGTGATGGTGCAGGTGGCAAACTACTGGCACGTTAGGGGTGTGGTGTGCTCCAGTACTGAGCAGCCTCATTAAGCACAGTATTGTCATTGGTAGCATTGGATTGTAAAACTATTGTCTGGCCTGTTTGTTACTCACACGAATAGGTCACAGAAAAGACCATTTATTGTACTTACCTAAATTGCACCCTCCAAGTGCAGGGTCCTTCAGACCTACTACGGGTGTTGTTTAAGCCCAGGAAGCTCTGTTCACTCTTGGGCTGGGACACTGAGAACCCCATCCCTCAACTTCTCTACTCCTCCTGGACGATCTCCGTCCTTTGGCTCACCCCCATTGCTCACCAGTCACCTATCAAGCTTCGTATGGCCACTTTTGTATTGGCTCTGTTCCAGGGTTGCATAACTGGCAGCCTGGGCCCTTCAGCACCACAACTCCCAGGAAAATCAGCCCTCTGCTGCTCCCTGGGCTTTCACTTCCAGACTTCTGCCTCCAGTGTAATTTGTGGGCCTTAGCCCTCAATGAGATCCCTCCTTCTGCAGCCTACAATCATCATCATCATCAGTGTCCCTTCTGGCCTTGGAATCTATGAATCATCCTATCTTGCTCCTTAGGTGAATCATTTTTGTTGTCTAGTGGGACCGGCAAAAGAGGCAGTATTAACCCTAGAAAGGATTGCCTTGGGTTCCCAGAATGAGGCCTTGTAACTTGTGTTTGATGAGACATCTCTCAAACTGGTTGCGTATCCAGGAATAGAGGGAATGATTATTAGAGTTTGGTATAGCAGGAAGGGAATAAAAATAGATATGAGCCCTGAACCTGGTTCACCTCTAGTTTGCAATGGCCATGTGTTCCTGCATAGCTCTATTACTTGTTTGAACTATGAAGCTCATTAAACTACATAATTCTGCGTTAAAAGGCAAAATAATCCTAAAATACATTTTCACACTCTTTTAATTTTTAAAAAACAACTATCAAGGTATCTGATTTCATCTTGATGCATTTTAATGTGATCATTCATACTTCAGAAGAAAATTATACCATTCAGAGCCTACATTACCCTTGACCCATGCAAGAAACTTCTAGCGATGTCAATGGCAATATATGATACTATGGAACAAATTCAACCCTCAATTATAACCATTCAGTTCCATTCACTTGCATGAAATTTCATGTGTTTAACAGGATGGATTTTGGTCCATCACAGAACGGGACTTCTCAATGGAATATGTACAAGGGAGTGATGAATGGACTCAGAAAGATGCATAGGCAATTATTTAAGAAAACCAAACAGATAAAAACAAATCCAAACTACATTTACAGTGTTCTCCCATGAAACTTAGAAGAAGTTTTCAGGAAAGTTCAGCATAAATATAATGGTGCTGTATTAATGATGGCAGGTTAGAAACAGTTTGGCTAAAATAAAGTTGCACAAAAATAAATAATTTTCACCATTGCCAAAATTAGAGCATAATTTCATTTCTCACAAATTTGCAAAACAGATAACATCAGTTTCATCTTCAATTTTCTTTTTTTTCCACAAAGAAGGTTTATTTACTAGGTGGAAAACTGTTATTTTGCAATGAAAAACTAAAATTGTCAAAATTTCTGGGCAAAAATTTCTGCTTGAAGTAAATTCATGAAAATGTATAATTCTGTCCAGAGTTAGCAGAGAAATCTGTGCTCAGTGGAGCAAATGTTAATATTTTGCTATGGCACAAAATAATGAATAAAGGCAAAAAAATTTTTTTTTTTTAAATCTCCTACACATGAATAACTAATGAGGCAAAAACAGGTACATAGCCTTGGGAGGTCCATCCTCAGTGGTAATGAGCACCTGCATTGAAATCAGTGGGAATTTTTGGTGCTCAGTATCACTCAAGATAAAGCCCTTGACAGGCAATGAATTAAGGTAGTGCAATTCATTTTACAGTAAAATTAAGCAGCTCTACATTTAGAGTTTTGATCATTCAACATGTCCAATATTGGATAAAAGTAATAAAATTATTTGTCTGATTAGTTACAGTGAAATGACTGATAAACATTAAATTAAAAAATATTAAAAATAGTTAACCTTACAAAACAATATTAAGCAGCTGAAATTGTCCAAAATAAGATCCAGTTGTTAGTCATCAGAAAGCTGGTTAAAATGAACAATTTAAAAAAAAATCCTAATCAATGGCATCTCCAATGCAAAATTATTATTCATCTTAGCCATCTAACTAAACTTCCTGTAAGTGAAATACATTAAAACAATTGCAAATCTCTAATAGCTCATACATTTCCATTTTGCCTCAAGCTGGGAGTTCAATCCTGAAATGAAGTTTATAATCCCATGAGCCCATTCAATTTTAAACTGCAGGTGGCAAATCAAGTGACTACAAACTATGCTCCCTATGTGAAAATCAATACCGGAGAAGGTTCTCTACACCTCCTTTGACATCAGTTTAACATCACAAACAAAAATGAATATACTAGTGGTGTAGATGTAGGGATGAAGGGAACAGTGACCCTTAGATCAGAAACAGACTGTCATCACATTCTACTTATAAAGCTTGAGATGCTGTGTGTACAGGTGGGGAAAAGAAATCTAAGGCAGATGAAGGAGAAAGCTGGAAAGAAAATAACTGCAAACTTACATTAGTGTCCTATTTTCTGAAACCAGCTTATCCTATATTGGATTTTTCTCCCACTAAGAAATATCAAATTTCTTCAGGACTAAGAAATAGTTTCTTCACATGGAAGACTTGCATCTGCCAGTGCTGTACCTTCTGCATTTTGTTTCCAGTGTCCTGTACTAGACAATACAGCATGCATTAACTTAAGATGCTTGTCAAGGAGGGTACAGATAAATCGGTTCAATCCCTAGCAGCTTCACTTCATTATTACTGAAGATTAATGTGACACTAATTGGTCCTGAGCTTGATCTATTTATTGAGCCTTTTACATGTATGAGCTGTAGAATTAAAGCCACTTAGCCTTTCACAGACAGTGAGCATCAATTTTTTTTAAAGGATTTTTCCTATTGTTTTGCAATACACCTTCATTTGTGTAATGTAATCAATCATATTTCATCATTGGAGTGCTTGAATATTACCTTTAAAGCAGTTTTATATTAATGAGGATTTTTAATAAAATCAGACATTATCCTTTATCCATAAGAAAAATAATAATAAACTATTAACCATGATATATACTGTAATCCTTAGTGCTGACAATAGGTCTTGCTCAAGATGAAGTATTTTCATCAGTAAGCTAGTTGTTATGCATTACCACATGTGTGCAGTAGCCTAGCGTGACACCAATTTGCATAATTTCTCTTCTCTAACAGGCTTCAAAAATAATAATAGGCATAGTAGATAAAATCTATTAATTTTAAACTTTAGCTGCTATTTTTATGGAATAACTTATCAAAAGAACCTTGAAAGAATTAAAATTAATAAAGTATAAATGTATTATTCTGGCTATCAGATGTGGGCCTACAGCCATTGAAGTTGAATTCAGAAATGAAGACTAAGGCAAGTCAGAAGCAAATTGCTCTGGGTCCTCCCCATGGAAGTGACTGCAATAAGATGAAAGGAGAATGGCACTGTCCCATAATTACCAAGAGCAGCAATGACCCGGAAAATCAGTTAAGGCTTTCACTAGATAGATAGATAGATTATATAGATAGATAAATAGTGATGAGTATTGGATACACACACACAGCTGTTATGGTTGAAATATTAACACCACCTTAATCTACATCAAGTAAAAATACTGATTTTTTTTCCACACTGAACCCAAACAAGATATTCCTGTATGTTAATATTCATCAGAAAGATTAATGTGTTAGCAAACTTTGATAGTCAATTAGCTTCAGAATGAAAAGTGAAAATATCTTTACACAATATAATGTAATAAGTGACGGCTCATCCTTATTAAACATTTGTATATCCCAACTTGTATAGCAAGCAACATGGCTGTAGTACAGTATTGGGTATTCACCCTGGAAGAAATCCAGCTAAGTGACATCTTAAAGAGGAGTTAAGGCTTGGCTGTAATTTACCACAATCTGATATATTACCATTGTGAAATAACATCGCGCACTATCCAATGTACAAGGAAGGTGTTTACACATTTACACACAGACTCAATCTCCACGACTATAAAACAGATGACCAAAAAGCACCCACCTATCCCAGTGACAGACGTTGTATATGAACTAGAGAGAGACACAGAGAAACAACATGTGCTCTTGTACACATACACACCTCACAAAAAAAGCATAGAAGGAAAACTTTGGGGGCCTGTTAGTGCCAGGTATCTCACCTCCTGAGAGGCACTAATCAACTTCAATTCTTACTGACTTCAGGGGATTTGAGGGAGCTTAGCATCTTCTAGAATTGGAGCCTGGGGGAGAGAACAGATTAACAACAATAAAATACTTCACAAATGGAATCTTCAGACAAAAAGTTAACAGAAAATAAACAAACAAGCTGTCCTTCTTACTCTAGTTTAATGCTTGGGATACTCCTCTAGTTTAATTCTTGGGTTAGTCCTGCTTTGAGCAGGGGATTGGACTAGATGATCTTCTATGATTCTGTGATACTGCAGGTGCTGTGAAAGAGGGGTCAGGTAATTGGTGCATTCAAACCAAGATGGTGAAATGGAGCACACCTGCATAATAAAGAAAACCCAGTTCAAAGATATAATGGACAAGGAAAGACCCTATAACACCAGTGTTTTGACATATTTTTCCAGTTCACTTTTCTAAAGCTCTCCCAGTAAACTTTGACTTTGAATAGATGAATCATTACCAGTGTATCACCTGTCACTCCATTTTCTTTTAGTGCCTTACACTTTTCTTTTGCATATTGGTTTCACATCCAATTCCAGTCAGTTAAAATGGACTTTCAGAATGAGAAATAGATCAAAATTTTGTAAAGTAATTTAATATTTCAAAGACACAATCTATAGATGATACTCTGTACTGTGCTGCATTCTAGCACACACTGTTCAACAATAGAGTCATTATTCTCAATAAAAGTATTGGCTGCATATAATTTTAGAGCCCAGACTTCTGCTAAAGTGAGAGGAAAGAGAGAGAGAGAGAATACACTATGATGTAAAGGTTTTTTCAGCCTAACTTTAGGAAAGGCTCATTAGACAGATAACATCAAAAAGATGCATTTAAAAGCATGATTGTAGGAATCAGGAGTTGTTGGTTTTGTTCCTGAATATCACAACTTTCTAACACCAGTGTCACAGAAACTGAAATCGCTATGTATTTCAGCTTCCTTATCTGTAAAATGGAAATACTACCACCCACTTGCCCCAGAAGTCTGTTGAAAAGTTCCTCCATTGTACATTTCACTAGCTATAATACTTCCAGCATTATCGCATAAAACGTATTTATTTCCAGTATATATACACACTCTTACATGGGAGAACTTTGAATTTCTCTCATTGTTACATTTCTATAAACTAGAAATTTTATATTACATAGTTTACCACAAAAATATTCTCAACAAAAAGGTACATTTTCAAAAAAAAGAAGTCTCAGCAAAGTTTACCCAAAAAGCTCAATCCAGGGTACTTCAGCGCAAAAAAACAAAACAAAACAAAGAAACCAACCAACCTCTAAAGTCCTTGTTTAATATACTGTATTGCTCTTTTCCAATTGCTGTATCCAATTTATTTTCCTGTTGTATCAATTCCACAAAGGTAATTTTCTATAATGAATTATTTATATTCTGTTATAATCAGACATCTGAGATAGTCTAAAACATTTATATGGCCACTTAGTTCACTAATGGTAAGTGAGCTAGTTCTAAAAATGTGCAGCTACCTCAGAGACACATTGAACTAACATTATGGACAATTTTTACATCAGAGGAGTCAACTACTATATGGGTCAAAGCAGCCACATAGAGTAAAAAAGAAAGATAGTCTTGTGGTTAAGGCATGGGTTCAGGACTGAGTTTTTCCTACATGCATAGATTGAAAGGCCAGAAGGGACCATTGTGATCATCTAGGATAGACTATGGAATTTCCCCAAAATAATTCCTAGATCTTATTTTTCAGAAAAACATCCAATCTTGATTTTAAAAATGTCATTGATGACAAATCACACCAAGACTCTTGGTAAATTATTCCAATGATTAATTAATCTCATAGTTAAGAATTTACACCTTATTTCCAGTCTGAATTTGTCCACTTCAATTTCCAGTCATTGGATCATGTTACACCTTTCTCTACTAGATTGAAAAGCCCATTATTAAATATTTATTTCTCATGTAGATACTAATAAATAGTAATCAAGCCACTCCTTTAATCTTCTCTTTGTCAAGCTAAATAGATTGAGCTCTTCATTATAACTAAAGCATGTTTTCTAATCCTTTAATTATTCTCATGGTCCTTCTCCGAACTTTTTCCAATTTATCAACATCTTTCTTGAATGGTGGGCACCAGAACTGGACACAGTATTCCAGCACTGGTAACACCTGTGCCAAATATAGAGGTAAAATAACCTCTGTACTCCTACTCAAACTTCCCTTGTTTATGCATCTCGGGATCACATTAACTCTTTTGGCCACAGCATCATACTGGGAGCTCATGTCCAACTGATTGTCTACCAAGACTCCCAAATCTTTTTCAGAGCCATTGCTTCCTTTGATAGAGTTCCTCATCCTTTAAGTATGGCCTACAATCTTTATTCTTAGATGTATATATTTGCATTTAGCCATACTAAAATGCACGGTTTCCTCTCTCAATCAGTGACCTGTCCTCTTCATTATTTACCACTCCTCCAATTTTTGTGTCATCTGCAAACTTTATCCATGATGATTTTATGTTTTATTCCAGGTCATTGATAAAAATGTTAAATGGCATAGGGCAAGAACCAATCTTTGTAGGACCCCACTGGAAGCATACCCACTCAGTGACAGTTTCCCATTTACAATTATACTGAAATACTAGCTTTGTGAAGAACTTTGTGTCTGACCTAGGGCACATTGCAATTTCTCTTTGCCTCAATTTCCAGTTTGTAAAAAATTGAATAATAATCTCTATGTCACGAAGGTCTCATGCGGATAAATTAATTATTCTCTAAAGTCATCTTGGTACCACTATGGAGGAAGAATGGCATATGTGCCTAGAAAGTGGAGTTTAATTATTAAATGATAAATATGGGGACTGTGACTGGCTCTGAAAGATAGGTTGAAGATCAACATGACCCAAGTCATGGTTCAGTAGGAAACAGGGGAATTTTGGAACTTGCTCCTAGGGCTGATAGAAATTAGAAGCACAGCTAAGAATGCTAGGAAGGAGTTCCAAGGATATTAGAAGCAGCCCTTCCCTGAGAACACAGAAAGTTGTCTCAGCTAACAAAGCTTAGAAAGGAATAGAGGTGGGTCCCTCTATGATAAAGGGCAGGAGTTATAGCCTTGGGGCCTGGTAGAGCCTAAGAGGTATAGAAGGGGCCTGCAAGGTTGATAACAGGAAGGTTTCCTGAGCATAAATAGTACCACTATTTGGTAATATGGAGAGCATAAATAGTACCACTGCAGGAAAGTGAAGTGGGAATAACAGGGGGATGGGATTAGAGGGTCACCTCATCATTTAAGACCCCAGGAAAATGTGAGCTCTCCAGTGGGCTTAAAGAACTACCAAGGCAAATTGCTATCATAGCCCAGAAAAAGGGAGAGGACTGCCAGACCTCTGAAGCAAGGAGGGGCTGTAAGTGTATGTCTGCACTGCAATCAAGGGGTGTCATTATGCACTTCTAGAAATATCTGAGTTAGCTTTAATCTAGCTAGCTCAGTACTGATAGCATTGAAGCTATGTCAGCATAGACTTCAGTACAGGCTATCAAACTGAGTAATTACCCAGGATGGGCTTTCTACAGCCCACAGTGAAACCCAAACGGCTGTGGCTTCACTGAAGTGCCTGAGCTAGCTAAATTAAAGCTAGCTCAGGTGCATCTACACAGCCTGCAACCACACACATCCCACTTGCAATGTAGACATAGAGACACTGGGTGAAGGCAAGCAGAATCCATTTCACATCCTTGCATCAACAGAGGAAGACTTGACAAACAGTAAGGGGAACCAGGGGAGGTTGATACAGACTCAGTGGAGAGCCACTGGGCCAGCAGTGGAGGGAAGACAGTGAAAACCTGTTTGAATTGGGGAGGGAGGGCAGTGTTTGTTTGGGATTTTCATTATCCTAAAGAGGCGGAGTTTTTGGTTTGGCTGAAACATTAAAGCACCCACCAAGGAGAGAAACTGAGGCACAGACATCTCTGCAATGGAGGAGTAAAGTCCCTGTTGCAGTGGGCTCATTACATATAACTCTGAAGACTAAATAAAAAATGGGCCCAGGGCATTTTTGCTTGATGATACTATTAAACATCAAGAGGGCCAGGCACTGAACTTGGCTTGTCATCAACAGCTTCAGTCAATATCCTTGATTTAAAGTGGTAGAATGTACTCCTTTTACCTATGTTCACACCTCTAATAAATTCTTAATTTTCCTGAAGATGAGAGAGGATTAGTTCCCTAAGGACTGTTTGCTTTTTCAGCTAAAATGAAGGGATTGGTTCACTCTGCTACTTCAAATTTGGTGGATCCACAGGAGGCCAGTGCCAGCCACACAATCTCTGTGCATCTGCAGCATCATCCCCAACCCAGTCAATGAGCTGCATTGGAGCTATGCAGGACAATGCATAGCTCCAATGCATGGATCCAGCAAGGGACTTTTCCAAAAAGATAATACAACCTCAGATTGATAGGGGCCCAGGCTGAATTATCCTGTCCTGTAATATGTCTCAGAGATGGAGGGAGAATGCTCTGTGCTGCTCCTGATCCTAATACTCTTCCTCTGGTCTATTAGTTTCTGCCTCCCCCTTTGCACAGACCCAGGACCTGTGCAGTACTCTCTGAGCCATGGGATAGCTACAGTGATTCAGAGATTCCTCCTTCTGTTTGTGAAGGGGATGGATCTAGTGAACCATTGTCCAGGTCACAGATACCAGAGATGGAAAAGGAAGGGATCTGTGAAGTCATCTAATCCATCCCCCCTGCCAATACAAGATTGTTCTCCACAATACATTTTCAAGTGCTTTCTCCAGCCTCGCTTTAAAAGTCCCAGCTACTGGAATTCCAATAACATCCTCTGGACTGAACAAAATATTCAGCCATTTCTACTTTACTCAATAGATTTGTACATTATACTTTATTCCCACTATCTTTATGGAGTATATGCTCTTCAAACCAGGGAACGTGCTTTCTTTTGTGTTTTTACTGTGCCTAGCACATTGTTGGAGCTACTAGCGGACAAACAGTCAGATTAAAGGCTTTATTCAAGATAATTTGTAATGTGAAATGAAAAGGCATACCACAAAGTACAACAAAATTGCTCGTGTTTATGGGTGTGCATGTGACACACACACATTTCTGTGTGTGTATGTGTATGTGTGTTTGTATGTGTATGTGTGTGTGATACACACACATATTTCTGTCCTTACAATATTGCTATTTTTAAAATACTGAAAATAACTAAACTGACTAGAATTGCTAACTGCTATTTGTAGTTTCAACCATATCATTTCTGAGAAGCAGGGCCTGTTTCAGAGGGCTATTAAAATTATAACTTGATACTTTTTCAAACCAGTGAAAGATGGAAACTTTCTATGGATTTGTCACTGTGTTCCTGGAGGCAGAACAGGAAGCAGTTTCTGCTCTACCAGCTCTACTGTTGGTCAAGCTAACACAAGTACTATACAAACAGCTTTCTCATTGTCCATATTTTCCATCTGCATATGTAAAGTCTGACATCAATTTAATACGCTAGTATTTGGGCCTGATATGGGAATTTTGGTGGACAAGATAGACAGTAACAAATCCTTATTTCTATATACGGTATACAATTCCTATATCCCTCATGTATCATCTATTAATTATATAGCAAGTGAACATTTTACAAATAAAGAGGATCAATGTTACAAAACACATAACATGTTCATGCTGTCTTTGTTTAACCAATATTCAGTGTTTGTTCTGAAAATAAGATTTAATTCTATGTAAATAAAATGTAAAGCAAATCCTGGTTCAGAGTGTTAAAAAAAAAAAAACCTCAACAACCTATCTTTCAGCATTTGTTCTTTCCTTCTTTACATTAAATTCACAGCTCTGCAGATTCTGTATATCTTATGTAACATAGAAACATAGACATAGAAACATAGACTCATAGGTCAGAAGGGACCAACATGATCATCTAGTCTGACCTCCTGCACAAGGCAGGCCACAAAACCCTACCCATACACATTTATAACAACCCCGAACCCATGACTGAGTTATTGAAATCCTCAAAAGTGAGATTTGAAGACCTCAAGCTGCAGGGAATACACCAGCAAGCGTCGCATGCCCCATGCTGCAGAGGAAGGCGAAAAACCTCCTGGGCCCCTGCCAATCTGCCCCGGAGGAAAATTCCTTCCCGACCCCAAATATGGCGATCAGCTAAACCCTGAGCATGTGGGCAAGACTCACCAGCCAGCACCCAAAAGAGAATTCTCTGCAGTAACTCAGTTCCCGTCCCATCCAACATTCCCACAGACCATTGAGCAGACTTATCTGCCGATAATCCAAAATCAATTGCTCAAATTAAACTATCCCATCATCACATCCCCTCCATATACTTATCAAGCTTAGTCTTAAAGCCAGATAAGTCATTTGCCCCCACTACTTCCCTCGGAAGGCTGTTCCAGAACTTCACTCCCCTAATGGTTAGAAACCTTCGTCTAATTTCAAGTCTGAATTTCCTAATATCCAGTTTGTACCCATTCGTCCTCGTACTCTGTACTGCAGAGTATTCTCAACCTGAGCAGGACAACAAAAGAATCTAGATCTTTAGTTTATGGGAGTTCATAAAAGGTACATAGATGCTAAGTCTAAAGTGTAACAAAATATACTTCTGTCTTCTGGTTTTTGGACTGCCCTTCACTATCCCCAACAAGTGTGTTACTAACCACAGGTCAAAAAATCAACCTGAAATGCATGAAAAGGCATACAACAAAAAAGCAGGTCCCATTTCACCTGTGCACTTGCTCCCTGGTTCCCTTCAATACAATAAAGAGAAGGAGAAGGACTCAGAAACAAAGTAACTAACATGGCATAACTATTTTCTTGAATGAGCATGGATGAAGGAGATACCAATGCCATGGATATAGGAGGAGGATGACGTGTGAGGCAGGGCATGTTATTGTAAAGGATTGCCATCAGAGCTTGCCAATGACAGCAAGGACAATAAACTAATTCTAGTTGAAGAACTGAAGATATGTAACGTGGATTCTTAGAGCACTGGTGTTGAGTCTGTGTGCAAGAGAATCTTTCTCTTAATATCTCTGTCAGGATAGAGCAATTCGTTAGGTAATATTTCATTCAAACCCCACCATTTTAGGACAATCATTTATTGAGTTCTTGCTGTTTTGTTATATGGTGATGATTGCGGGTTCATTTTCCAGTCATTTGTACAGCTCTGACTCTACCACATGCATCCTGACTTTGAAAAACCTCATTTCCAGTGCCCCTGCTGCTTTGCTGCACGAGGCTGATTACTGTGTGTCATTCTCAGGAGGTTCCCCATCTCAGTGTGGCTTAGATGATACTACCAGTTTCCTGCCTCATATGCCTGTTATCAGAGCCTCCATCACTACTCCTGGACGTGCTGTTTGGAGTTCCTCCTTCTGAAGTGGTTAATATTCCCTTTTTTGTCATCTTCTCAAGTCACGGTAAAATGCAAACAGGGAAGTTATACAGCAACTTCTCTGCAGTTCCCCACACTGGGCTATTCCAAAACACACAGAGCGACTTTAGCTGTCTTTTATTTGTCACAGCACTGACTAGAGCCCTGCAAATCAACCTGTCTCCTGTCAGGGACTGTACTTAAAAACGGTGAAATCATTAACTAAAGGGGATAGGCTGCACTAGCATGAACTGCCAATAACCATTTGAATTTTTTTTTTTTTTTGAAATGCTAAAGGCAGCAAGGGCAAGGTGATGAGATGGGATAGGAGGGGAGAGATGGCCGAACTGATGAACCCCCCTTTATTTGCAAAGAACCATTTTGGAAGTTCTTCAAAGACCACATATTTTCTTTAACACTTTTTTCCTGCCCAGTTTCTGAATCTGTATTTGGCAGATGCTGCCATCCTGTGTGCCTCTTTGTAGGCTCTCTGTGGAGTAAGCACTATCATATGAACATGGAGGTTCTTTGTCATGCCTACCTACAACTAAAATAAGGTCTAAACACCTTTCCATTTCTTAATTCTAGGGCCTTCATTTATATACTTGTGGACCTTAAAACCTCTGCCCCTCCAGGCAGCCACTAAGATCTCTCATCCCCCCAGCTTGGAGGGCAAGTGAGCTGCCTGTTTCCAATCTATGCCAAATGCCTCTTCCCACAACGGGCCAGTGGGAGGTGTTCATTCTGCAGTGAATTAACCTCTGTATGGGGAGTGAGTGAAACCAAACGCATCCTCTCTGATGTGCAGCTGAGCTTTACCAGGCTACCACCTGAAACATCTGAAGCCACCCTAACCCCCTGCTGCCAAGTTACTGGACCAACTGGTTTCTCTGATTGCAATGACCTGTGTAGGTATGTCACTATCAAGGCATGGCAATGCCTTCATGCTAACATTAGGAAAAGCCCTTCCACTGCTTTCCTTACAAGGCCAAATGTGACGGGAAGTCTCAGATACTGCAGTCCCAGCCATGGAAACGATTCCTTTTGTGATTTTGTAGAGGTCTGCGTATTAGCATGGCACAGAGTTCACTGCTCACCACTGGGGAACCTCCTTGTGGCTCGTCTGGAGATTAGCTCATGACCCGTCTGATGCCACCTCCTTCAGTTTCTCACCCGGTGCTCTCACTCACTCTCTCTCTGGAGTCAGGTTGCTCCCTCTTCTTCACTCGGCACCCTCCTTCTTCATGGCGTGGCCCTCTGTCCAGGTCACTACCATCCTCCTCTTCTGGAGTAACAAAGTCCCCTGGACGGCTGACTCAGGAAGTCCTCTGGTCCACTGCCCACTCTGTGCCACTTCCCTGATGGCTGGTAGGAGATCCTGGTCCTGCCCACTACTCTGGGTTCCAGCCCAGGGGCCATACAACGAGCAGCCAAGGTTTGCACCGTTTCAAACCTTGCTGCTGTTTCCCTGGTCTACTTCCTACTTTGCCTCTATCAGGCTCCTTCTTCACCCTCCTCTGGGTATGCCCTTCCCTCAGGGCCTCTGTTCGCTCCCTCCTTTCCCTCTCTAAGCCCAGAGTGACTGCAGACCTTCTGTACTGCAGCCCCCTTCTTACTCACTACTTCCAGGCTTTAGAGCAGCTTAGCCTGCCCCTTGCCCAGCTGAGCTTCATCATCAATTAAAAGCTTATCAGCCTTGACTCTCCTGCAGGTGCAGCCTGTCACAGTGTTAATTGGCCCCTTCTCTCCACTCAGGCCTTGAGTGGGGCAGGCACCCCATCACATGAAAATCATTAGGTTAATGCCAGCCATGCCGTTTATGGAGAAACATGTAGTTAACCTGCAGAAAAATAGTTCATTTTCTTCAATAAAATGGAAGTCTGATTTTAATTAAGTTAGTCATACACTTACATGCTGGTGTGAACTGGGAACAGGCCTTTGTTGTCATTGGGCCAGAGGCAGCCAATGCTGCACATCTACAACAATCAGCAGGGGCACTGAATCTTAGTCCATCGCCGGAAGGCGAGTCTTGACCAAGGAGACCAGTGCAGTTTCTGTAACATGTGCCAGTTTAAAAACACATTGACATGGCTTAAGAAAATTGGAGGCATTGCCAGAGCCCCTGCCCCACAACCTTCTTAATCTTTTCCAAAATATGAGATTAGATACAAGAGATTATATTCTAAGTATGGGCCTAACAACTACTTATTTAAGAGGCGCTTGCAGTTTGCCCCTCTGAAGGGAGTTGTTGACAGTCTCCTCTATTTAAAAAATAATACTGTTGGATAGATCCTCAGCTAGTGTAGTTGTCATTGCTCCATTGTGGAGTGATGACAATTTACACCAGTTGAAGCAGATCCTCAGCATTTCCTCCCTGGACCTTTACTTTATCTTGGTAACTGTCCTAATATTTCCTTGCTGGACTTATATTTGGCCCTTACTTTGTCTTTAACAATATCTATCTATACTTTTTTTGTTAAAGAAGAAACCTGCTATAGACTTTTCAGCCTAAATCTGATATAGTTTTTCATTGACATATAGCTCTTCATGTGAACAATGGAAGCCACATCATGTGAATTTTATAAGTAAATTATCCGTCTTTCATCACTTTCAATATATTTGTTGCAAAAATGGAATCCATTCATTTGCATGAGTCCCATGGGTATTATTAAAATAAATGGTAACTTAGTAGATATTTAGCTCAAAAATTACAAATTAATTAAAATGTTATTATCTTTTTCTATAAATATTGTTATAGATTATTTCTTAAACGCTTTGTTAAAAGTACAATGAGTCTGGGGACTTAATTAAGCATGTGCTTTAGGTTGAGCACATGTTTAAATGCCTTTCTGAATCAAGACCATAAATGATTACATTAATCAAGACAATTAGTGGTCGAGACGATTTGTTTCCCTCATCTCCATGTTTATGAAATTTAGAAAGATATCTAGTTAGTTCTCATTGCATCTGGCTGATTCAGTCACATGAATGATTAATGTGGATGTTTCTGTTAAGATACCACAGTTCTATATGGATTCTTTAACCCTTTTTTAATCATAAGAAATGATTTGGATCAGATGCTGAAAATCTGTGTTCATCTCATCTCATGATCTTCCCTTCATCTTGCCACATAACAGAGCCATTAATGCAATGCTCAATCTGCCACAGTTTTTCACACTGTAAAGGACATTTATGTTAGGTTTGTTTCTTCAGAAGAAAATAGATTAGAGAAGGTGTCTGACAGGTCTTTATATCCACTTCATAGGCTGCATGAATAAGGTATAAAGATCATCTATGTTACTACTGACAGAAACAACCAGAAAACAAGTGAAGACAACAAGCTGTGCAGTAAACATGCCCTCTCCTTAAGAATGAAAATGCAATTAATCACGGCTTACCACTCAGCCCTTGAGGAAATTTGAAAAACAAAGTTTGGAAATCTCCAAGGGCATAACAACCAGTGATGCAAAAGAACTGCATCCCATCCTATTTCCTCTAATTGACTGCATTCATGAAATTCAGAGACAGCAGGCCAAACTCCTCACTAATCACACACAGAAAATTTCCCTTTGAAAGAGATATTCACATACAGCTTTCAGCATTGGAAATCTGGGTTCGGTTTTGTTTTTAATTACCATAATATGGTTAACAACCAAATACTTATTCTTTAGAAGTGAATGGAACCAAATTTATTATAATTCAGAATGAAAGATCAGTAGTGCTATACTACAAATATTAAAGTATTTACAAAAGTGAATATCATCCCCCTTTTATACATACGGATAGGCACAGAGATGTGAAATGACTTGAAGGTCACACAATGGCTAATGGCAGAGTCAAGAACAGAACTCTCATCTTCTGAGCTCCAGTCATATGCTCTAACAACTGGACTACCATCCATTCCAAAAGCAATTTTATTCCAAATACTGTTATTTGGGGGGGGGAATGAACAAAAAACTTCAGGAGCATCACAGGATTCAAAGCATCATGATTTATGATATTTAGTTATATAATCCTTGTTCTTGACACTATGGAATTGTTCAATATATATGGTATACAACAGAAAGTCTTGTATTAAAATTTCTCAGAAGGTGTGGCTCCCCTCACTTCTCTTGGGAGACTACTACACAAAATGAACAAATAGACCTCACTTGCTAACAAGTTTTCCTGATATTCAGCCCAAAAGCTCCTATGCTTAATTCCATTATAGTCCTTTGATTGTAAACTCTCTTTCTGTAGGGACAGTGTTTTCAAACATACATACAGTGTCAGGCAGAAAGGGGTTCCATCCTCACGGGGACTCTGGGAAGTTATCATAATATAAACAATAAATAAATAGAGTGATGGAGGGTCTGGAGACTTCCTCATAATTCATATTTTTTTAATCAAAGAAAACTTGTTTGGAGATAGGGTTGCCCCCCCCGGGGCTCACTTGCTGCCGGCAGAGGCAAGCTGGGAGAAGCTGACGTACAGCCTGCCTGCCAACCCAGTTGGGGCACAGGGGGGCAAAGGAGAGGCCATTCCCTATGGCGAAGGGTTGGGGCAATCAGGGCATGGTGAGGCGGAGGAGGGATCCGTCCCTAGAGTGAGGGCCTGGAGAGAGTGCCAGGGTGGTCTCAGGAGGCTGAGAAGGTGGGATGGGCTGTCATGGGCAGGCAGCACAGCCACCAACCCAACTCCTCAAATGCCTCATGCTGTCAGGATCCCTCCCCTGGGCAGCGCCAATGCCTATCCCTCTCCACCCAAGCTGGGAGCCAGCTGAGCTTCAGCAGCAGCTGCTCTTCCTGCCCTCCCGAAGGCCGAGGCTGATTGTGGTTACTGCGGTAACCAGCTGAAAGCCAGATACCTGCAACCCTATACTGGAGGAGAAACTAATTAACGAGAAAGGTTTAAACCAGAGGCCTGGATAGGCTAGGTTCCAACCGGACACACAAATCTATAGAATGCAGTCTTTGAGGCAGGCTGTTAAACATTAGAAAGATAGTTCTTAATCGTCTTTAAGGGTCTCTCTTTCCTTAATGGGCCATCTCGCAGACCTGACCTACCCACAGCTTTTGTGTCAGTGGAACTATTATGATTAGGGATATGGAGGGTTTTGGGGGAAGGGTGTTTGGTTTGGGTTGGGTTTTTTGTTTACTAAATAGCAACACTGGTACAACCACTAGTGTGGACTCAATTATACCAGATAAAACTGCCTTATAGCAGAATAACTTAGGGCTTCTCTACACTAGAAAGTTTTGTTGACAAAAGTTTTGCCGGTATACAGCCGCCTCTGCAATTAAATCGCTGTTGCATGTTTCCACTGTCTCCTTCTGTCAGTGGAGTGCATTCACACTATCAGCGCTTTTGTCGACAAAGTGAGCAGTGCACTGTGAGTAACTATCCTGCTGTGCAAGTGCAGGAAGGGTGTTTTGGGAAGGGTTAGCAATGCGTCATGGGACAGGCAGAGCATCACATGATGAAGGGTTCTGAATCCCTTCATTCCATGGGCATCCTACTAATTTGACAGCTGTTTTTAAACTGCCCTGCCAGCCAAGCTGACATTGCTGAACACAAACACAAGAAGCCCACAGAAGTGGGGGAAAATCGGGAAAGCAAGTGAATGAGTGAGAGAGAGAGACACACACACACACATGGAGAGAGAGACAGACACTCGGTGTGTGTTGGGAGACAGTGAGTGTTGTCTGCACTCATCCTATCTCTTTAAGTTCAGACAGCAGCGGATGGAAGCAACCAACTCCAAGCAGAAGCTGCTACACAGACAGCTCATAACTGGCATCCCCTGTTCCCCCACCCAACTCAGCAGAGATGGGTCCAGTACACCCACGGGGGCAGGGAGAGGGACATAGCCCCCACCTCCCTTCCTGGCACAGCAGGAGTTACATCTCTTCTCTGTAGTTTGGGCAGGCAGGCGGGATTGTGCTTTCTGTGCTGTGGAGTGAGCTCTCCACAGTAAGTTAACCTGAAAACTTTCTGAGGCTTCGAAACAGGAGGGGCAGAGGCAGACAGCTACAGGGCAGCCGTGCTCAAACTGCTTACCAGCATGGCACTCACGCTGGCATGCTGGCATAATCGGGAGGCTATTTTCAGTGATATAACCTAAGGGCAGTGTCTACGCATGTGCCTTTTGCAAAAGCATTGCTGAAAAAGCTCTCTGCCTCTCATCTAGGTGGTTTTATTCTGTCGACAAAACAGGGCAGTTTTGTCAACAAACGTATCATTGCAGTGTGTACCACGATTGTTTTGTCGACAAAAGGTGCCTTTTGTCAACAAAACTCTCTAATGTAGACCAGGCCCTATTCCCCTTCCTGTACGGGAATAGCCATACTGGTATATGAAGAGTTGTATAGCTTTAACCATATCAGTATAGTTAAAGTGGTACAATTTTGGGTGTGGACAAGCCCTTACCGCAAGCAACAAACCTAAGTTCTATTCTGTATATAAATAACTGGGGAAAACTGATTTGGAAAAGAGGAAGGTAAGAGGGATTGTTAAAAATGGTCTCTGAACACAAAAAGAGGACTTGCTATCCAGACAGCAAGCAGTGCTGACAGCCTGGCCAGAGGGGGATCGCTTTCATAAGAGGTAAGCTATTCAATTTTCTTGGTTTCTTTTTGGTTTCAGGATGCCTTATCTAGTTTAGTTTGTGAGAAATGAAAATCTAGAGGTGTGTTAAGCAAACCATTTCTTTTAATTCCATTTTCTCTTTCTCTATTTTTGATCAATCTTGGTTTAAGCAAGCCCCATAACTTCTAGGGAGAGGTGCTGGAGGATAAAGACTTTCTGGAATCTACATTCCCCACCACCCGTCTGAGTCAAAAGTTCAAGGACAGAGGCCTCTCAGCAGTGAGGTGTAATACTGTGGTGGGTAACACACAAAGGGAGAGGCCAAAAGACAAAGGAGGAGTCAAGAACTGGCAGCTCTTTTGGTCACAAAAATAATAGTAATTAATCTGATTAATGGACCATGATAAATCATTTCTCTCCCTCATTGGTGTTTACACTGTCCTTAAAATGAGGGCAAGAATACCTAAGCAAACTGAATCTAAAGCCTCTCTAGGCAGCATAGAGTAGTAGATGAGTTCTGTTTCATCACATGAATGTTTAAAGGAAGATGGTTGAGGATTTGTCTTTTCTTTTCAAATTAGATTCAGAAGTGAGACAAGATCCCTTTTGAAATTAGTACTGCAGTGCCGGTCTTGATCTGGCCAGGAAAGAAGAGCAGATCCATCACTCCCCAGCCAATGGATGCTTGTCCTTCTCCAGGTCACTTATATCTTGGAGCGTTTATTAATCCAGATTTGACTGGCAGGAAGCAGAATTAAGCCTGAAAGCCAATGTCTTCTCCCCAAAAGAAGTTGAATCATCTTCATCTCCAAAAAATCTGTAAATTATTAAGGGCTCTATCCATTTTACAGGGTGCTGGGTATCTTCAACACACATTACATCAATGGAAATTGAGCACATTCAGCACCTTACAGGCTCAGGGTCCTCTGTTTCCCTTCCTGGTTTGAAAGCCACTGATATAGCTGCCAGGTCCCCCACATAAGGTGGAAGGGGAGAAGGGTACACTTTGCTGGGGCCCGGAGACCCCATCCCAGGCTGCAACCACCATAGATAGGTGTGTGTGTGGGAGGGGCTCTGTGTTAAAAGTTTGTACTAAGCCCGAAAAGATTATACTTGGGCTCTGATAGCTGCAACACACAAGCATTTCAGAAAGGAAATTTTGGCACCTAGTACTGACCATTGTCAATTTTATATCTGCATATATCACCATTAGAAAGGATGCAGGCATCTGCTAGCTACAAAGAGTCAGATCTTTTACACATGAATGACTTTGCCTAGTCCTGTGAACACATGCTAATCTAAACTTCCTTTTGCCTTACAAGAATTGAGATCACCCAACTGTCTTGTTTTCAGATGTGTTCATACAGTGCATTAAAACAAAGCTAGTCTTGTTAGTCATTTTTAGGTACGTACCCCACATAGAGCAAGTAGATTTTTAAAACGTAAGAGGTAACTCCGTGTAAGCAAGTCTATAGATAGGATCTATGTTCCTTAAAGCATTAAGATTCTCAACAAAGCAATTTTCTTAAAAAGTTCCCGAATAGGCAGTCTTCTGAATCTTGCATAACTGTAGTTGGCTATTCAGTTAGCCACCATCCTTGCCTTGAGAATGAGCCACAATCTCATTCTCCAGGCAAAGAACCTGAGCAAGAAAAAGAACAGCATGAGTCAAATAATGAGATTAGAAAATGCTACACACTTGACAACCCAGTCTTTCTTATAGTTTCAAGGTGGTAAACACACCTTCATGTTCCAAGACCATAGATACTGTCCACCATCTTCAATACAACAAACCCTTAATTCAAGATCAGCCATTTTTAAAGTACCATTTATAATTAGCATTCCTTTTTGGGGGAAGCTAATAAGTGTGGCTATTGGAAATCAAGTTCTGTGCTCTGTTTCTGAGTCAAAGTTGAAGAGAAAACTTTCTTGGCCAATGTAATGAGAAATTTATCCAATCGAGGAGATTCTTGCTTCATAATTATGTACATCATACTGACAGTCCAAGAGCATCTCTCTACAATATAATTTCTGCACAGGAATAGAGAGAAGAGCTAGACAAGTCAGCCAACTGGAGGACAGTTCTGCCTTCAGGAAATACCAGGAAAATGGGTATTATGGACAAAATGAGTATGCCTCTAGACCAAAACTGTGTCAGACAAGTTTGTGTGTATCACAAAGAGGGATAGGTTTGAGGAGGTGAGGAGAGGCAATTCAGCAACAACAGGGACCATTCCACACTATTCTATTTAAATAAATGTCCTCAGTTTAATAAGTTATTAGCACCATGTGCCATGCTTATGATAAACTTTAGAGTCAGTTATTTTCTCTTGCTTGGCACATTCAGTTTCCCAACTTGTGTAATAAAAGGTTAAGAAGTACAGCTACAAGCACAGCTAGACTGCATCAGCTAATAGCTGCTCATCTAGAAGATAATTATGAAAGGTTAGCAGAATTAAACAAGGACTGTTCTATTTTAAATGAAAAGAGACAGAGCTACATAACACCTCTTGTAAAAAGTCATAACATTCATTCCCCTCCAGCTCCCTCAAAGGTGCCATATGATATGAATATTAATAATTCTATCTTACCCAATTCGGTTTGCTTCAAGGCTTGTTGCATTCTCAGATGCTCCAACAACAAACATGAAAAAGCAAAAACTTGACAGCCTTCAAGACATTTGAGACCTCTGGCATTTCTCCAGCTACTTCACAGTAACAGGCCACCCAGGTCAACAGCTGTTGAAGTACATGTACCCATTGTATACATTACATTTCCATTCCAAGGTGACTCACAGCAACAGAGAATATGGCTAAAAAAATCTAAAGTTTTCTGCTTCTTACCTGTCATGGTTTTTGTTGGCCATATGCTGTACTAGGCAAGAAGTATTGTCTCTTCTGAGCAATAAACCTAAAGCAGATAAAGATTTAATAATTAACAAGAACTTGAGGAGGACATGCGCGTGTGATGCATGAAAGAGAGAAACTCAAAACTGATGAAGTACAATTTAGTTAGTAAAGGGATTTAAGAGCCTTTTTCTGCACTGCCTGTCACAGGGCTCAGTCGATCTATCTTAAAACCTGGATCCTGGACTGGAAAAGATCAGGTTAATGCTTTGCAGATATATATACAACTTGGCCAAGATTTTCAAGAGCAGCTAGTGATTTTGGAAGTCTTGATTTTTGAGTGCCCAACTTAGCACACCTTTACGAGGCCTGATTTTCAGAAAGTGCTCAGCACCAACCCAATGAAAATCACACATCTTTAAGATGTGTCAAGCTGGGCACCCCAAAATCATTAGTCAATTTGCAAGTCTTGGCTATTGAATTGTAGTTGGCGGGAACTTTCCCATGAGAGTTGAGGAGAGTGTACCTAGGTGAGTATGGTTCTGCTTTGAGCTGGAGGTGTAAATTCCAGCTTGATGAGACATACTTGTGCTAGTGTGACCAAGCTAGCGTGTTGAAAATAGCAAGTAGCTGCAACAGCAGGAGAGGCTAGACTCCCTGAGTACGTACCCCTCCAAGACACTAGGCACATACTTGGGCGATTGATCCTACCCGCTGCTCATGCATTCTATTAGCATGCAAGCGCAATCCTCAAGCTTCTCCAACTCAAAGTGTAGACATACCCCTATTTCACATGACCAGAAGAAAAGAAAGGGAGAAAGAAAAGAAAACTGGGGAGTGATGTTTTTCCTTAGGGTAGAGGGGGCTGTATGGGGAGTCCACACTGAGCAGAGAGTTGTGGGGAGGCATAAGGAGTGGCCACATGGGAAACTACGTGTGTACGCTACTTGGTGGGTGCAATAGCAGCACTAGTGTTAGTAACACAGGCAAGCTGACCAAGCACGCGCCGTAGTATGATGATTGTGGCTCTCAGCTACGGTCACGGCATTACTCTGATTAGAGACGCAATCATATAAATAATTAAAAGAACCAGTGCATTGTCCTTTGAATCAGCTGCACCTCCAATGCCAGGGGATAAATCAGATAGTACAGATATGGCACACTCTGCTAGAGCCTTACACCTGCAACTGAAACTCTGACACAGACTGTAATTGTACTGCAATAACTAGCTACCAAAAGACGTGGGGTGAGCCTTGACTGTTCCCATATCCTTGCCAACTTGGGTCATGTGTTTCCCATTCCTGAAAGCCACTCTCTTTTTGTAAGTGCTTCCTAAAACAGACAGGGTAAAAGTTAAGTAAATTAAGCCAGGAGGCATCCCTACTTCCTCAATTTTCATCAGTTTTGCAAGAGACAAATCGTAACTTAACTGAGTCAAATACTTTTAAATATGAAATTCTCTGCAAGGAAACAGGAGACCCAGAATGAGAACCCTGGTGCTTCTATGAATACGTAAAGCTCAATGCCCTGTCCACCTACTAACACTATAACGTCACACGCTTCCCACAATGACCAACGCTTCATACCAGCACAGAAACTTGGGAAACACAGTAAATATATCCTACCGAATCAGATAGCATTATCCCAAAACATATTGCTCTCCCTCATCTTTCCTAAACTCCCAGCTAACCTCCCTGACCTCTCCCAAATCCAGTGACCTTCAGACACCAGCATACAATTTTAAATCGTTTCCTTTCTGCCGTCACATCTAATCATAAATGAAGAGCCCAAAAGATGACTCAGAATATCCAGAATACATTTCCCACTAGTGATGCTAGATAACCGAAAATCTGCACAAAGCAATGAGTGCCTCTGGCCTAATATCCATCATTCCCTACAAAGCACCACTGAAGAATGGGGAGACCCTGCTGTCCATCCCCCCTCCTCCACTGTGACATCACCTCAGGAGGTGGCTCAGGTCTTCTCCACACAATCGTATTCAACTAGTCTCCTGCTGTGAAGTGTTCAGAAAGGGAAGCTCAGCATTGTAAGGGGCAGAGCTTCATTCTACAGTAGGGAAATTCGAGCAAGAGCTGTGCAGTGTCCCTGCTTTGGGTGAGATCCTGTCACCACACAGGAAGTCAACCTGATCTTACACTGTGCACCAGTCAGAAAACGGTTCTTCACTGAAGAGACAAAAAGTCCTTGTGAAAACATCACTTCCTAGATCTGAGTGGCTCCTAAACTGGGGAGCAGAGGAGAGGAAGCAACAGCTGACCAGTGTTGGCAGGGAGCAGGAAGAAGTAACTGCCATCCAGGATGCTGGGATTTTTCTTCGAGGCCTTTTCCATTCAGATCATAAGAAATTAGCTCGAATCTGGTCTCGTCACAATAAATGAGTGGTTTTAAGGTTATTTTTCACTTTCTTGTACTAGTAACTAAAAATTGGGACTCTGCTCTACAAAGCAGTGGTGGGGTCGAGCAAAAAACCATGCCATTTTCCCTTTTGCTGTAGTAAATCTGTTTGCACTCCATCAATCCACAAAATCAGTTATTTCCCATTCAGTCTCTCAGTCAGCTCTCCTTCTTGTCCACCCACCAGAAAAGGAAGCATGGGACTACCTGAGACAACAGAGAAAGCAGGAGACACACAGTAGTGTGGAATGCAGGACTACGCAGGTAGGAGCAGGCTGTCTGGGGAGCTTGAAGCAAGAGATGGTTCTCATCTTTGGGTTTTCAAGCTGCAGGGCATCATTGCTGTTTTAGTGTTCGTACAGAGCCTAGCACAGCTGGGGCCTGGTCCATGACTGGGGTTTCTACATGCTACGGTAATACAAATAATAAATAACAACTTCACCACAGTAGAATTTAGGAGCACCCCATGGCTGGTGCCTTCTACAGCTGCACTGCTCTGTCCCTTTGTGGCTTAGGAGCCCTGAGAAGGCTTTTCATGAACAATGAAAGAAAACAGAAGTAAGGAAACACAGGTTAACAATGGATAACTCATGTATTCACAAGTGGCTTTGTAAGTAACATGTAGTTAATATATAAAGAAATAGTAAGAAGAGTGATGGGTGATAAATTTGCAGCTGTAGCTTTATTTACTAGCATGTTTTGTAGTTTTTAGACACTTTGGGATTTGCTTAGGTAACATGCAGGCAATAGTCTATAGAGCTAATCTGATGTATTGTCATGTGCTTTTGGAGTTGCGGTAAACCCCTTTATCTACTCACTGAGTAAGAGATTGATCACCTCAGTGTAGTGTTGCTGTATGCCAATAATAAAAAAACCCACCAGTGACGAATCCCTCAGCTAATGTTTTCTGAACTGAGTGGAAAAGGTCTTGGAGAAAAAAAAAATCCCAACACCCTGGATGACAGTCACGCCTTCCTGCTTCCTACCAACACAGTGCTTTAGACCCTTCCACTGTTGCTTCCTCTCCTCTGTTTCCCCGCTTTAGGAGCCACTCAGCTTCATCAGATGATTTTGTAATCATCTGATGTTGTAGATAATTCAAAGTAATTCAGTGCATCTTTTCTACACAAAGGGGAGGCTGGGCACCAGAATTTAGTGAGATGTGCACGGGGCCTTGCACTGCAAACGCAGAATCTATTCAGATGGTTTGCAGCGAGTGGGACATACATCAGACATGCTGCAGCTTTCACATTTTGCACTGCTGCACCTCAGTTTCTTATTATGGAGAGGCAAAACTCTTCCCCATTGTCACTAAGGGGCTGATCCTGCAAGATGCTCTCAGCTTCTCCAAAGCAGTGGAGGAGAAGTGGGTGTTCAGTCATTCATAAGAAGTTTGATGCACTTCTCAGGATCAGATTCAAAATATGTTGGTAAAACACCTTGCTTACCTGGCCCCTTGTGCGTAAGGTTTGCATGATGCTCTTTTTCTCACTTCCTTCCTTTTGCCAGTCTGCAACCTCTCCTTTCAGTCCTCTTCTTTTCCCTTCTGCTTCCTTGGGTTAACTTCTTAGACTCTCTCTTTAGGCTATTAGATCATCTGCACAAAGTAATGAAACAGACTGCCTAGAAAGTGCTATACAAGTGCACAGTACATCATTCCGAACCCTGCTCAGGGGCCAGGAGATCTCCTCTCAGAGGGAAGTGAGCAGGGGGTTAAACATTTAAGATGGGAGGGGTGGAGTTGCTGGCCTTTATTTTAAAAATGAAGGGGAAAAAAAGACCTACCATAATTTGCAAACTCCTCCCTGAATGCTGACATTTCAAATTGATTTACACTGCCACACTTCGTGTGATTATTCCCCTCTCCTCTGCTTCCTCGGTGATGGAGGGCCAGTTAAGACTAGAATATGTCTCTCACTTTTTTCCTGTTATAGTTTTTCCTTCTCATACTTGCCTGATCTCAGGAGTCCCTCTTTAGTGAGCCTCCCGAGGCACCAACATAGCAAGAACTGCATCATTGTCCTTGTCCAATGAACTCTGTCATGCAATCTGTGTTTGGCAAAGACACTGCAAAACTGGTTCCTGGCAACTCTTCAAGGACCCAAAGAGCCACACTGTCACTTCCCAAACCTCTTTCTTTCTATAGTCACACTGCAATATTTCTAGCTGAGATTTTGGACAGCACAGGATGAGTGACTTAAACTGGCCATACACCAATCAAACAGCAAAGTAGTTCTGAGGCAGAGATTGTGCAATTGTCCACAACTCCTCACAATGGGCCTACGTATTGTTGTGGGTGATAGTTTCATGGGGTACCCACCCATGTAGGATCATGTGTGCTGCAAATCTTGGGCACAATGGAGTGAGCGAATTCAGATTTTCCTTGCTTTTGGACTGACGTATTGCAACTCTGATTGTACTGCTGCTGCAGAAGACTCTGGCCTGGCTATTTGACATTCCACAGCCATCTTTCCTTCTCAGGGGCACCCCGGAATACCCACAGTGCCGAGGTGACAATATAACTAGGAAGACAACTCAGGGCATTCTACGAGGCTCAGGAACAATGGAAGTTAGAGCTGCTTCTCCTTTTCACTGAGCTCCTTGCTCTCAAGGCTACGTTGCCTCTGCGGGCAAGTATCTGTGCTCTACAAAAGGCCACATCAGTACAAACCACTGCCTTTCCCATAGGTCACTTCTGTGAATGGTCAGCCTGGGGTGAGTGCCACAGAGCTCTGTGTGCACACTCACCTCCAGGCTATAGCTGACATCTCCTAGAAGCAGACCTTTTCCTGGCTCCATGGCACTCAGCTTCTCAGCCAGGCCCTTATCTTGCATTCAGTTATCGTAAACACCTTTTTCTGGGCTTGCCACACTCAGCTACACTCAAAATGCTGCTGCAAGAATGCTCCCTTGTTTGTCACTTGGATCCTCCAGCCCCCATTCTGAGTCCCTTTTACTGAATCCCCTTCCTCAAGTGCATCAGAAATAAGTTTCTTGCCTTCAGCAATAAGGGATTCCTTCGCCTTGCCCTTCTTTTCATGGCTGTGCTCCATGGCCACTGCCATGTTGTGGTGACACACCAGGACATCCCAGAAGACTGACTACATTTCCCTGAGGATGTGCAAGGACTGGCACTGGACATGCATTTTTGCTCCTGTAGGGAATTTACTCTGCAAACAACAAATAGGTTACAACAATTTTACTATTGTTCTTCCTTATGGATGCTTATGCATGGCCTTATTTCACACTCCTGATTGGAGCTCAGAAATGCTGATGTCGCAGTCACCTTTTCAGTACAATGACTGGGACATAACATCTGGTAAAAGAAACAACACCCAGCACCATGGGTTGAGGGATGTCATAGAGTGCTATGGCCATTCTACAGCATGCTCTGAGGAAGAAGAGGTCAACCAAAATCAAATAGGACCATCCACTTTCTGGCCTCCAGTACTCAGAGCTTCAGTCTATCCAGGTCTTATATGGCCCTCATCCCCTTACTATCTAAATGCCTAAGTGTTGTAGTAGTGATTGTACTAGAGAGTGTGTTCTAATACCCACTCCAGAGAAAATGCAAGCCCAGAACAGATACAGCAGACCAAATACAGCTTATCCATTGAGACCATATTCTTATGTTCATATCCTGGGGATGAATTTATCTCTGTCTAACACTTGGCGTTAATCCCTTATTTAACACCCATCTCTATTTTATAACTATGAGTTATGATTTGTACAACAGCAGCATCTATAGGAGCCCAACCAAGACTGGGGCCCCATTGTGCTACACACAACACAAATTGTAAAAGATGGTCCCTGCCCTGAAGAGCTCACAGTCTAAATAGACAAGGAAGACAACAGGTAGGAGAGGAAACGGCCACAGAGAAGGGAAGTGAACTGCACACGGTCAAACAGCAGGTTGGTGGCAGAGCCAGAAACAGATCCAGTGTCTCCATAGTCCTAGGCCAGTCCCCTTTCCACTGGACCACACTGCTTCTCTAAATAGGGACAGAAACACCATGGAATCAGTAGCAAACTGCTTATGCACATATATACACTTGTGGTCTCATGCTCACCTTTAACATCACCTGAGGTGATGAGGATGTGACATTCTCCAGTACTACTCAAGGTTGTGAGGCACCGCACCACTCCCTGCTGTTAGCGTGATTTGTCTGTGCTTGCTCTGGAGCAGCTCCCTGAAACTACCAGCCTCTGGCAGCACGAGTACTACCTTCCAGGCCTCCACAGGCCTCGCTCTCTCTGTGAACGTAGCAAGAGGCATACACCAACCCTAAGTCCTTGCAATGTTCAGCCCCTTATACACTGGCTACTCACCGAATTACCAAGCCTGCTGTTCCCAAGGAATGGTACACACCAGCTTGTAAGTTTCAACTCAGGACCAGCACTTTGCTTAACATCACAGCAGTTAGATACGTTAAGAGTGAAACCAAGAATAAGTTTATGACCAAAGATTCAAGTAATAGCAAGTAAGAATACTGGAAACAAATGGTTACATATAAAACAAAATCATAACATGATTTCTAGATACTAAACTTAACTAACAAGTTAACCTCCTGTCTAAAGAAGTTTCTCTCAACCAAAGGTCTGAGCAGTGTCTCCACTCAAGGCTGGCTGAGATCCAAGTTTTATGAATGCAAACATATTGTCCATTTCCTTCATGCATGCAGCTACGATGGTGCCTCCTTTGCCCTCTAGAAATACCCCCAAAGTTCATTGTCTTTACTCACAGACAGAAGAACCAGCCCCTGGATTGTTTTATCCTGCGTGTTTCTTTCCCATTGATTTCATACATCTTTGTTAACCTTTGACTTTGTATGTAAATGAGCACCCACTGCATCAGCTTACAATATTTGATTTACATCTCAACAGAGAGATGCACGTTTCTTACCTACAGTGTGGAAGAAGCAGTCTAAGTCATGTCACCTTTTGGTGACCTGCTTTTATTCTTACATGCTTAAGGATATAATTTTCTAGTGAAAATACATAACTCCTGGCATAATGCATCTGCATACATTTCACAATGATACTGATGACCAGGCTAACACCAGCTTTCATTTGAGACCTCACATGACATGCTTTGTTGAAACAGACTGTATACCCCAGAATCAAGAGATTCCTGTAATGCCTCTGCATCCTCTTTGTCACTTGGAATGAAGAGGTTCTTGGGTCACAAATGAGTCAAAGTCCATCCGCCATATTTGTATTTCCTGATTGTCACGGTGTGCTCTCACCACCAGCTGGCTGCTCTGGGGATTAGGTCCTTCCAGGCCTGACACCCCTTTCCCTCACCCACAGTCCCACTCACTACTCCTCTTGATTCCTCTTGGTGGCTTGGCCCTCTGGCCATTTTCTATCAAAGTCCCTCCATCCAAACTGTCTCAGGCAGTCTTCCCATTCACTGCTCAACCGGTGCCACTTCCCCAGCAGCTGGTAAGGGAACCTGGGCCCACCCTATACTCCATATTCCAGTTCAGGGACCCCCCCCCCAACCAGCAGCAGAAGTCTACAACCAAGGGCTCCAGAACCTTTGTAGAAGTGGGGGGTCAAGGCCAAAAAGTAGCAAATGAATTAAAATATTACTTAACTATCCTGCAGAGTACCACATAAATAAGCAGAATACAAACCATAGTCACATTATAATAGTTAAGCTATAATTACAACACAAACGAATGAGACCATATAAGACAACTTTAGTTCTAAACATCACTGGGGTGTGGAGGGAAGTGATTTCCAACCTGTTCTCACACGCTCCACAGCAGTCCCCAGGGAGAGCTTAGTGCCCTCTTCACATCCCCGCTACCCTGGTTCCCGGCCCCAGGGAACATGGGGCTGCTCTGTTGGCTAGGCTTTGTGCCCAAGGCAGCAGCCATGTGCGCAGCTGCTTCTCCTACAAGGGGCACCCTGCCCTGCCAAGCCACATCTGGGTTATATTGATGGCCAGCAGCCTGGAGGTGTTAGCTACCTTTCAGCACTGTGTGGGCAAGAAGGGATCTGTGGGGAGAGGGGCACAAGAAATGAACATGAGCCAGGTCATCCCTTCCCCTCTTTGCTGCCCCACCTCCACCCTCATGCTCACCATGGCGGGCGGCAGCTCCTGTCCCTTCCTGCCTGCACAGTGCTGAAAGGCTGCAGCTGGCCACATTCTGGTGTGAACCCTGGCAAAAATCTGATGGGGCACGTGACCGCACGTTCCTCCCCCATGTGTCGCCTCTGAGAATAATCACGTTTTCCCCACAGAGCACATTTCTTTCGTTAAAACGTCAGGGTGCATGGCCCCCTGGTTCTGGTGCCCGCGTCTACAACATCCCACCTTGCTGCCATTTCCCTGTACCTTTTCTTACTCCGCCTCTCTCAGGCTTCCGCTCCACCACCCTTCTGGGTAAACCCCTCCTTTAGTCCCCTCCCCCCCAAGGTTTCCTCCTTCCCTCTCTATGCCCAGAGAGTGACGGTATGCTTCCTCACTGCAGCCCTTTTCCACGGTCCACTTCCTAATTTTATACTAGCCAACCTGTTCCTTCTCAGCTGGGCTCCATCTTCCATCAGGGGGGTGCTTAGGCCCCTAATTCTCCTTGGGTGTAAACTATCTGGTTAATTGGCCCCTTCTCAGAGTCATTAACCCTTTCTGGTCTAGTGGGGAGTAAACGCCCCTTCATTCTGACCATTTTCAAGCAAGCTTCCTGAGACATGCAAAATCAAATTTATCTTTGCAACCTGCAGAAGTCATGTATGACAAAGTAACTAGTTCACAAGCAAAACCCTTTGACTCTGGTAAAGACATTATTACTGTAGTGGTACTCATAGTGAGTGTCCAATATGTGGGGAGGAAGAGATGAGAAAGGAACAGAATTTGGGGAGAGCTTTCTACTTTATGCATCACAGTATCAATAACTTACATCAATTTACATAAATGTTGAAGCATTAGTAACATTAAGATTTTGTCACAGGTATTTTTTAGTAAAAGTCACAGACAGGTCATGGGCAACAAACAAAAATTCACAGAGCCCATGACCTGTATGTGACCTCACTAAAAATAATGGGGGGGGGCTGGATTGGTGGGGGAAGGAATGGTAGCTGGAGCCCCATGGGGGACTCACAGCTGTGGTGGAGGGCTGATGTGGCTGCCTCCGATCAGCAGTTCGGTGGTGGCCACCGATCAGTTGTTCTGTGATTGGGGTGAGGGGCAGCTGCTGCCCTGGGAGTCCCATGGCTGACAGCTGCTTTAGCCCTGCCCCAGAAAAAGTCCCAGAAGTCCCGGAACATCATGGCATCTGTTTCTTCCATGACCTCCATGACAGAATTGTATTCTTAAGCATTACAAAACATGATCATTTGGAAGCTATGAAACCACCAGGCCCTGCACTTGCGATGCCCCTTAAACCCCTCCCGTGACACAACTGGAGGCTGCAACCCCCAGGTTGAGAAACACTGATCTAGATGAGTTGAGTATTCCCTGGAAGACCTCTGTGTACTCCCCAAGGGATACATGTATCCCTGGTTGAGAATTACTGTCCTAGATTATCAAGAAAACTTGAAACGTCAAAATATTTCTAAGCAAATATTTGGCCCTTGCTTTTGCAGTACAATAACACCAGCGAAGCCATGCCCTAAACGTGTCATCTCTGAATTTCTTCTTGATATTGTAGTTTAACATTGGCAGATTATACAACATATATTAATACAGTGTTAAGAGCCACCTACCAACTCACTTACACACACACATACACTTTTACACCTAAATAAACTAAGGCCCCAATTCTGCACGTGTATAACTATTCACATGAGTAGGTCTATTCAAGTCAATAGGATTAGTGTTATTTGTATTGCAGCAGATCAGGGGCACTGTTGTGTTAGAAATTATATAAACACATAACCAAACCACAGTCCCTTTCCTAACTAGGTTATAATCTAAATATAAAAGACAAAAGATGACAAGGATTCAGAGTAAAAACACAGTTTTTAAAGTCAGTTATTACGATTATAGTATTCAGACTTGGAATTGTGGTTTGCTATTTACTACAGAAAGCAATTTATGGTAGATCAGTATGCCCCAGAGCTCACATTTATTTCTGTATTATTCAAGGGTATATGTTATGCATGGTGTGGTCCCGTGTGGAAACCTTATTCTTGTTTTGTTGTGTTAATATAAAAGTCACTGACTGAAAGCAGATGTTTTCTCTGTGTGTGTGTGTGTGTTTAGGGAAAAAGAGAACAAGCATCCACACACATTGTGCCATTTGGACAAAGACTTCACACTATCATTAACCAAACATGGTAGATTCGGTCTCAAGCCATGAAATCAATGAGACTGATCCTTGAGGAAGTGTTTGAAGAATATTTAAAATATTTTTAAGATGTTTCAAAATACAGTTTGATTAACAACACATAGTGATTCCGTTGAGAGACATTCTATGTTCAGAAACCATCCGGGGCTACAGTCCAGTCCACCCAGTACAAGGATATTTTCTACTTTGCCTCTTACATGAAAAGTCGGGGCCAAGATCTGTCACCCATATGAATGCTAAGTCCAAAACTTTCTTTATTTCCCTCAAGACTATTGATTTAAATACCCTTTTAAAATTAAGTTGAAATGTTTGTGTAGCCTTGGGCTTTATGTTTCTAAGCAAATCCTTAATTTGTTTAAAGTAATTGCTTTACATTGCAAAATGCAGCACAATGCACTATAGTAAATATCTTGGACTTCTGAGGAAAAGGGCAATGAAACACACCATAAAAAGTAATTTTAGTGAGTTTTAAAGAAATGGTTACTTCAAGAAATTAAATTAATGAGTATAAATGTGTAATTAGTGAAATTGCATTCACTTGATGGGTATGAAATGTTTTAAATATTTGCATAGATCCAAAGTAATCAGTTTAGATTTCATCACCATATGGACTTTGACAAATCTTCCTTTAAAGGAAACAATACTGTAAGATTTCCCTATTCCAGATCTTTGTGGGTTTTGTTTTTTAAATACACTTGCCCTTTCTGACCTGAGCAATTAGCCAATTTTTTGGATCTTGGGGATTGTTTTTGTGAGGAGGAGAAATTGCTGGTGGAGTGAGGTATGGCAATCCCGCTTATTTACAATTCATGCATACAAAGTGCTGTTCCCTTAACACAATAAGAATCAAGCGGTAGGAGAGTTTCCTTGCTCTATGTTCCAAGCCTCTCTTTTCAGCCAGTGTTCTGCCCAAAAAAGCTCTCTTTTGCTCAGCTTTCTCTCAGGGGCATGCTACGCTACAAATGCTTTGCTGGTTGGCCTGCCTTTCTTCTACCTTTTCTGTAGTGTTTCTGGTGGCTCTCTCATGCACACATTTCCCTCAGACAATACCCAGCCCTCTGACTCGGCCCGCAGTGAAACCCCACTACCGTGCAGGGCAGGCTGCAAAAGGAGAGCAGATTCTCCCAACACTGGTGGGTGACACTGAAGTCAGACTTCCCAACCAGCCACAAACAGTGCTTCTGATTCCCCCACACTGGTTATCAAGATGCCAAAATAAAAATATACACAGCCCTCTTGACTGCATTGCAGTCTCTGGCTCCCAGTCGGCTACTAGGTCCAGTAAAGAGATCAGTTACTTAAAACTCTAGGCTCTTTACCAAAAAGGTTTCTCCTGACCCCCAAAGGGTCAGCCACAGTACTAGATCAATATAAGTTTAGATCTTACCCAAAATACCATGATGCCAGCCAATCCTTTAGTAACTAAAACTAAAGATTTATCATAAACAGAAAGAAACAAACTAGAAGAGAACTGTTAAATAATTAAAGCAATCAGACACATACAATTGATTTGAAAGTCCATACATATCAGGTTTCTAGAAGAACTGTGGAGTCTGCAGATTTGTATGGTCCCTCTGGTGTACATCCAGTACCTGGATAGGCCTCAGTCGTTTCTTTCAAAGCTTAAGTTCAGTTCAGTTGTAGATGAGATGATCCAGAGGTAGGTTGGAGACTGAAGACGACTGAAAACCAAATGGATGTGGAGCAGCTGCCTTTTATGTCCTTGGGCCTTTGCCTTGCTGCTTGTGGAAATTTACAGGAATAAGATGGAGTCCAGGGTCACATGAGTAAGTCCTGGTGACTCATCAGGTATATCCCTGGCTTCTCCCCTGTGCCCATTGTACCTGTGAATATCTTTAATGGGCCATTAAGAAGGCTAGTGCTGCAGCCATCCTGTCTGAGGTGTCACCCAGAAACATAGTGCAAGTTGAAATAGAGATAAAAACATCTCCATACCTTCCCTTACACACGCAACACATGAACATAAACATCGTCATCTTATTTAGCACATTACAGCCTTTCTAACGGTACCTGACATGGCATAGCTCACATGGATTATTATGATTTTGACATATTGATGTTAAAAAAATATAATAAATGCTCCCCCCCAATCCAGCTAGTGTCACACCCCCTTCTTGGGATCTGATTTGTTAAAGCACAAACTAAACATAAACAGCTCCTTTTGGCCCGTCATGGTACAAATAGTTCTTCATAAGCCCCTTTCTGGGCTCAGTAGTTCATCAACCTCCCCCCCCCACACTTAGTTACTATGGGGTACCCACACTAGGACCTCACTCAGTCCCTGGTCTCTCCCCAGCCATGTCTCACTTGGCCCATGTGACGATACCCCACCTCTCCCTGGTCCTTCTCTGACCGCAGGTCTCTTCTGTCAGCTCCTCTTTGCCCAAGGAGATTTACATCTGGTTTTCCTGTAGGTTACATGTTTGTACCTAGTCACGTGCCCTGCATCTACAGTTCCCAGCTTTAAAGAGGGGGGGGGAGGAGGCGCGGGAGCCATAAGAGACACACTGGGGTGCACTTATGCATTCAACGATGACGGCTTTGTAGCACGTACACTATAGATAGCTTTTTTAAAGGAGGCTGGGGAGAAGCTTCTATTTTTGAAACATACCAACAAAACAGGAAAATGTGGAAGAGAGGTATTGGAAACAAAATTTAGCTCAGATTATTAAGAAAGTGTAAGGGTGGGTCCTGTCTGAGCTGTACCCAGTTAGGAAGTCAGAGGGCCAGCAACAACAGAATTAAGGTGTTTCACTGCATGGATGGGAAGTTCTGAAGGAGTGGAGGGATTTCAATAAAGAATGGAAAACCTTTTGAAAATGAAAGCGGAGTGTATAAAAGGGAGCATTTCTGCCTTAAACCAAAGGGGAATGAACTACTAGCAACATTCAGTTAAGACTTGATCCTACTCCCACTGAAATCAAGAGAGGTTTTGCCATCAATTCCAATGGGAGCCGGGTTGGAGCATTACATAAGTTTTGGAAGATAGCTGAAGCTGGGAGCTTGGGAGAAGCCAGCGGCTGCAGAACTACAGAAGTACAAAAGGAACCATGTAGCAGCATGAAATAAGACAGTAATTACAGTGATAGTGGGGACCAGCAGGAGAACTAATTAAATAAAGTAACAGTGTCTTACTAACCAACTTCTGACCAAAACAAGATACATAAAAATGGTAACAAATAACCACAGATAGCAAAGTTAAGTACCAACTTAAGGTACGGAAAAGCAAAAATGGTGAGCTGGAATGCATGACATTAAGACAATTCCTAGCTGTAAAGTGGCAGTGCTAGCGTGCACTGGGGTTGAGAATACACTAATAAAAGAGACTAATTCCTGATTATAAACTACATAGGAAATGAGTTAGACCATAGAAGGTGGTGAAGCAGCATTATAGGTAAAAGATTCCATGTGATATACAGCAATTCTAGGGGAGAGCGCTGTGAGGTCCAATCTATATGGCTCTATTGGGCAAATTGAACTATAGACTGGTGGCTGCATGACAACCCAGGGACATGACCTAGATTTGTGCTCTGTTTTCTTCACAGATCCTTGACATGTATGCACAGGGCTTGCTGGCTGTGTAAGGGCGAGACCTCTCCTCCTTTGAGGGCAGATGCATATTATACATAGATACATAGAGGTAGGATGACTGTGAACTGGGTTTCAGCCTGGTCTCTTTGTTGCTCCCAGAATTATTTATGGGAAGAAGTGATGTAATGGGAATGTCTAAATACCTGATTTAGATTGCTCAAATCCCAGCAACTGTCCTAAGCTTTTCAAATCCTGGCCTATCGTCCCTGCAGGGAATGTGTTAATAGACTTTTAAAGTGGCTTATCAAACAAACATTTCAAAATCATTTTTTCTTTTCAGGTTAATGAGACAAGCTCCTTCTACTCTCTACTAATCCCCCCAAGCAGGACACACACTTTTAGCCACCAATACAGAAAATTGGGATCAGGAGACAGTAATGAAATGAGACCCTGAATTCTATATCTAACATGTCAATGAAGAGATAGTCCCTACACAGACAGTATGTGACACATAGCCTGTTAGAACATACCTTATAAAAGTGAGCTGGTTATGCCTGCATGATTCATAGAGCCAAGAATGTTGATTATTAAGAGAAATCCACAAATGTATATTTACTTAATTTTTGCTCACACTAAGATGGGTTACTTAGGGCTAGTCTACACTTAAAACTTACAGCTGTATTGGCCACTGTAAGACTGCTTGTATAGCCTTATGTTGACAGACTGCTGACACACTGAAACCATGTGAACAAGTGGTAGTAGCTATATCAGCGGGAGAGCGTCTCCCACTGACATAGCACTGTCCACACAAGCACGTCAGCAAAACTTATGTTGCTCAGTGAGAGTTTTTTTCACACCCGAGTGACCAAAGTTTTGCCAGCATGTGTGTTAGTGTAAAGACGGCCTTAGTGTTCAAATCCATCTGTGCATCCCCACCACTTAGAAAGGTAAATTACTTAAATGGTTTGCACTTTCTTCTGTTTATTGTTGCCAGGGGAACCACGTCATTGGTATTCACCAGTGTAACATTGTTCAACTCGTATTTCAGAGAGCCAGATGTAACAATGAAGTGTAGTGTTCAGTGAAAAAAATGCACTGCAGCAGACCTGAAAACAACCTGATGTACTGAAAAAAAAATCACAAAAGCATCGCGGTTTAGGTTGGGGTTTTTCTGGCTCTCTTTTTGATCTTTTAGTTATACTGACAAAAGTTAAAAATTTGATATTTTCACTGTAATCCTCTGTATAAAATTTACCACATAGGACCACAATTCACATGAAACACTAAATAGGGTCTAACCAGAACTCCTGGTCAAGAAATTGTGTTTCTAAAATAATGTCAATTTAATTTTCCCTCTGCTCACCTAATATTTTTGTCCTTTTAATGCTCTTTCACTTGTGACAATTAAAGATATCATCTTATGTTCAGGAGTGACGTCTGGATGGCATCAGTGCATTGTATTGTCAGCTAGTCTCCACATTCTGTTTACCGAGGGCATTTGTTCAGTGGCAACCTCAGCCACTATGGAATGGCATTGTTTTACATGTGAATATTTTGACCCTTTAAAAATACTGACAGTGTTAATACAGCAGCTGCTGCATGTGAGGTGCTAACTCCAAGTGTTTTAAATGATGCCAGCCTGCGGCAGAGGAAATGGCTCCAGAAGGTGCAGACACTCCCAGGGTCATAGTGGATAGCTCAGGCGCATTTGATTTTGGGAAGCAAGCCCATGCTCACTTTCTAACAACTCAGGTCACGAAGAAATCGTTCTGGGTGCAAGAATGAAGTTTTAAATTGCAAGTTTTAAAATGTGATGAACTGCAGAACCTTGCTGTGCTCAAAGCCCTACACGGGCATGACATGCTCTGGGTTGTATTGGCCTCATAATAGTAGCTGTTATTCTTTGCATGACCTTACCTCCTAGGAGTCTTCATCATGGACCAGGAACCCATTGTGCTAAGCGCTGTACAGAGACAGAAAAAGATGGTCTCTGCTCCTAAGAGCTTACAATCTAAGTACCAGACAGACAACCGATGGAGACAGACAGGGGAGAACAGGGAAACAACACCACAATATTGAGCAGCTAACCCTGCAACTTTCAGACCTTTGTTTCACAAAACCAAGTTTGTCTATATTCTACATGTTTTCATGCCATAAATCCCTCAGTAACAGTATTTGACACAGGATTCCCCTTGCTAGCCCTGATCTAAGAAAAAAGGGGTCCATGCACTGACTAAACTCCTCTCAGGAGCTACAGGGAACTTGCTCTATTCAGGTAGAGCAAGCTGAGTCATATTTTGGTTTAGGGGTGGGCAGGAAGGATCATCTGCAGGATGGGTTCAATTCCGTGATCAGAATCCTCTACTCACATTAAGCCTAACACACACTCCAAACCACGCATCACATACATTCATTGGAGGTGAGCGTAGAGAGTTGTATAGACCTATAGCAATACCTAGAAACACAGCAGTAACTGACTTTCCATTTGTTTCTAGGTAAGTCTTCAAAGCAAAGGCCTAACATACTTCATGTGGCATACATCACAAAGCAGGCAAGCAGCCATATTCTGCACTAGCTGTAGAGTCCAAGTTGTCTTCATTGGTAGTCCTGTGTAAAAGCACATTGAAATAACCTAAAACTCTTTATTTCCTAGTGCATTTGTATAAGATTGCCAAGGACTCCGAGTTTTGGATGAGTGCTCTTTTATTGTGATTATGAAACACATATAAATACATAATGTGGAGGTCACAAAGGCCTGGATAAAATGTGGTGAGGTCTGCACCACAGGGATGAAAAGGAGCTATTCCACTCCATAGCTACCTATCCCCCACCAATCCCCCACACATGCAGAACAGGAATGACAGACTGGAATCACATGAGATGGAAGAATGGAATTGCTTAAGGATGATGACTATAACCAGAATTTTCAAGTGCATCGGCCAAACCTCTTGATCACATGCCAAAGTTGTTGACAGAACTGAAAGAATAAACACACATCTTGTTACACCAAAACTTTCTATTCTTCAATAATTCAAATGAAATCAATCTTATACGTGAAGCACATAAAATTCAGACTCCAAGCAGAATGGCTGGAGTATCCATTTCAGATGGGAGACCTGGTACTACCAGATTGCAAGAGATATTCTAATGCATCAGAAATTAGACTGATACCAGAATGGATCTCTAGCAGACGGAATTGATCATGGATAACAGATGGAAATGAAACTGGCAAACCTGATCTCATTATGTAATTGTGTGCTGGCGTGGTATCACAAAATTCTGACACCCATGAAGTATTACCCACTACTTAAAAGTGCACTTACTAATTGGGTACACGTGAAGAACTTGATCCAACATAAAGAACACACCTTAGTAATAAAAAAATAATAAAAAAAACGGTGCTTTCAAACCTGGGCTGAATGAGGAAGTTTTAGATTTTGGGGCAAAGATCACTATGATGAGTGCAAGCATTTCTTTAGCATTGGACAACCCTTAAAACAAACGGATGTAACGGACATATTAAGAAAAGAATGTGTAACATGAGTTTACAGAGACAAGGTGGTGAGAACTCTGAGTAGCTTGAAAGCTTGTGTCTCACCAACAGAAGTTGGTCCAATGCAGATATTACCTCATTCACCTTGTCTCTCTAATATCCTGGGACTGACATAGCTACAACAACACTGCATACGTGAGTTTATGCAGATTGCTTACTTCATTACTTCTGCTGAAACGTTCCCAAAAAAATTCAGCCTGAGGCAGATACCCAGCATGGAAAATTTCAGCCAGAATGGTTAAAGTTTGAAAAAGTTAAAGCAACTCACAATGGGAAGTGTCAGGCATCTTTAAGTACAAGCAGAACTACCAGCTCTTCCTATAACGTATATGTATTTATATATACACCAGTCATGTACACACAACGTATGAAGCTGAATCCAGGGAATGGTAAATCCATTTCTACAGACTAGGCTTTACAGAGAAATACATTTCTCAGATAAAATTCATGCTTTGTGGGGGTGGGGTGGTGGAGCAGAGAAAAACTGTGTCGTTCCAGCTCATAAACATCTGCTTTCACACTTGACTAGTAGGAAAGGTTTACTAACGATTTGGTACATACTAGAGATGAAATACAAAAGGGAAAATATGTTGTTTATTGGGTAGTAAATTATTCAGTGATGAGGGGTTTCCATGGTGTCTGCTCTAGTTTTCACAAATTAAAAGACTAGCATTCACTGCATCAAAAGGTAAAATTATACAAAATAGCTTTCCAAATAATGATACTTTTATATGGACTCATTCTGAATAATTTTAAGTAGCGCTATGAAGGCTAATTTTAAAATGTTTTCAAAATAGGTGGTTTTTAAAAAACATTTCCCTGTGTCACACTCGTGCAGACATCACAGGAGTGTTGTTTAGAGGATAATTACACTGGCTTTTCGAAACTATCAGCTATTTAACAATAGAACATGCAGTCAATTTTGCTCTCTCAAACATTATTTTAAAGGAACAGGCATATTTAAAATTTAAAGCATGTTACATCTCTGGAATGTAAGCTGGTGATAAGAGAAAGTACAAATTAAAATATAATAAAAGTGAATGTGTGAACAAAACAAATCACAATTAAGAAATAACCAATTAAATCAAAAACATCAGTCTTCAATCTTATCTACACCATATAAAACTGCATATTCAGTATTTTATACATAAATAAAATACACACACACACACACACACACACACACACTCTTTAAAATTTGGCTCCAACCAAAATTATAAGCAAATCTCACTAAAGGATGGTGACACACCTACCTGGCTCTCTGTAGAGCCAGCAATGACATCTGGTTCTACTAAAACCATTTTATAGTATTAATGCAGGCCACTGAGCAAAGGACAGAATGGAGACAGACAATCAAATAGTAAGAACCAAGGTGTGGGTGGAATTGCTTCATCACAACCTTCTCAATAAACCACACGTCCACACCCACACCAAGGATAAAGACGAAATTAGTAATGGTAAGGTGAAGCAATGTTCTTTTGAGCAGATTCAGAGAGACTTAGTAAATCAAATTCATTACTAGTTTAACTCCACCGATAGAGTTACCTCAAAGATAAATTTGACTTAAAAATGAAACAAATATGATTTTTCCTAAATCTAAGTTAATTAATTTGGACTTTTTATTAATAGCAGGTTCAATAGCAACAGTAAAGTAACAGCAGGCTGAGGTAAAGTTTGGACTAAGATAAGGGAACATTAAGTGGTATAACTCAGCAAAATGAAATTAAAAGAATCAAAATTAATCACACACATACACGCTCACGCACACTGGCCAAAAAGATCTAAAACATGCCAGTTGCTTTGGGACACCAAACGCATTTCAACAACAAATATAACTTGGATCATTAAGGTGGAGAGAAAAAAAAGCCAAGAGACACACAGAATGACAGTAGACTTTTATTAACATATCTACAATATTGATTACTGTATTCCTAGTTTTGTACTTCTTGATGTGTTATAAAGATTGATTTAAATTCTACAGTAATGTACTGTATTTAAATGACCATTCATCCCGGATACCACACCAGTACATTTTAAGAATACGCACACCACACCCACCACTCTAAGTTTGGAGCTGTTATTTTTCAATGTAAGCTTAATATAGCAGGCTTTAAAAAGTTATGGGGGAAATCAAAATTCTAGTTTAGCAGCATGCATGTATATTCAAGTACAAGTCTTGAATCAAGTGCTTTTGCTTTTTTAATTGACTGGTGACTAATTCACCAATACCAAAATAAACACTACGAAATACCCAGATTTTAAAGTTAAGGCTAATAATTTTACTTCACATCCATATGCACAACCATAAAACGTTCCATTTTAAATAATACACAGTAATCAATTTATCGAGACATTATCTCTTGTAAATAGAGCATCTGAGTTTCAAACTATCGATTACTCAAGTTCATGAGCCCTGTAATAGTGTTGTGCTGTAGATGTAAAGGATCTTTTTGCTGTTCAACCACATTTACAAAATGGTCTAATATTCATAATGAGCAATGCAAAAATATTACAGGCTGAACTTATGATACAATATTTAAAAAGTAGTATTTTGGAAAAGACATAGCTATTCAGTTGGTGAAACAGAAAAATTCTAACCTTACCAGAAGTACACTAATACTTTTGAAATATATATCTATATATATCTGCATATATAAAAACCAGCACACCGTTATAATATATTTCAACTGCAGAAACTCTCATGGCGTCACATTTAAAAAAAAAAAGTGTATTTTTCTGTATGTTCACATTTCTTGACTGCTATACAGTTATTGTACTTCTCCTATACACTTTTCACTAGATAATGAGTGAGACCCTCATTTGTATACATGGTTTTATCATTAGATGTTTTTATTTTACACATATAAATTTTATTTTACAGAACAAGCTATGAAAAATCCATAGTACTGGGAATTGCTTGATAGCACTTTATGAAATAGCCAACAAATATTTGACTCATTTGAAGGAAAAGCTTAGTAGCGATATATTACATACCAATATTTATCTGTAATCTTCCCTACCTACTTACAGCATGGAGTTTAGCCCAATCATGCCTATTCTCATGGATTTTAAGCTCTCTGAACAAACTGTTTATTCGGCATTTTTCCAATGAGGATTCAGATGTATTGTTCATTCATCAGGACCACCTCTATTGCGTTTTTTTCTATTTAGGAAATCAAGCAGAAAGAGCACTGATTACTCTGCATAAATACAATACAGATGAACCTCTTGAGTTGACATGAAAGACTCAAAATTATGTTTTATTTGCAGGATAACCTGCACGTTTCCAATCCAATCATTCTGAAACATGCATCTGGTTGGCAATGAAAGGCAAGCAGGCATGCTTGTAATTAGAATCTGCCATGTTGTGTGTTTTACAAATTTTGTACACACAGTGACATCTATATATGTTATCACTAGTAATTTACTCAACTGATACGGCAAATTTCATTTCTGGAAAAGAAAAAATAAGAAAGAATGTGTGATCTATTTTCATAGCAAACTACTTAGTTTGCAGCTGTTTCATTTATATGTGGAAGATATCTATGAAATTCCTGAGAATAAATAAGGTTTTCAGCAAGGCCTAAAATCTTTCAATAGACGTCTCACAAGAAGTGAAATGTTCCTTAAAGTTCTACTTTTAGACCAAGTATTACTATGCAGTCTCACAAATCATGTGTTTTACAATTCTTACATACTTACAAATGGATATCAAGCAAATAACTCAAATTAACACAAGAAAAGCAAAGAAAAAAAATCTATCCTGTATGTTCAGCAGATGTAATCCAGATACACAGTGTTTCAGCAGAAGTTACTAAATGGCTCAACTCCACCCAGAGCAATAATTTCCTGGGACTTGTCACCCCCTAAACAAGTGTAAATACAACTTGTGCTTCTATCACTAGTGGAATTCTAAAAAAACAAAACAAAAAGAGACTACTGAATGAATTTAGATTTTTCACCCCATTCAGAAGAGATTTTTAAATGTTAAATTATTGTACCATTAGTTTGGTAGCAAAAGCACCTAATTATTGAAAGCCTTCATATATTGGCATAGTTTCACTTTTTCTCCCCCAGTGAAAGAGCTAAACCCCCATTCAGTTAAAGCTATTGTAAGTCAAGTTGCATTCATTCATGGTAAAGGCAATGATATGACACAATAACGGCGATAGTTTACAATCCATTGTAATGTGGTCCCCATCTTTTATTGATGTGATCAAAGGTATGAGATACCCACTGCTGTTCAAGCACTTTGTATCTTTCCTTACATATGTAGAGAGGTTTACCACGCCTACAGGGAGAGGAAAAAAAATTAACAGTTAATAGTGCAAAACAAGCTAATTATATGGTGGCTCTAAATTAATAGTAATATTCTAACAGTGAAGTTAAATGAAAGAGAGGCACCCTATCAAAATCCATAAATATATATGTAAAACTGAAAAGAAAAAAATGAATGCATGACAGAACAGTGGCCACCCAGGCCAATACTGTGTGATGCTGCAACCTCATGCACCATGTCGCTACACCACTCAGCACTCAAATTTGGCCTGCATTGGTTAGGTGCAGAGCAAGTGTTGGGAACGAGTGGAACTGGGCAGCCAGGACCAGGAGAAGCTGCCCTAGCTGAGGATGGGAGCAGAGTGTTGAGCCAGGAGGGGTGCTGGTGAGTGGCCAGAAAGGTCGTGGAGCAATGGGTGAGGGGCTGGGGGTGAGTTGTTGGTGGGCTATAGGGTAACTGAGGAGTGTTGAGGTGAGTGGGGAGGGCCTTGGGGGCGACTGGGACATATAGGGGCTGTGGCGAGCTGGATGCTGGGATGTGAGGAGTGCGGGGGCTGGCAGGATAAGTAGGGGCTGGAGGAAAATCATTGTCACCCTGCTCTGATCAACTAGTTAAATCGGGTTTATGGAGTGTCCCAAAAGTGGCTGGAGCATACCAGCATATCTTGTCCTTATTTGAAGTTTGCAGAGAATATGAATGTTATAAAAACAGTATATTTTTTGCACAGCCAATGGACTTTTTTTGACTTAACTACATGGGTGCTTTAGATGGAGAATAAGACAGGACTGTTCATCTTAAAAAAAGAGACAAAGGGCAATCTGATAGAGTTCTATAGAATTATGAATGGTGTGAAGAAAGTGAATAGGGAAGTGTTATTTACCTCTTACATAATACAAGAACAAGGGCCACCAATGAAATGAAGTGGCAGGTTTAAAACAAAAAAAAAAAATATTTTTTTAGACAAGACATAGTCAACCTGTGGAACTCATTGCTAGGGGATGTTGTGAAGGCCAAAAGTATAACAGGATTAAAAAAAAACTAAATAAGTTCATGGAGAGTCCATCAGTGGTTATTAGCCAAGATGGTCAAGTATGCAACTCCATGCTCCAGGTGTCCCTAAACCTCTGACTGTAGAAGCTGGGAATGGATGACAGGATGCCCTTTTTTGTTCATTCCCTCTGAAGCACCTGGCACTGGTCATTATCAGAAGACAGGATACTGGGCTACATGGACCAGTGGTCTGACCTGTATGGCCACTCTTATGTTCTTACGATGTGCCTTGCTACTTAGTTTAAAGTTTGGCATATAAAGGCTGAGCTGTGTGTGTTTTATGTTGATAAGATATGGAGGGCTGAGAAGGTCCTAGAGCTGCCACATCTGCCCATCCCTTCACACTCTTCTCAGGATCCCAGTGGTTGTCTTTCTCCTGGCAGTCCAATCAAACATCCCTCCCACCCTGCTGAGATAGGGACATTTTGGAAATGGGGCTATGGTTGAGCAATGGTGCTCTCCATGCCCCATTGCCTCTCCATGAAGAAATCTGGCAGGGAAACCTGGATTCCTTCCAAAGCTACTACTGAGCATCCACAGAAACACCCAGCCCATTGTAACATGGGTCCTGCAAGCCTGGGGAAAGGGAGCCAGTGGAGCCCTCCATAAAAGATCAATCCTGCCTCCATGGGGTGGTGAATGTCATTCCATATGAATCAACAGGATCCATACGGATGGGAGGCCTCTTCTTCTAACAGTGATACTCTGCAGGAAATTCATGCACCACAACATACACCTTGCAAATAGCACAACTCATTTCTTAGTTAACAAGTTCCAGATTATTTTATTTATATAAATAATATAAATATAATTAACATAACGTAACAAATACAATAACATTTACATTTCTTAAATACTTGTTACTCAGGGAGTGAGAACTTGTTAATTACTGTATCTGTTTTATTACACACTGTAAACATAAAGCAGTGTTACCTAAGATCTCTGTCTTCTTCACCATGTGCATCTAGATAAACAGAACCCCAAAGGCAGAAACGATGGCCTCGAATGATGATGATTACAGATGCATTAATCAGAAGAAATATTCCTGTCCCAGCTCCACAGTTCTGAGAATGCTAAAAGTTATATTTTGGGGTTAAGGAAGGAAGAGTACAAAGATCTTATTAGTGGCTGTCAGTTTTATAATAAAGAGTCAAGAACATTTTATTTCAAACACACCACTTTAATTTGAGTCACTTACTAAGGAACAATTTGATCCTTGTCCCTACTGTACACTTAGACATTAAGGGTCATATTTTTGTGAGAATTTGCATGACAAAGTAGAACCTGCTTCAACACTTTATGAATAAGCCAAAACCTCCTACATGGTATGTTGCCATAATACATATACACTAAGTTGGTTCCATGCAGAAGATGGGGATGTGATCTAAGAAAAGGAGAAGTACTACAACATGCTACCCTGGGGGAAAATTAAGTTACTATAGAAAACTGAGTGAAAGTGTTCGCAGCAATATCACTGACTTGCTACTTGCAGAAGTGGACAATCTGATGTGGCAAAATATTTTTGGTGACCACCAAGATTCTCTCAGATTATGAAGTACTCAGAGTACTTTGCTGCTCTACAGGTTGGACTCCTATTTGCAGATGTTGCCATATTCATGCATTGCTCCTCATCTTGCACAATAGAGCATCTATGGGTCCCAATTCCAATAAAAAAAGCTCTTTAAAACGTGTAACTCCTGATCACAACTGTATTTTAATTGTTCAGAAATTACATATGTATTCATTCACGCAGTTCATTTCTGTAATTATATTTTGTAGATTTTAGCCCTTTCCATGCATTTTTACTACAAAAGAAATTTATGACCCCACAACTAAACTATAACAACGATACTAACTAAACTATACTACAAGTATCCTAATCTTTGTCCTATAACTTTATTGTCTGGGGGATATATTCATAAAAATGACCTCTCAAAGGTAGTCCTTTCTTCCAACTACGTTAAAGTTTGATCAGTCTTTTCTCATACCAAATTCTTTTTTGTGACGGAGTTGGAGAGAATACTGGTTTCCACTTATAAAGCAGCTGTCATCTCAAGCACTTCAGAAAGTTGCATGAGTAGTATCCTTATAGGTTTTTTTGTCATGGCAATTTTTCAGAAAACACATTCAGAGCTAATGCAGAAAAGAGGAACTCATGGAAATATAACCTAAATAGGTCGAGTATCACATATAACTCAATGCCCCCTTTTTTTTCCCCTTAGCATTTTAGAACAAATTATGAGAACTCTGCTGGTGCAGTGAAAACAGCAGCCAGCTTTGTGCTCAGTACAATAATTGCCATTTCAGAGTGGATATCTGCATATCCATCCTACCATTAACTCTTCACAATGCAAGTATTTTTCTTCCATTTTATGCTCAATGGGGCAGAATCACCCTTGGAGGAATTACCAATTTGACCAAGAGTTCACCGTTTTGCCCCTTCTTGTTCTCCCTCAGTCTCATGTGCAGTCTAAGATTTAACATGGCAGCATTCAGGGTCCTCAGTGAAACCACCCATATCCACCCACCCATAAATACATAAAAAAGTCACTAAAATTCAGAAGTAAGGAATATATTTTTAAACTATTAAAATCACAGAATCTAACTCCCATAATAAAAATGCAGCCTTAATTATCTTTATTTTACAGGTGGGGAAACAGGCACAGAACTATGGAAAATGAGACAATGAGCAGCTAAGGCCCAATTTTTCAGAAGTTCCTGCCTACTTTGGGTGTTTCAGTTTTTCAGTGCTCAATTCAAGACAACTGGGGGGAGGGGGCAGTCTGGTTTTCACCTACCTGATGAACATCTACAACGTCCCATGAAGTCAATGGGAGCTGCAGACAACACTCAACTTTTTTGGAAATCGTCTTGAGACATCTAGAGCCTGAACACTGAAAACCCAAAGCACCCAAAATTAGGGGACGTTTTGAAAGTTACAGGCAAAGTGACCTGTACAAGTTCACACATCAAAAAGTGGTAGTTCAGAATAGAATCCTGATGTGCTGTTTCCACCCTCTGCTTTTCTCTAACATTGGAACATGCTCCTACAACAAAGAGCATGTGGCTCACAGGAGTACTCATGAAACGTAGAGACTTTCATTTTTTAAGTCACCTGATATGAATATCCATCTAAAGACAGTAACATTAAAATAGTTAACAACGATGGCTCTTCTTCTGTGGCTTATGTAAAATGAGTTTGTGGTCTCAGTCTACTTCCTAATGGCCAAGGGGCGTGCCACACCCGCACACATCACAATTTGTAGCCTTGATGGGAATCTCAGTACAACTTTATAAAAATGCAAGTTCTATGTTAAGATTTCATGTGTTTGGACATAGTAAATTTAAAAGAATATTAAAAATCCCGTTTTCAAAAATGTTGTCTTAATGGTGTTAACAACAGTAATCTAGATGAATCAAATAAAAATTAAAGACCATTATCTGTGTTGTTTACATTTTGCATTTCATTCAGTAAAGGAAAAGAGACCACTCAGTTTTACTTTTATTTCTGTTCAGTTTCACTTTGTACCTTCCCTGCACTGGTACATTGCTATAAAGCTTAGGATAAACATACTACAAGGAATGAAAAATAAACTTGTTTTCCTTCACATTTAAATAAAACATCTAAAATATCAGATTGCATAAAAATTGTATACAGAACTAAATTTTTGACTTAAAAACCACAACCGTTTTTCTTTAAATATATTATTTCTAATTTCATAATGGCTCGTCTTGTGTCAATACCATGGATACATTAATTCAGGAACAATCGCAAGATTCCAGCTCTGCAGAGACAGTACATGTGAACTTCAGGGGGAGAGTGGGTGACAGCCATTGACTACAGAACCCTTCCATCCACTTCGCAGCATCAGCACTGGTCTCAGAGCAGACCATTTATGCTCTTTCATCATGGAAGAAGAAGCAGCATAGCTGCTGTCCAAACAAGAAAAGGGAAGTCTGGCCCTCAGAGGAAGTACCACCTACATACTGTCTCACAGGAATTGCCTTTGAGAAAAAGCCAAATACTTTAAGAAGCCCCCCCCAGAAGTTTTCTGTGAAGGAGCAGACTAAAAAATTAACTAACATTTGTTTGGAAATGAAACCTGTCAGAGCTGAGTAAGGAAACTAGAGCTTCTTAGCACGATTTTTAAAAAATGTTAAGATGGAGATAAAGCTACATTAGTTCGAAATTCTCTTATTGTAAAATTCTCTCTTACCAGTACACATTCACAGTAACTCTGTTGTTTGCAGCAAAGTCCTTTCAAGCATACAAAAGTACCACAAATTAGACAAACAGCAGGATCTTTAGGAACCTTGGTACAGACAGTACAAGTCTTTCTGTGATAATACTGGAAGATGGTATTATAATTCTCAGGCAACTGAAGGAGGCATGGTAAGTCCCATGTAGGTTCCTGGATAAGCAAAGCCTAAAAAGAAAATGAGAGGAAAGATTTATCAGTGTGCATGTATATTTATCAGTGTGCATGTATATATCTTTATAACTACAGAATGTAAATGTTAGAATTTATTTTTTTAAAGGAGGGAAATGTGCTCTTTGAGATGCCCCATTCTTTCTACTACATTCCACACAAGCTCAAAATTGTCCTGTAAATGGCTTCTGACTGAAGACGACTAGACATGGCTTCCCATAGAACCTATCAATGCTACATTAAAACCTCAGCCAGAGAGCACCACTAAGAGTAAGGTGCTTCTTGCCCCAAAGAGCTTAGGATATTCATAAAAATTGTTTTACTAAGGGGACAAACTCACTACTGACTGCCTTTCCTCAGGGCACAACGCATTACACCTTCTAAATGCAACTAACTTCACAGGTAAAACATGGGGCTTAAACTGTGTTTACAATGGGGGTTTGCCCTGATTATAGCCATTAGAGAACAGCCAATGACATCGCTACACCACTGGCAATACCTAGCATAGACAGGCAAAGCTCCTACTTGTAATAAAATGTGAGGCCAAAAACAGTAGGGTAAAGCTAGGCTCTGGAACAGATATCTAAGAACTTGCTTGATTTTCAAACATAATGAGCATTCAAACATTCTCAGTGAAGTCAATGGGAATTACTATTCTCACTGAGGTCAAAGGGAATTGCTGGGAACTCCTCCATACATTTGAAAAATCAGACAGGTGCCTAAATATTAGTTTCAGAGTCTAACTTCACCCTCTCATTTTTTGAAAAACTTGGCTAACAATTTTTAAAGAGCCAATAATACATTACAGTTGAGTCTATTCCATTTTTGCAGGTTACCCACTTAAGGGCACATAAGTTTGGGGACCTCTCTTACCATAGTGCTGTTTTGCAATTTCACTAGAGTTTACTATAAAAACTGAAGGTCTTATCTGCAAAATATAGTAAAACGACAGTTCCCAGCGTTCTTTTTCAAACATAAAAATGGCATCAATAATATTATGACCATGGCTCAATGGTCTAACAAATGAATTAAATCTACTGAGGGCAAGAACATTTTGCAATTACCATTAGGGTTCAAGTTTTCATAACAAAGTTGCACCTGCAAAATATACAAGTGAAACAAATGCAAGCACAAAACACACGTTGTGAGTTCAACCATAGATCTTGCCTGCTTGTTTTTGTCATGATAAACATAGGTGATATTGTTTGAAAATGTGGGGGGAATTGTGTTGAGATGAAATATTGTAATAGAGACTATTCCCACAAGCAATTAAACAATTTGTTAACCAACTTTTAATTTCTACAATTGATGTTTTCATCATGTCTAAAAAAGTACTCCACTGATCCTGGTCTTGATACTGCTTAATGTTTTCCCTATATTTGTTCAGAGAAGACATGGTATCTATTGCAGCTCAAACTGTTGAAGATCTTTCATTTGCTTGAATGTCAAATCTACTGATCTTTTCACCTCTCAGTGCAAGAGTCATGCTAATTCATTTCAGTTCTTAATCAAAGTTTGCTTTTTTCCCTTTTCACTGCAATTCCTCAGTTGTTGCTGAAACTAGATAGCCAATACTTTTGTAATTTAATGTTACCTTGCCATATTAAATAAAAGGCTATATCTAATTACTGCCTATTATAGATAAAATTCAAATGTGAAATTCTGCAAATATATTGTAAGCTATGCAGACAGGAATTTCACATTGACATTTCATGTTAAAACTATTAATCAAATCCATGATCCATAAAACTTACAAGGTACATTTTCAAGCTTCTGTGCAGGTGTTTAGTTTTTTAACTCCTATGCCTTTAAATCAATTTTTCAGAGATAAGAAATGTTTCTGATTAAACATCAACCTTACACTCCTGGCCAATGGCTAGTGGCTTTATCGGAGTGCCCTAACTAGACATAAGATTCAGTGTTTTTCTGATGCAGTAACTTCTGCAAAACTAGCCCTGGTTTATCCATTGATAATTAAGTTATGCAAGTGTTAGGAGTACAAAATAGGGAGGGATCCAGAGACGAATAAGGGGCACACTGTTGCCTTTTGGCCATTCCCTCATTTGTCCCTGCTCTCAGCAATATACACCCTTCTGTTATTACTCAGAATGCCAACTAAAGATATCTAGAGTATCAAAGCCCAATATAACTAGTTTAACAAATGAGCAGGACAGTTCATACTTCCATATTGAGGAGATTCTCTAGAAGCACGTTGCTTCTACACTTTCAGCAGCCTTTGGGAGCAGAAGTTATGTGATCACTCTTAACCGAGGTCTCCAATATAGGAATGTGTTGCGGCAGCATCACAGCAAGTGTTAATAGGTCTTTTCTAGAAGTGCTGTTTCAAATTTTTGTTCCCATTTAAATCACATCATGCCAGAAAACAGCACACCGTTTTGTATCTTCCTTTTCCTATTGATAAGATTGCTCACTTGTCAAATCCACATTCATAAAAACAATTTGATTTTGTTAAAATCTCCTTTTTCATTTGAGGCAAATAATCAGGTTTTCAGACACCTTTTTAAAACACAGCATTGCATACACAAACACAGTGTAACTAGAATCAAGTAATTCTGTTCTTACACATCCAGCACTGTGTAGAGATGTGAACATTTTTTTTTACATACCTTCACTTGTTCTGCATGTCTATCTGCAAATGAAGCCAGTTCTAAGCACCACTGTGATATTATGTGAAATGCTGGCACTGGCCAATCAAGGCAAGAGGCACTGGTGAATTGATGTGATGACTGAAAAGATGACGGTAAAAGACCCAGGCAGTTTGCAAGAACTGTAAATTCTTCATCTTCCTTTTAGCCATGAAACAAGAAAGACTTAGATCATTTTGTGTTATAAACTCAAAGCACAGCACTATATGTATCAATTCCATATCAGTTAGTGACTTTATATCTGACTTGGCAGAGCTTGTTTGGAAGAAGGATTCAGAGGGACTGAAGTTCAACTAGAGACAGGCTCTAGTTTTCCCAAAACATTCAGAGCTGGAGTCTCCCAGCCATCTCATTCACTTTGAGCTGCTTCCATGGTGCAAAGTGAATTTAAAGCAGCCACACTTTCTCACAGGAGCAGTCCCCCTGCACAGGTAGAATTTCTGCTGGTATAAAGCTGAAGGAAGCGGAGGAGCATCTCACCCAAGAGCCACACCCTGTAGGCATAAAAGGTGGGAGGGAGCATGGTGGCTCTGCTACACCTGATTCTCCACTGGTGTAAAATCCCTGAGGCACTTTAACCCTGGGTGCGTGATAGAGCGGACCCATCGCTTGGGTGCAGTGGAGAATGAAGCCCATAAAATGTCATCTTACATTTAACGGACCTAAAACTGAAGTTTAGTTTGAATGGAAGTACAGTAAACTCTACAAATACAGAACAAGATTTAAGATTCCTTTGGTGATTTATATGAGCAACAGATAAACCCCTAAAACCTCTGATACTACAAAGACGTGCTTAATTTTAAACATGAATAGTCCTATTGATTTCAATGGAACTACTTACATGCTTAAAGTTATGCACATACATACATGTTCTCAGAACTGAAGCCTAAAATGATAATTAGAGAAAATGTGGATAAAGACATGCAAACAGTAACTAAGGGTAAGAGAGAAGAGGCTGCATAGCGTTAAATGACAGATGATGAGAGGACAAGTTATAGAATGAAGTTAAGGGAGTGTAAAAATGAAAAGAAAATTTAAGTAAGAGAATGTAAAGGAGCTTGCACAAAACATTAAGTCAAACATTAACACATTTTTCATTGGGACAACAGAAATCAGCAAAGGAGACAGTATCGCTTTAAACAAATATAGAATATAGCTGTTTGACAGAAAAGATACTACAGATACACATTATTTTGTAAAACAGGATAGTAGATAGATGACAGAAACAAGAGTAGGAAAATATACACTGAATGAAATCAGGAGTGTTTCCAAATGGGCATGAAATACCTGAGCGCCATCAAGTTCTAAGGCGAGACAAGATTCACTGCAGAATTATAGGGTGAAAATTGCAAGAGACACAGGACAAACATGCTTAATCAACTGGTACAACATATGGATAGAAAAGATCTATTTACTAGGATTCCCCTGCCAATGAAAAATTAGTAAATGCACAGCACAAAGCAATGTTTTGTCTAGCCTACTTTTAAAATGTGACAATACTTTTTCTGTGGAGATCATTTCACTGTCTAATATATCTCCCTGATATATTCTAGATAGTCATTCTAAATTTTCCATTTAATTTCTGACCATCACTCTTAATTGTTCCCCTTTTACTGTGCTATGTTATTTCTTCCTTTCCCTCCTTAGTATTTATGTCCCTTGAATATTTGTAAACTTATGCCCTTCATTAGTCTGTTTAAGCAGATGCAGGTTACTATGGTAGAACAGGGAGTTATTGCTGGGCCTGGGGAACATTAAATACATATAGCCAGATATGCATACTGTAGTCCTGAGGAAGGTAGATAGTTTTTTGGGGTTGTGGCTAGTAAGACTGTCCAGGATGACTCCATTTTGAACATGGGAATATGTATGTGAAGGGGAAGGACCATCTCTTGACTATGAGGTGGACCTAGCAGGACCATGAGAATCGATGATCTGAAGAGAAAGACATCTCTGTTCTTATCACTTTTCTAATTGAATTGGCCACTCATGATAGGTAAAGTGCATATTAAGCAAAAACCCATCCAGCTAGAGATTGAGTTTGTCCACTTAGAGAAGAAAAAAGAAATAGACAGCAAAAATATATTTAAAAAATGAGTTTTGAGAGAGATGGAGACTTATCAAGAAGAGAAATATAGAAAGACTATTCCTATCATCCAGAGCTGCAGAAGGAAAAGGTCTCTCAGCTATAATGGCAATCCTGTTAAAACGACTGATTTAGGAGCCCATTTCCAGAAGAATGGAGGGATAAGGTCAAGATCTACTGAGTCAATAAAATTGAAGGGCAATAGAATATAGTAGATGGGTAGACTAGAAAAAGAAGGGGAGAAAGGGTGAGATAAACTTGCAGTCAAGGCTGGCTGAGAGCTCTACCCATTGTGCTCCTTACTGGAAAGAAAAGGGAGGAGTGGAACTGAGTCTTTTTCTATCTCCCTTTTAGCATAGGGAGCCAGCCACATCTGTGTTTATTCTCTGTCTTCACCACCACCAATGAAGAGAAATGAAGTAGTACCAGGCTATCTAAAGGCCTCTTCCTGCTCCTCTAGCAGAACCAATGACTGCTGGAATGGCTACTCAGATTTCTTGTAACTCTCAAGGTGGCCAGAGAAAAGGAGAGCCATGTCAAGCAGAGAAAAAGTCTGTCCCAGATTTCACCCCTCCCACCAATGTAGGTACCTAAATTCCAGCATAACGAAAGAACCATGGGGAAGATCAGCAGCAGCATTAGGCACTGGGCTGAGGATCTGCCCAGACCCAGGAAAAAAGGAAAAGTCGCATCACCTGAAATGGCCTTAAGTCCCTTCATAGTAGCACCTTATGGAACTGTATGTCAGTGAACTGCAAGCCTGGAAATCCTGTGTCAATGCAGATTCACAGTTTACTTGAAGTATACATTAATGAGGTTTTATTCTAATTGTGATAACGCCAATCCTATTCTACCACAAATTATTTGCTGATGAATATCCAGCAATTCTTAACTCTAGGCATGTAACTGCTTCTGGCTCATTCACTAGAGTTTAGCTTGGAACAACCACTTTCCCAAAAGCGATTACCATTTAAGCCATAAAATCCCGCAGAGTCTTAAATCCTACAGTATATTAATTTAAATTGAAATAAATGAAAAGAGAGAAAAAAAAAAAAAGGAAAAGTCCTAAGATCTCTGTGGCCATTACTGGAATTCCATCCATTTTTTATGATGAAAGGAAGACAAATTTTATCCTTACCAGTCAATGTCTTTTCTACTGAACAGTACATCTGAAATTCTGTAAGTGTTAATGGGAAATCTTCCTCAGGGGATATAGTGATAGACCAGTAGGACACACCCACTTATTGTTCCTCAGAACAGCTCACTCACACAACTGTACAAACACTACCAGAACTGGCTAATAGTTAGCAGCAGTTTGAGAATGGGGAGGAAAGGAATCAAAGCCTCATCCTTGGTAGTTTTTGCAGGGATTGGGTGGAGTGGGTCCTGTTCCATATTTGAGGAACTGGAGTTTCTTACCAAATTTCTTGTGTTACAGAAATACTTTTCAAAACAACGGACACAACCAACAATCTTAGATGAGGTAGGGACAGACAGTTGCTCATCCTGAAGTCTAATCACAAAATTGTTTGGTGCTGCAGACAGGCTGCAGCTTCAGTGACTGGTGAGGGCACCCTGAGATTATCACCACCCAAAACTGCATCTCTGTAAAAATCTGTATCTCTATGCTCAAAGGTGGCATGTCAGTTTAAACAGCATCTGGGTAAACACTCAAAACGTTATTGAAACAGTAAGTGAAAAAGGTGCTGGTAATGGGCATCAGATACTTTTGTGTCCCAGTTTAATCTGGGTGTGAATATATACCTTCGTCAAGTTGACAGGTCATGAAATCCCCAGAGACACACACAAGGTTTGACAAAAAGCTCTGCCTCTGGAACACAAGCTATTTCATGCACTCAGTTTGGCAGCCATGCAAAGATTTTTTGACTGCTATTGAACTAGAGGGTGTCTTAATGAGTCCATGGGCGACACCACTCTGAATTATTGGGCTAATAACATCTTCACCCTAAGAGAATATCATGTCTCTGTGAGAAGCATCTTGGAACTTTGATAACCCAAGGGAATCATAATGAGGATGTTGAGGAAGATTGTATAGTTCTATATTAATGCCAACAACTTTGTGCGTGTGCCATTTCTAGAGAAGATGTCTCCTGCCTGCACAATTATTTGCAGGTGTTGTCATTGCTGTATCGACTTTAAATGACCATCTTGCAAAGGGGTTTTTGTTGTTGGTCATTGCTTGCTTTAGTTGTTTTGCTTTTTGTTGGTTCAATCTCCTGCTCTACTTATCTACAACGACTTTCAGCAAATTTCTGTGTTTCCTTTTTTAAGCTCTGGGGTAAATACTACTTGTAGGTAACTTTGCCTCATCTTGCTCAATTTGAAATCCAAGTGTCTTGATCATCCTCTTTAATGTGGTCTCCAACTTAGCCGGTCCTTTTACAGATGAGGCTCAGAAGTTGTTCTGATCTTAGTGCCAGGGAGTCCTTGATAGGCAGACATTTTCTCCGTACTAGCCTTCAAGTTCACATCCAATGGTTGCTGTGACTACACACAGGACTGCTCTCCTCTGGCAGTATTCCTCTGGAAGAGCTTGAGAGATGTGGCTGTTCCCTAAACCTCCTTCTATGGTGCACTGAACCTTTCTTTTATTCTTTATGCATACAGACTGAAGGGACAGGTACTGCACGAAAAGCAGAGGCACCCCTTTTGTCATACAGCAAGTCTCTTCAGCTGTTGATCTCAAGTTAAATAAGCTCCACAGAGGAGGTGAGAAGATCCCTGTGCTGTAAGAGTAAAGCCAATTAAACTAAACCAATAAAAGAGCCCTAAAGTTAGCAATGAGTAAGATCAATTTGAGCAAAAACCCAGTTCTGAGAAAAGAATTCACAGTAGGAATAGGACAAAAACAAAGGCAGGATCACTAATTACTGCTGATTTCCCTGGACTGGAAGCCAACGTCTGAGGAACAATTGGTTGGCAGGTCATAGTGCCACCTGCTGAAAGCAGACAAACTTCAGCAGGAAGAGGACCCTTGAAACATACAGGATTCCAATATGCACAAAATGAACTCCCTATCCTATTTATCCATCTGTACCCTTTCATCATTCAAATCTCTCCTTAAAAACATTATCTGATCTTAAAAGTAACATGGACATTTTATTTTATTAAACCCACAAAAAATAAAATGAAAATAACTTTATTAAGGTTGTAAAGTCAAATACTCAAAAATTAGCAAATGCCAGAATTACGGTGGCGTATGCTAGTGTATTAAAATACAGTATCTCAATTCTCGATCACGTTATTTTAACACGTTTTTATTTTTATTTATTTATTTTATTTATTTTTATTTTATTTTATTTTTAACACGTTATTACTTGCATAAATAAGAAAATTCTGTGGAGTCTCAGAAAAAACATTTGTGGGGGTTGTTGGTTATTTTTTGTTTGAGTTTTTTTTAATCACAAATGTACACAAAATAAAGTTACATCATGGCCAGTTATTTCACTGAAAAGGGTCTGACATTTAATCTATCCTTCAGGTTATTTTAAATATCACTCTATGTTCTGTCATTTGCATGCCAAAAAGTCAATTCTGAAACCCTTCTGCACACATGAACTTCTGTGGGTTTCAATGGGAGTTATGCAAATGAAAAAAAGGAAGGACCTGGTGCATACTATATTGCAAAGTTAGCAGCTCTTCTTTCCATGATACCTTCTACAAAAATGTGTTAAATATAGTAATTATCTAAACCTTTACAATATATCTGAAGTCTTTCATGGGTGCCAGACATGAAGCAATGTTACAACTAAACAAGTGTCTACTCTAGATAATACAAAACATTGGACCTTTTCTCTTTTGGGAAGTGGGGAATACATGTTTCAATTATAATATATAAAACTTTCAACAGAAAAAAATGTCATTCCTCCCTCCCCCCACATTGTACCTGACAGCTGGGTAAATCCCCTCCAAAAAGATGATGTTGAAGAAGGCAAGTGATCCTGAGGAAAGGCAGGCAGAACTGCTGCAGATAACAGTCTATCGAGTGAGGAGACCAAACACTAGGAATAACCTACAGAGGAAAGAGAGGTTATTAAATTCTGCTTTCCAAATTCTATGTTCCAAAGGCTGATAGTGCACTAATAATCTCAAGTAATTTTGTTACAAGCAAATCTGTGATATAGTACCTTCCAGTTAGGCCAGTGGTTCCCAACCTGTGGCCCAGGGGACAAAAGTGGCCTGAGAGGTCTTTCAAAGTGGCCCCGTTTCTCTCCCACTGACTGAAGGGAGCCGCTGCCTAAGGATTCAGGCAGAGCATGCTGTCACAGAGCTACAAGCTCTATACGAGAAGGCTCCTTGCTACAGCCAAGGGGATGGAAGACCAGCATTCCCCTTCCCTTGCTGTAGCAGAGAGCAAAGCGCTCTGTCTGGGTCCTGAGGTGCTTGGATCCCTGCTGGAGCCAAAAAGAGGAGAGCTCGGAGTTCCCATCCCCTTGGCTGCAGAAGGGAGCCACTGCCTAGAAATCCAGTTGGAGTGCAAAGGGCTACAGGATGCGTGCAGTTTCCCTGCTGCAGCCAGGAGGACGGGAGATAAGCAAGGAGGCAGCCTCCTCACTGAACTCCTTCTGTCTGGCTGCAGAGGGGGTTGGGGACGCTGCTGGTGGAGCACCCAGGATGCTTGAGGAGGGGCAGGACTCTAAAACTCAGTGCCTTATGGTTTGGCCTGCACTTAACAGGCCACCAACCGTGACTTAGCTGCCAGGCCATGTGCTTCAGTGTGTAGTGAGTCACTCGTCTACACTAGTGCTTTGTCTGTGAGTGTGTGACATACTGTGAGTAATCTGTAGGTGTAAAACAGTGAATGTAAAAATGAGCACAGTGGCATCAAAAGGTTTACTTTAAGTATGCTGTGATTTGTGGTCCTTAATGGTGTATATGTCAATATATTTTTTAGTTTATAGACTGGTGGCCCTTCAGGGTCGTAAAAGTGATGTATGTGGCCCTCGAGCCAAAATAGTTGGGAACCACTGAGTTAGGCATTCTCTCTCTCAACTTCTCTCAAAATGGTGTTTTATACAGAAAGCCAACTATTATTACTGGAGCAAAGGCCTCTGGTTGGGTAAGAAACAAAAAAATAACTAATTCAATATCAATCTTTTCAGACAACTTTCCTAACAAAGCAACGTCCGTATACGAAACAGTGGGGAAAGGGTGTGGCCGGACGAATTACCCCAGAGGAATGGGCTGTGACCTGAAAAAGAGGACCTGCAAGCTCAGCCTGTAGCATAATAAAAGAAGATTTCTTTAAAATGCTGTTTCAAGGGCTCTCGTACCCGTGAGGTTACAATGCACATATAGATTGAGTAGGGACAAGTGTTGGAGAGATCTCATACAGATGGTGGACATGTCCAGTCATTAGAGAATATGGGGCCCGATTTGTAACCAGCTATTACAAATTGCTGGATATTTATTTCCAAATGATTCTTTGGTAATCCTCCTAGGGCTTCCTAGCAGAAGTGGTCACACCTAAAGAAATTAAGAATTAATCTCTCATCTACTAGTAGCTGCTAGATTACTGATAGCTAGCCTCCCACTGGAAAAATAAAAAATAGTTCGAAACTAGAGGAATGGTTCAAAATAGTCTGGGTGGTGGATGTTATGGGAAAATTAACACCTCAATTCTGTACCCAGCAAAACAGACAGAGGACAATAGCTGCTTAAATATTTGGTTAACATTTAATTAAATTAATTCAATACTCAGACAAAATACATTCACCTGCCAAATAAAAAAGCACACACGTCCAATTTTTCATTATTAACATTTAATAGGCATGCCTGGTTTGACAAAGTGGAGTCAGTAGTTTCACTCAGTTTAATAAAAATCACCAGAAATAACACATCCTGGGTGGTGTAAAGAGGCTCACTATGTAATTTGTGCACCCTGCTAAACAGAGACATGTGATGACAACATTACTGCATAATGTTTCTCTAAAGAAAAAATAAAGCTCATTTTGTTTCTCTTTACATGGTAGTGATTTGTAAACCTGTTAAAATAAAGTAGTAAAAAATACCATTGCTAGTTCTTCAGTTTCTCTTTCCTCAAACATCTTTCCTTTAGAGAGTTCAGTAATCACATGACTCAGTAATGCTTCCCAAGACTTTTCTCCATTGCATGTATTCTGTGAATAAAGAAAAAGGCAGACTCTAATTGTATCAGTCATATGAAATAACGAGAAAATTCTTTCTATAGAAGCTGCAAAGGTGAAATATATTTGCTTTAAAGCAATACATACATTCTGACTTGAAGAGAAGGGATGCATATGATATGGGAAGGGTAATGTTTTAAACACAAATAAATACCGCATAACAATACCCAGTATTTAGGAATAAAAACAATATTCGGAGAGTGAAAAGCTCCTAAAATCAAATACAATTCAGATGGAATATATTTAGCACATATAGTGAGGTTAAGTGGCAGTTTTGAAACTGTAATGTGCTATAATGCATTAATTAAACTGAACCAAGAAATGCTTCAATTTAGATATACTGAATGAGAAAGAAGCTAACAGGGAATGTAATGCTATGTAGAGAATGGGTAATATTTATTACAGGCAGGAAAAAATTGTTCAGTTGAATCGATTTTTTTTAATCAGCCACTTAGCTTTGTGCCACAACAATTATGTGTTAAGAACACTAATAATTACAGAAAGCCATGAAAAACAAGCAGCATATTTCCATAAATGTCTTCCTTGAAATTACACAAAAATACCCACCAGAAGAAACAATATTAGATAGAAACTTTAGTTCATGTTAGAATAGTATAAATATGATCAACAGAAAAAGACAAAATGTTATCAACACGATTCTTTTAAAAAAATACCAAAACAGATGAAGTTGGGGTTGGTCCTGCTTTGAGCAAGGGGTTGGACTAGATGACCTCCTTAGTTCCCTTCCAACCCTAATCTTCTATGATTCTAAGTGGGCTGTAATATATAAAAGCTCTACCACATAATACTGTGTAAAAACTAATACTCATTTCCCTAGCATACAACAAAATTAATCATCTCTTTCTATCAGTTTAAAGTCCTCACTGCACAGACTACGCCAAATCCTTTTCCCCTTAGCTCAGACTTTAAGCCAATGGTCTCCAATTTTTTTTGTTGGATGCTCCCCTGGTGATGATTTGGCAAAAAGATGTTCCTCTTTTCACCCCCATGCTCCATCTCTCCATGACTCTCAGTACCACTATATGTCCTTTCTTCTGCCCATTCACACTCTCATCTATGCTTTCCAGTCCATTCTTTTCCCTGGGCTTTCATTTCTTTCTTAAAATCTTTTTCCTTCTTTTGCTCCCTCTTTACTACTGCTTCTCCTGTCTTATTCCATCAGTCACCAAAAGGCTTGCAGATTGATTATGGTTTTATTGGGCTGGGTTTCATGTAATCTCATGGCTGAGCTGAGTAACACAGGAGCAGAGACAAAAAACTTGACATTGAGCTACTGCTTGAACCTGTAAGCCTGTACATATGTCAGCTGTATTAAGGCACCCCCCCGGAAACAGGGAGGGAAGGCAGGCTGCTTTCAGGAGCTACCAGAGATGCTTCAATTGCCACTACTGGTCTATGTCTGCTGAAGGGTGTGTGTTGGATTCAGTGTCCGGTGGATAGCTCTCTGCCTCTCTTGCACTTTACCTAAAGCAATGTTTGAAGCCTTCTGCACTGGGGAGGGAGGGGGAGCCACGACGACAGGGAGGGAGGGGAGAGAATGTCAACCTTCTTGAACTGATAGACTTTCAGTTACCATTCACTTGGATTTCCCTACACAAACCATGGACAACCCTCAGCAGTAGGGTGTCATTTAATGTAAAACTACTTCCCACGTAACATTGTTAACATTCCTGAAAATGAAAATGCCAGCTTTTCTTCCCAGAAAACAAAATATGCTATCAATACATATTTAGCTACATATGTCAAGAGGTTTCACCACTGGTGATTCTGAGTGCCTTTAAGATGAAAAAAACCCTGCTGCTTCATAAATCCATTCCCTGATCCATGAACATAATTTGCAACCCCAAAGCACAAACTGCCTTATGTGCTCAAAAAAGCTATTATTCTGCTAAAGAAAAAAGTTGTGTATAGCAAACCTGACTACAGTATGCCATAAATTCTCTATTTTCACTCAATAAAATATTTCATTGTAGATAGCAGTTGAAACATTTAAAATATATGTTCAGATAAAACCTGACCCATTCTACCAGCCTTTTATGAAAGATAAAAAGGTTTCTGACATTGATCAAGTTGACTGTGAAAGAATATAAACTGGCAGTGCTCTTATCTACTTCAAGCACTCTTCAAGTCACAGATTTACACCTGTAAAATTGTCTGTCACTTAGGTCTCATTTAGATAAACAGAAAAGTGCACAGACCTCATGTTAAAATTGTGGATTTGAAATTTAACTCTTATTATGACAGTATCCTATGAAAAAATTTCTTTAACAAAAATCCAACATCCATCCTATTGAACAGTAGCCTCAGATAACAAATATCACTTCCAGACAAAATGAAATTTCAGTACTTAGTCCCCTCTGGACAAACTACTGACTTGCACTTAAAAACTGTACGTGTATGTGCTGACCAGCGTGGCTAATTGTGATTACATATGGAAAGTAGGCCAGGTCTCTCAGTACTCTTGTAAATATTACCAATGGCAGGGAGCTGAAGGAGGATTGCTTAACTGGCCCACAATATTGCTAAATTCCTCTTCTGGCTTCTTACTCAGTTGTGTACAATATATTGCATTTTGAGAGGGCTGCACATGGCTAGTGATGAATAAATATGAACAAAACTGGAAAATTCCATTATTTTCTTTGCAGACAACCTGCTTTTTAATTTACTGAAATAAGTATCTTAGGCTGCCATCTGGTACATCTAACAGGACTTCAGTTTTACAGTGAGAGGAATACTCTATTCTATTCCATTATATCTAGCCAAAGAATCCATTTTTAAAAATGTCTTATTCTCAGTCTATAACTCAGTTCTTCGTTGATGGCACACTGTGAAATTTCCAAAACCCATTCATATACTAGAGTCTTTATCTGATTTTCACTGTCATTCAAACACAGAATTACGCACAGAGAAAAGAGCAGGCAGCACTTTCTGTTCATGAGAAGCAGAGGAATAATCTTCTGCACAGGAGAAATGACTGTATCATGCTTGGACCTAATGAAGAATTTCCCCTCTGTTCCAACAGTTAATTAACTATTTCCAATAACCAATTTTGAGATCTAAGTTGACCTTGGACAGGTCACCTTAAAAATTTCCCTATCCTGGCAACAACATACTGACACCACTATACATTAACCAAAAATGCACTAAATAATCTACACATGGATTTTAAAAAAATGAAAAGTAGGACAAAGTGTAAAATTAAAATACGACTTTAAGATTTTTATTAGTACCTTTGTAGATTTTAGTGCTCATGAAAGTGAGAGACTGACATCACTAGATATAGAGACAGGATGTAAGCTTTTAAACACAACTCTGCAGATCTATAGTGTAACAATACTAGACTTTCTGTATGTTACAAAAATAATTACTTATGCCAAAATACGTAGTAGCAGTTTTAGGAGAACAAACATCCACTGAGATTAGGACTAAAAGGAAACAAATTTGACTCACTTGTTACTTGCACAACAGTTGAACCAGAGGTTAAGTTCTAATGACACTAGGCCACATCTATTCTACATTAAATTTACCATTGCAGTGATATAATATACTAATAAATGCTTCAGAAATTTCATAAATATATAGCTTTTAGTAAACTGACCAACCTTCTTCAGAGCTCCTGAGTTCTTCCATGCCATCCTGTCCTCAGCACTGCATTTAACAGAAAATGCCGCCAGAGCTTGGGTGTACAATAATGTGAACAGCACCTTTACAATGCAGGTAAAGTGTTCTATAAGGTAAACAAAGAGTCATTGTGTTTCACATTTTTTAAACCATGACTTCAGTTTATTATAGACCAATTACACAGTCTTTTACAATCTGCAAACATAATGCTTCTTAAATGAACAACGAATCCAATATGAAAAGTGCCAAAACCAAAACACACAAAATTACTTTTAAAGTACAGATGAGGCATGTCTACACAGAAAAGATAAACCTGCAGCTGGCCCATGCCAGTTGACTTGGGCTCGCAGGACTGTTTCATTGCTGGGGAACATCCAGGCCTCTGGGACCCTTCCACCCTGCAGGGTCCTAGAGCCCAGAAGACCACATGGCAATGAAACAGCCCCGCAGCCCAAGCCTCACAAGCTCAAGTCAGCTGGCATGGACTAGCTGTGGGGTTTTCTTTGCTGTGTAGAGATACACGCAGTTATGGCAGACAACCCTGGAGCCTGTGAAGTCTTCAACGTACAGGAGAGACACACTGCAAGTATCCTTTCACTGCCCTGAAAATTCACCTCAATTTTGATCAGCAATGACTTCCTTCTAGGGGCTTTACATTTGCCATGTTCACGTGTTACTGTAAAGAGTTACTGATAAGATGCCCACCACAACCGACTAGGAGATGTAGACCAGAGCAAATTACATATCCTATCATGTCAGCAAACCTGTTTAAAATATCTGGGGTTAATCATGGTTCGAACAAATATTGAAATAGGTGCTGAATGGCCCAAATAATCACAGCAACAGGAGCATTCAGAACATTTGTTTAATTTAATTCCTGACCCCCACTTTCATTTTTTCAAATTCCAGGCCTGCCACAAGTCACTTGTTCCTGCTTAATGCAGTATCACACCTATGACTGAACTTAGCAGAAAACAGAGCAGGGATATGGGGATAAGAGTACAGCAGGATTGATCTTGTATATAAAAATATAAACTATGTTTCAACTTTTTGAGAAAGGTTTCTCTTTTCTTTCAGAAACCCTCATAATTGTATTCTCTCTCTCTCTCTCTCTCTCACTCTCAATAGATTAGATAGACAGACAGCCAGGCAGGCCATCTCTCCCCTATAGAAAGGCTCCAATCTGCAGTGGGTACAAGGAGCTGCTCTGACATGAACTGTGGGCATCTAGCAATTGGAGGCAGATCAGACTTCAGAACATCTGAAAGGGAAAAAAGGTGAAATTTATGGTTAAGGTGGAGATGTGCTAAATGTCCCTTTTTCTCAGCTTATTTGAGGCTTACAGCACTCCTTGCTTCCAACAGCTTAATTTTTTCAATTTTGCAGATCACCTTTAAAACTTGTTTCTACCACCTACCTTTCCTATTTCAAGTCAAATCAGTCCCACATTACGTGGACAGTCTTCTATAGCAGCATAACTGTAACTCTGATTCATATTAAAAATAATGGGAGGTAGACACTTAAAATAAGTTATCCCAGATTTGGTAGCAACATGGTGCTATTTTATTTACCTAATATGATGCAAAATTGGCTTAAATTCATCCCTCCTTAACCAAGGGCTGAGTGAGCTCTGTTCATGAAAACAAACAAGAGTTGTGGTGCATCAAATTAAGTGCTTCCCTATACCCACATGCAGCATTCAGACAAGGCTGAGGGGCTGCAGCAGGGGTTCCTGGTCACTGGACCCAGAGTTCGAGCACAGGATTAATTTGTGAACTGGTGACAATTTGTATTTTTTTTGTTTTGTAAATGCTCACAGGAAATCCATGCAGACAGAAACCTATGGATTTTCACATTCTTTAAACACTATCTGAACATCACATATTACTAAGCACAATTTACATCTAAATGGTCTATGTAATTGAAAAAGTACTAGTTTTTTTATGTGTCCTCTGTTAAATAAACCAATGCACATGTTTTATGTTGAGATAGGAAGTAAATACATTAGTTTTCTTATAATGATTTTCGTAGTATGTCAGGCATTTGTTTGTCATCTTCTACTACCACAGCCTCCCCAGTGAGAGAGTGATCCCCGGAGCCTCTGTCATTGGCCCCAAGAACCTTATCTCTTCTTTTTTATCCTCCCAACCCCAGCAGACAGGCATGCTTTACCTCTGCTTTAAGCTACAGCACCAAACATAGCAGTATGGACTTTGCAGCACTGGCTAGCCATTGGAGTATGGACCACAGAAGTCGATCAGGCTAGTACTTGGGACGGCTAACCCAATATGCCACCAATCATGCTGCAACATTCACACTGCTATTTTTAGCATGCTAGTTTGAGCAGACTTACAGTGCCTGTCTATTGGGGCTGGGACGGAGGCAGACCCCCAGCTGCAATGTAGCCATAGCCTCAGGGCTAGATCTTTAGGTCCATGAAAGCTAAGCAATGGTGCAGGACTTAAGGAGTGGGGCCAACCCAAAAGTAATTTAAATGCGGCTTTTGAACTCCTCCAATTGCCTCAGGGCAGTTTTAAGTTTTGCTGGTTGCAAGAGCCCACTATGGTCAGTCATGTTTGCCAAGGATTGGTGGAATGCAAAATGCTTCAGCTTTGCCCTCTCCTGTCTTTTCTGTAGGGGTGTAGAGAAGATTTCTCACCTGTCACACAAGAAAACAAAGCAAAGAGACCACCAGGAGAAGATACTTTCAAGATAAAAAGTATATGATATAAAAAAGCTCTTTGTAACAATAACAATTAAAATATGTTTTAAAAACTTATTTTATTTTTTTACCATTTATTATGTTTTTTGACGTTGTGTACTTCACTCAGCTTGGACATAGAACTACACTGGTTTATTTAAGTCATTCTCCATTCCATTAAAATCAGTTTAATCTTCCAGTTTTCATTCTATTCTACTTAGGTTATTACACAGCATGCAACACTGTGGTATCTTAGTTCCTTTTAGAATTATTAAATTAAACCAGGAGACTAATATCTATCAAATGCAGCTCCTCTTCATTCATCTTCCCCATACTGCTCCCTACTTCCAGGAAAAAGTGTGTTTTTAAAAGTAAGTTAATGTATTAATACTGTTTTTAGAAAATGCAAGCTTGGAAAAATAACTCTTGCATTTGTACCACACTATGGTGCAGTTGGTGGTACTCTTTAGCTCCTGCAGGAGAAAGCTCTACAATATGGGCTAGCCCTCAAGAAAGCCCTGATTTCTGCACAGATAGGCTTCTCCTTTGAGGCAGATACTAGAGGAGTGGAGCCGTATCGAGGGCAGTTCTGGTCTCAGAGTGTGAGATGGTATTTTAAAGTATCCTGGCCCAACTGTTTAGTGCTTTGACAATCAGGATATGGATCATAAATTTAAGATGATGTTCTGTAGGGAGTCAGTGGCAGAAAACAACACTGATGTACTCTCACAGTGACTTCTGTGCTGATGAGACCTGCTGCTACATTCTGCCCCAGGTGCAGTCCTTTCAGGGCAGATATTTTCATAACAAAATAGACTGTGTTGCTCTTAACTAGACAGAAGGTGGTGTTATGTATTATTGTGACTACGTTATTAGCAAGGATCAGACTATTGCCGCACTGTTGGTGTTTGGGTTTTCAAAAGGAATGCTTTTTACATCTATTTGCATTGGATTTTTAAAATACATTTTTAAACAAAAACAACATTTTGGGCTCAATGTACTTGACAGTGTCCCTTTACACAGCCTAAGTTAAAGCCTGCTCAAAAAGAGTTTTATAAAGGAAAGGCTGATAGACCCCCTAAACCTAGCAGTACTGCAAGGTAGCTCTGTGATATTCATTTATTCATAACTCAACATATTCCTTTTTATTCGGTCACTAATATCAAATGAAATGTCATATGCTGGAAGGCAACAACTGCAGTTTAGAAGAGCTTGCTGAGTAAGCAAATTCAAAGGGAAGGGTTAGCCATTTTGCATAAATTGGAAATAGCCACCTTACCTAAATAAACCTTTTTCTTTCTCCAAAACTTAAACAGACATTTGAAAAAACATCTAAACAACAAAGGAAGTCAGCATTAAAATTAAAGATAACCCATAAAAGGCTAACCAAAATCCTGAGTATGTATAATCTACTTTCAGAGGAAAAGCTGAAATATTTGCTATTCAAGTTAAGACTCTTTCTATATTTAGCCAAGATGCTTATCCAGTGATGAAAAATAAATGTTAATGTTCACCTAAGTTGCTGCTTGTTACTATTTTTTTGTGAGTCATTGAAAATTTATGTTAAAAATATATCAACACCATAGGCCTGATTCTCTGTACAAACCGGACCCTTTATGGGTGCCAGAGTGGCATTCAGCCTATAAATGGCCAATGCAGGGAAACATTATGAAGAAAAACACTCCACTGTTGTACACCACCAGAGATGGCTCCTGAACAAGCATGTCACTGATGGGCCAAAAGTCACCTAAAAACCTTATAGTGGCATAAATTAGAACAATTCACCAGCTCAGCATGAGCACCTGTGAAAGCAGACTGGGGAGAAGCAGGAAGCTCTTAGAAGCTCTCCAATGACCCATGCCCACCTCATTCCTATACCAAGCAAAGTGCTGAGCTGAACAGTTGAAACACTGAGCTCCATATTTTGATTATTCAACAGGCTGTGCTCTTCTTTCAGTCCGTACTTGACCAAAGTCCTTGCATGTTATTAGGGGGCCCTGTGCTTTCAAATCCTCTTTCAGGCAAGATTTTAAAAAGGATTGCCCTGGCTTGGTCATTAAAACCCCCCAGAATTATTTGTATGTTTGCCTGTGCAACCTTAATTTGGGCCTTGGATGTTTATGCATTGTGAGACAAGTCTTTAACTACATAATCTCATACTAATTTTTCGACAAGATGCCTGCCTTTTTCTGTGTTCAGAAAGAATGGGGTAACTGAAGGGGTGACTATTTAATATTTCTTTTTACTTCATCATTCAAAGAGCGGCCCCCGACCTTATTTACTGCACACCATCTAAACCCTGCTCTGAATACAAAATTATTAATTTCCCTTTGGGCTTTCCAACAGTCCACAACATAAACAATGAATTTATCCTCACAACACCCGCCAGGCAATATTACCATCAACCCTATATCACAGGCGGGACACTGAATCACAGTGAAATTAAGGTCAAAATTGTGGTTGCCCATCTTGCCACACCTAGATCCTGATTTTTCAAAGTACTTAGCATGTATAGAATACTTTATATTTTCAAAGCAGAGCTCTCCTTGACTTCATTACAGCTGTGAGTCAAATCTGACGCCACAGTCCTAAGTCAGGCACCCAGGAAATGAGGTACTTATGAAAAGTTTAGTTTAAGTGATTTGCCCAGCATTAAGAATGGTGTGGCACAGGAAGGGGCAGAATCGAATTCACAAGGATGGCATTTAACTGTCTTACCCATAAGGCCTTTCAGTTTCTGCAGAATCTTGCCACATACCTACCACCTACTTCTGCAACAAATGTGGCAAGGCTCTGTGCACTGCATCATGGCTGCATAAATGTTAACCCAGAAGCACGGAAATTTGACTGTGCTTCAAGAGAGCAATATATTTGATCTCACATTATAAAGACGAATTCACAGTACCATAAATATAGGAGGATAATTTTACTTAACTATGCCAAGCAGGTCAAGCACATATTAGCCCTGCCCATCTTAAACTTCTTAGGTTTTTAAAATTCATAAATTGTTTCAACAAATGAACAAAGAGACTATTTTGCAGGTCATATTACACAGCAAGTGCACTTTACATGTACAATGTGTACCCTCCTAGTCTTCTCTTAATATTGATGCAACTAGTTCATAGTAAATGTTTTCACCTCCACCATTAAACTTCTCCATAATAAAAGACTTAATTTACATTTTCTTTCTTTCTGATGGGTTCAGATCAATTTTCGTTCTCTGAATGAAGAGACTAAACAATATAATAATATTATTTTGCCTTAATCAATGTAGGAGTGAAAAAGATACCAAGACCATACAACAGTTAATAAGATAGTTAATTTAAGTCCCAGACCTATACTTGAAGGGCGTTACATGAAGTTTAGGTCCTCCTTCTAAAGTGCTCATGTTCTCAAAGAATGTTATGTAGATATAATTAGATACTAAAAATGAATATGAAGCAAAATAGATGAATTGACACATTAAATACTTGCAGAATAAGATAATTATAGTTTACCATAGGGACCACGATCCAATGTATTTTATGACTTTAAAGTTGTCTGTACTACAAAGGAATGGCATTGGAATAGAATGCAGAACCCAATGCCAGTATAAAACAGTCTCTCTCAAAAAAATGAAGGGAAAAAACCCTCCATGTATTCTAAACACAGGTTTTGTTTGTTCTTATGACTCAGAGCCCCCAGGCACTAGGTTTAGCATCATATTACACCATTTCTTCTATGAAATACTTTAGCTTGAAGTTGGAAGAGCATTCTAAGGATAGGTATGTATAAGACCACATCCCATACATCCTCTTTGCCTCAGAATCCCCACGTCCAGTCCTGCCACAATTGCTGTGCTCTGAAATCAAACTGAAAAGTTGTGGAAAGCTTGGGAAGCTGCATGGTGAAATGTGGATTCTATTCGCAACTCTACCACTGACCTGCTGTGTGATCTTTGGCAAGTCACTACCTCGTTACGTCTCAATTTCACCATGAGTAAAATAGCAATCATGATACTTTGCTTTGTGAATTACATACGCATTACATAAGAGCTAAGAGCATACATAAGAGCATTATTATTCTATGTACAATTAACAAGAACAACAACAACAGGTTTCACTGATTTCCCATCTCTGTTTGGAAAGTGAGAATTGTGGAAAGCTTTCCCTCCCTTTTGTTTAATTTTCTTTATGGAACAAGAATTACAAAAAGTGGTGGATTTTGGTTCTACTGATCCTATTTTTCCATTTCCTACTTAATGCTTCATAGATGTAAAAAGCTTATATCCATCTTTTCTGTGACTTCACCTTTCCCCTTTCAACTGTAACACATTCTAAGTAAAAGCAAAAGCAAATGTGTGGAAGATATATAACATTTTACAGAACTCTCTACATTAAGCCTTGCTGTTAATTGGATGTTGTCTTTTCTGATGTAAAAATGACACAAAGCTGTCCTACATTCTTAAATAAATTAGCCACAGGAAACTTAAATACTTTGCACCTGGGTTCATTCTTTCCTTGTAAAAAGAATAATTTTAGAGACACTTTCTGCGGGGTTTAGTCTCCTCAGAGTTTAGTTACCCCAGTTTGTTAAGTCCTTCTGATAAGAGTCCACACTTAAAATAAAACACAGTGAAGTAACAAATGTTTTATTTTTGTAACAAACTGTTCCTCACTCTTAAATCTGATTCTCTTTAGATTAGTAGAAAACCAAATCATTCTGAGAACATATTTTTCAGTGCATTACAAAAAAAGTACATTATAGCACAAGTTAAACAAAAAACATAACTAAAAAAATTATTTTGGGTAAGTCTTTCTGCCTCCTAGGTAGCACAGTTACCAACAACATCAGCACTGATAAAGTCAGCTGCCTTATCTTTTGGTTGTGGACAAGATGGGCATGAGGGGCGGGTGGTCGTCTACAAAAAAGACTTTGAACAAGACGGGAGAGGGTAAAAGTGTTCACAAAATGCCAAATTTATAGAGCTGTGCTCCCTTGTCTTCTATACTCGTTAGACAGCCCCCTTTATCATCACCATATCCAAAACCTTAACTGCCTGCAACAACGCCACCTATACAGCCATAATAGGAATCAAATGGTCTGACAAAATCACCCACAATGCAGTATTACAGCTGGCAGTCATGCTAAGCATGGAAGCCATGCCAGTAGGGAGGCAAGTGACCTGGGCCAACCATGTAATACATATGGATAACAATACATTGCCTAAGAGAGTTCTGTACCGTCAATTTAAAAAAGGCAGTAGGAAGGTTGGCCATCCCAAATTCTGCTACATGGATTGCATCAAGCGGCACATACAATCTGCCAGACTGGACTAAATGACCTGGGAGGATACAGCCCATTGCAGGTGAGCTTGGCACTCTGCTACAGAGGAAGCAGAACATGCAGGAGAATGTCGTCACACCACCTCAGCCGACAGCAGGAGGGAATGTAGACACCAACGTGCCCAGGCACATTTCTTGAACCCTACAAACGGAACCCAATTTCCAGTCGTTGTCATATGCGAATACAAGTGACAGTCATATATAAACAAAAAACAAAATTACAAGGATACACCCAATGCCCTGTAATTTCCCAATCCTGAGCTGAGTTTTAGTGGAACACTCTGCTCCTATGGGCAGATTAAAATTTATGAGGTCCTTGGCACAAAGAACATTTGGGCCCCCCACTGCCCAGGTGTCCAGGGGTGCTGGAACCCAGGAGGGGTGCCAGGGGAGCCATGCCCATGCAGTTTTTAACATGGGCATAGTAGCCTTGGGCAGGTAGGGCGCAGTGCTGGCAGGGGCTGCACTTCGCGGTGGGACCTCAGTTCCTCCACTGTAAAGTGCAGCCCCTGCTAGCAGTGCCAGCCTCTTCCTGGGGTGGGGGATAAGGTGGGCCTTAGGCCTCCCTGTCCCCCGCTCCCTCTTGAGGCCAGAATTCAGAGCTAGGAAATGGTAAGGGCCACCCAGGGAACCTGGGCCACTCTGGGGAGGCCCGGACCCTCCACCTGCCCTGGGCAGTGCACCCCAGTGGACAGGGAGATCGGCTGGGGGCTGCTCTCAGTCGTTACAATATGTTTATACTGCAGTGTAACCCAAAGGTTAGTATTCAGGCTTAAGCATAAACCCCCTTCCATCTACACACAAATCACACTAACCCAGGACTTGGATTCAGGTTCCCAGGACTCCACGGAGTGTAGGGGCAGAGCCTGAGCCAACCCAGGACCCAGGGTTCAAGCCCTGTTGCTTTGCAGTGTAGACAGAGACCCAGTGGACTCATGCTCTGGGAGTTTGCCAAAAGTATCCCACAGTCCCATGGACTGACTTTCTTTGTTCTCTGGACAGTCAAGTTTTCCTACACAGTACAAAAAGAGAGAGCTAGAGAAGCCACATTTTGGGAAGGTACTAGGAAGTCTGGGATATGGGTGGTTGGACTCAGGGTGGCAAAATGCAGTATTAATGCTGGCGTCCCAGGTTAGGACCCAGGTTTAAACAATTCCAAACCAGGTATTATAAATGAGTGTAGATGCGTAAGCCCTAAATTAACAAACTCACGGTCTGCTAACTCAACTTCTACTAACCCTGAGCTTACATTGCAGAGTAGACACAGGCATTTGGCTGCCGATGGGTGTCTTCCCTTAGTGTGTGAACCACTGTGGGCCTTAGGCAAGAGATAGGCACCTAAGGCCTAAAGTGAGGCAGCAGTGCACATGCTTAAGGGTTAAGGCATAGGTGCCTAAGGAACTTTTACTGCACAAGTAAGTTCAGACGCCTACAAGGTTAGGCAACAACTGAGGGGGAGAACTGTGGTTCGCGGTCGTGTTTACAATTGGGAGTTAGGCACCTAAGTACCTTTGAGGACTGCATCCTAAGTAAAAATAAAGAACTGTAAAATAAAAAGCGGAGTCACCTTATTTAGGGCCATATGCTGACTACTCACAAAATAAGCCATGGTCAAGTGTCCCTTGTAAAAATATAGATATAGTTCAGATATCTTGATCTTTGGTAACTAAGAACTGGTCTACAGTGGCAATGGAGGTTGATGTAATGCTGCTTACAAATCGACCCCCTAAAGTATGCGTCTTCACTGGCACATAAGATCCGCCGATCTAAATAGCAGTAAAAGTCAGCCTATTAAAACCACCTCTGCAAGTGGTGTAGCGCTGAAGTCGAATTCCATGGGTCGCATTTGCTTCAGTGTAGGCAGAACGCAACGTAAATCGATGGCATTGGCCTCTGGAAGGTAACCCATAATGCTCTGTTGTGACCGCTCTGGACATTCGCTCTCTGCTGTAATATGGCCACATAAACAGGAAATAGCTCCTCCCCTCAAGCCCCAGGAAATTTTGAATTCCCATTTCCGGTTTGGACAATGTGGGGAGAGCTTTGTAGCTGAACCGCTCATGAAGACTGCACGGCTCAAATGTGCTCCACCATGGAGTCAACCAGAAGTCTTGGATCTCATCAGTCTGTGGGCGAAGGGTCCGTTCTGGCTCAGCTCTGAGCCAGCAAAAGAAATTTAGATATCTACAAGAAGTTTGTGGCATGTTGGAGAAGGGGCACAACAGGGACACACAGCAGTGCTGCGTTAAGATAAAAGAACTGAGGCAGGCTTATCAGAAAACTAGGGAAGCTAACAGCCATTCTGGCTCATTGCTCAAAACATGTCGCTTTTACGAGGAGCTGCATGCAATTCTCGGTGATGACCCCACCACTGTGCCACCACGCAGCATGATACCTCAATAGAATCCCAGTCCAGAACGAATGAGGACTCTGGATGAGGACAGCAGGGTATCCATTCTCCCTGAAAGCCAGGACCTGTTCATTACTCCAGAGAAGCCCTGACACACACAGGACAGTGGGAATGATTGAGATGCTGGGGAAGGCACATCTGATGAGTGTGTGTGGCAAATCTAATTTTTTTAGTTAAACTCCTTTTAAGAAGTTGGACTGGGAACATGTGTTTTTGAGGGGATGGGCTTCTGGGGTGCCGCCGAATTTCAGTGGAGGGTTAGTCTTCAAACAGACTATTTATGTGCAGAGGTATGCTCTGAGAATCCTCTTGTGGATATCTCAAGGAAACGTTCATGTAGCTAATCTGTAATCCTTTGCAGAAAGTTTCTGGAGAAGGCAGCCTTACTTCTTCCACCATGAGAAGAGTCTTTACCCCATCACTCTGCTATTAAATGAGCAGGCATTAACCCAGAACACAGCATCGCGGCATAAGAGCCAGGCCCGTACCCTGATGCTTGCAGCAAATCTTCCCTTTTCACCTGCGTTACCCTCAGGAGACTGATATCACACATGGTCACCTACAGAAGATGGTGCAAGTTTAAAATACAAGACCAGTCCAATCACTCTGTGTTATTCCTCTGCCAGGGCTGGTGTCCTTGGGCACCTCCCCAAGACAATTCCTAGTTCTGGTTTTCTTGCTATGGGTGTTACGAGTTGGGACACTGATTGACACATGTTTTCTGCTGCTACACTTCACCCACAGCGTCCTCTAATCTGTTTTACCCACCTCCTCCCAAACCAGTCCTTGGGATGTTACAGGGGAGCCTGGTGATCCCTCTACTTGCTCAAGTGTGAATTGTGGATTTTAGTGCTAATTAAACCTCTCTATAATGGATACAAGGGCCCCTTGCTTATCATGTCTGGAACGCCACTCCAACCTGTCTGCTACCTACAGAATGAAATGTGAGTCTGGTTAGCCTTGTGAACATGAAGGGGAGTTCTTTTTACATTGTAACATTTCTTTTACTACTTTGGGTCAGCTAACAATGGCAACTTTGTGCTTTGTTTTTCTTAAGTCAATACTTCGGCCTTCAGCCCACTTTGCAGAACTCCTGCTGAAAGACTTTCCCAGATTAAGAAGTGGGAAAAAAAAATGTGGGATGACATGTTCAACGAACTAATGAACACCTCCACAGCTGCTGACACAGAACTCAGAGTCTGGAGGATGTCCTTGTCTGAAAAACTAGACATGGACAAAGAACACAGAAGATCAGCACAGGAGCAGGAGCATGGTACACAACAGGAGATGTTGCGTATTATGAGGGATCAGTCCGACATGCTGAGGTGTCTGGTAGAGCTCCAGGAAGAGCAGTGGCAGGACAGACTCCCTCTGCAACCCTGCCAAAATGCTCCACCACCTACCACTTTGTTATCAGCCCCCACCCCCAAGAGCTCTAGGAGGAAGCTGAGCAGGGTGCAGTATGTGCTGCACACCACACCGGTGGAGGTGAGCAGAAGGATGCGACGGCCCCTTTAAGAACTGCATGCAACCACAGCTGCTTGCACAGTGACACTTTACAACATTAACGTATCCTCCTTTCCCCCCATTGAAACGGGTAAAAAATAAAACTTTGCAGCTTTAAAAAACATCTGTCTTTATTCATTCAGAGCTTGGAGAAGGAAGCTCTTCCAGAGAAGGAGAGGGGCCCTGATGTGAGGGTGGGGGATGGGAAAGAGAAAGGCACAACAGAGACATTCATTACTGCAGTTCATTGCAAAACCGATTTTTCAATGCTTCCCATCGGAGAAGCACTCTGCAGTTGGCTCTGAGCATAGCGATGGTATCTGGCGGCTCAAAATTTGCAGCCAGCCTATCAGCCTCCAGGCCCAACGAGGGGGAATTTTTCACCCTTTGTTTCACACGAATTATGGAGCACACAGCACACACATATAACTGATGGGATGTTCTTTTCTCTGATGTCAAGCCTAGTAAGCAGACATCTCCATCTGGCCTTTAAACACCCAAATGCACATTCCACCACCATTCTGCACCTGCTGAGCCTGTTACTGAAACGCTCCTTCTCACTGCTTGTTTCCCAAAGTCAGTACCCCTCGTAGCAGAAGTCTATTAATGGCCCTACATTGCATCACAGCACCTTGTTTCCTAGGACCAGAACCAGCGCTCCACCAATTGAAGAGGATGCGTGACAGCCTCCAGCAAACGGGAATTGTTTTGCTCTATGGCTTGTAGCAGGACGGCCTCTGTAACATCACTATTTTCCGTGCTGTGGCTCCTGCCTTGCCTTTGAAAATACTGCAGTTTAAGCCGGGAGGTATTTGTGATGCTCACGATAGTGCAGAGCTGAGCAGGCGCCACGCCTCTCCAGCAATGGCATGTGCGTGACACAGAAAAATGGCGTGAAAAAGCATTTGCAGTTTGGTTGGGACAAGAAGGGAGGGGGAGAAACACATTGCATCATGGGAGGACGACAAGCTTCCCAAAAGCCTCTGCAGTTAGTTGCACTGTGGGATAGCTACCCATGGAGCACTGCTTTGAATGTTGACCCAAGTGTGGTGAGTGGGGACGCAAGACCCCGACGCAAAAAGCATGGTGTGATCATGCTCCTGCGACTTAATTCGGTGGGTGAAACTCGATTTAAAGTAAATTGACTTCACTCTGCAGTGTAGACATACCCTCTGACTTCTGTTCATGTGTGTCTATTTAAAATTTATACCAAGTTATACTATATGCTGACTCCATTATAGTTGCTGCATTAATGTAATTATCATTTTTGTACGTGATCTCCTATTATACATGAATGCTGCAATCTGAACTCTTAAATTCAAAATAAATTACTATCTTTCACCCTTAGGCACTCAGTTCAACTTGAAATATTGAGCTGCTCCACTAGGGAGAAGAGATGAAGGTCACGCAAAGGACATGTTTTTTTTCCAATAAAAGAACTTAATAGTTTTTCTCAGGCTTCAGGTCTTTATTGTATTGGTTGACTGATAAGGTGAGAGAAGACAAGGGACACAGATAAGCCTGTCAAACCACAACAAAAATTTCTGTTCAATGCCACTTTCTGTAGATAAGGCAGAGTCACTATTTAAGAAAACACAGCAGACAAGCTCTCACTTGCCGTGTTTTTAAAACCAGCATGAATGCACACGGTTATATTTACAATCATCTAAGCATATGCATTTTTGTAGCGTACCTTTGCGCAATGGTTGTGGCATGGTTAAAATCTGGATAAGCAAAAGGGATGAGACATCTCTGTAAAGCACTGGAACCTCTGGTAATTCTTCACTGCTCATCCTGAAAAATTAAAATAATCACTTTTGACACTAGAATCCATCTTTCGTTTTTACATTTTACTCACACTCATGATCCACAAACTCCCGGCCATTCACAAAAACAACTTATAAAAAAACCTTTCAATTCTGACAGGCAATTTAACATGTTTCTCTTCAAAAGGTTTAACTTATGTAGGCATGTAGATTTGCACGCACACACCACTGCAACACTCAAGCCTTAAAACTCTGTCCCGCAGGATGAATTCCACTTAAAAACTATGAGATGCTATAAGAGACTTTTCTTTCCTTCAGGAGATGAATAAGAACCGTACTGCCATATGAGTAAATATTTATTTCACTGTATACACAAAGCCCAATAAAAATACTTCCATCAATAATAATAAAAATGTACAGATAGGCAAAGTAAGAAAAATGCTGCTTTAGAACTTATCAGAGCTTGATTTAAGGATATTTACTTTATATATTTTGACATGTGATATTGAAGTTTGTGTTTTAATAATTATGAAGCTTTAACTTTTTGAATCTCAGCATCTACTGCCAATGAATGACTATTGTCTGATTCCCTATTGTCTGACCCTGACATAATTTCCTGCAACTGTGAAAATTCTAATTGATCAAAAAAAAAAAAAGGCTTAAAAACCCAATTATTTTGCACAACTGTAAATATCTAAATTGCGAAAAGTCAAAACTATACTTAAAAATAAACAAATGCTTAACAAATACACATATTATCCATCAGAATTATAACAAAAACAAAAATTTTATTCGGCCAAGCCTACAAATGTAATAGCAAAGGAAAAACAAGTCATCTAGATTTCTGCCCAATTAGAGTCTGAATCCTGCAACATTTTATTAAGAGCCATACATTTTATGAAAACATTCATATGGCTACATTGGTACAGAGAGCAAGCACAGAAAAAGGTATTACAGATTTCCTGTTAGATTAATTAGCCTCATTCAAAAATAATATGTTATCAGTTATCTTCTTAAATGTAGGCTATGTTAACAAGTATTAGTGGCATTTTTCCAGCTGAGTAAATGGCTTTAAGTACCCACGGTATTAACACGTACCTGTAGTAACACCAACTGGGGCAGATATTGCAATCTAAGTAACAAGGAAAATGCACCTGGCTAGATGGAGTGCATTTTTCATGGGTCCCAGATCAATAGAGATAGCCAGCTCCCTGGGAACACCTCACCCCCACGCCCTGGATGGGAGTGGAGAACACCTCACCTACTTCCCCTGGATGGGAGTGGCGGAAGGGGAGAGCTCAAAAAGGAGCGGCTGAGGGGCAGTGCTATACTCACTCCACGTGGTTCCTCTCCCCCTCCCGCTGGCCTGAAGCATGTATATATCTGGAAGAGGGGAAGGTATTGCTTCTTTTCATTCTCCTGCCCCATGTTGTGGGGCCAGGGGACAGAGGGAGCATCTCATATGGCATCCAGGTACCAGAACCTGGCCTGTCCACTCCTGTTGTCACTGAACAGTGGGGGTCATGGGGAGCCAGTTGATTGGCTCTCACCTGCCGAGGCAGGGGTGAGGAGCGGCTTTTGCTTGCTGCAGATGAGTAGCCATTTCAGGCTCTATTCCAGCCCCAACCTTCTCCACCCTCATCTAGTGAACTAATTCTCTTCTGACACTGGGAACTAGGCTGCCACATTTTGTTTGGGGTCTGGAAGGGATTTTCCCCATATAGCAAAACTGGCAAAGTGCTATGGGGGTTTCCATCTGGCATCCTGGTGTTCCAGTTTGGGCGTTTAAATTACAGTTGTCACAACTTGGTGGGTTCCAGTATGGCTGATGGGTTAAAAATGGTCGTGTGGGAGGTCCCATAACTCGCTGGGCTATTTGGGCATAGACCCTGAGCATGGCATTGATGTCCCATGCAGTATGTGGCTCTCCTCATTTCATCTCATCTCACCTACCTCCTCTGTGGAGGTGGGGAATGGCTTGGGACTCTGGTTTCCAGCCCCAGTCCCTGGTCAAACCTGAGGCTGCATTGCCCTCACATCCACCCTCTATCTGTAGAACCTGTGACCATTGATACTCAACTGAAACATGCACTGGAATAGCCCTGTCAGGTAATTGGGGAATGGTTTCCTATTGGTTAATACTTTTAATAAAGTTGAATCATCTGCCCTTAACCAGACTATGGTGTTTGTGCCTCATTATTTCAGTGATTGTATTGCCCTTTAACAAGACTGCCCACTTGGAGAGTTAGAAATTCTTGAGAAAGGGGGTCTGGAATGAATATACCTCTTAGCTGGCATACATAGTTAGCACAATCACACTGACTGACTGCCTCTCTGACCATGGTGACAGGAGCCTTTAAGGAAGGATTCAGTAAAAGGAGTTTTGTTTTATATCTATATTATCGCCTTTTCTTCTTGAAAACTACCAATGTACACTGTGAGCACAAGTCACCAAGCATAAATAAAGTCACTAAAAAACAATATGCGTTAACAGTTAGAATTCTAAACAAGGAATAAGGGGGGTCAAATTTTCAAAAGCACCTAGACCAGGCATGTCCAAAGTCCGGCCCGGGGGCCAATTGCGGCCCGTGTTCAAATTTCCACCGGCCCACAGCCTCTGTCATAAAATCAATAATATGTGGCCCGCCAGCACTGTTGACCACAGTATAAAATACACGCGTACAAAAAAAGCTATTTTATATTTCACCAGAAGATGGCAGTAAACCTGTGGCCGCACTCTCGCTGCGTGACCCTTGTGTGATCCTTTCCAGCCCATTTCTAAAATGGCGACTGTAACTAAAAAAAGGAAAGTTGACAGCGAAGGCCGCCGCTTCCAGGACAAGTGGAAATTGGAGTATTTTTTCACTGAAATACGAAACAACTGTGTCTGCCTAATTTGCCAAGAGACTGTGGCTGTTTTCAAGGAATTCAATATCAAGAGGCACTACCAGACGAAACATGCTAACTGCGACAAGCTAACTGGGAACAAACGTGGCAAAAAATTGAAGCAACTGGAAGCTGTTTTAATGGCACTGCAGTGCTTTTTCACAAGAGCCCATGAGTCAAATGAAAATGCCACAAAGGCGAGCTACGAGGTGGCAACGCTGATTGCCAAGCACTGCAAACCTTTTACTGAGGGTGAATTTATTAAAGACTGCGTGATGAAAATGGTGGAGAAAATTTGTCCTGAGAAGAAGCAAGAGTTTGCCAATGTTTGCCTGGCTCGTAACACTGTGGTACGGAGAATTGAAGACGTTTCATCTGATATTAAGAGACAGTTAGAGGCAAAAGGAGTGGAGTTTGACTTTTTTTCGTTAGCCTGCGACGAAAGCACGGATGCATCTGACACCGCTCAGTTACTGATTTTTTTGAGAGGAGTGGACAATGAAATGAACGTGAGTGAAGAGCTACTTGACCTCCAGAGCCTTAAGGACCAAACAAGAGGAACAGATTTATTTGTTTCTGTTTGTTCCGCCGTAGATGACATGAAACTACCGTGGAATAAAGTCACTGGGATTATTACGGATGGCGCACCTGCCATGGCTGGCGAGCGAAGTGGATTATCAACCCTAGTCTGTAACAAAGTCAGCGAAGAAGGAGGCAAAGCTATAAAACTCCACTGTATTATTCACCAACAAGTTCTCTGTGTCAAACATCTGAAATATGATCATGTTATGAAACCAGTGATAAAGGCTATTAATTATATTCGCTCCAAAGCCCTGTGCCACTGCCAATTTCAACAGTTTCTACTCGACATCCAGGCTGAATACGGAGATGTTGTGTATCACAACGACGTAAGATGGCTCAGTCAGGGGTCTGCACTGCAGCACTTCTACTCTCTCAGGGAGGAAATCGGACAATTCTTGGCAAAAAAGGGACAACCGATGCCAGAACTATCTGATCCTGTTTGGCTGGCTGATTTTGGATTTTTAGTTGACATAACACGACATCTGAACACGCTGAACACGAGCCTTCAGAGGCAAAATGCAGTGGTAAGCCAACTGTATTCACACATCAAAGCCTTTGGGATCAAGCTGCTACTTTTCCAAAGGCACCTGTCACAAAGCAGCACAATACCACACATTTCCCATCGCTGCAGGAAATAATGACCAGTTTTCCACAGAACAATATCAGTGCACAAATGAGGAGATATGCAGCAGACATCTCATCTCTGGCTGAGGAGTTTCAACAGCGCTTTCGGGATTTTGCAACTATTGAAAAGGAGATCACGCTTTTTTCCTCACCTTTCTCCATGGACCCTGATGACGCTCCAGACCACCTGCAGCTGGAGCTCATTGAGCTGCAGTGTGACGCCGAGTGTCGCAGTCGGCACCAACAGCTCCCTCTTGTCAACTTTTACCGCCAGCTGGATAAAGGCAGGTTCCAAGAGATTCGAACATTTGCTAAGAAAATGCTGAGCTTGTTTGGCTCGACATACTTGTGCGAGAAGACATTCTCGGTTATGAACATTAACAAGAACCGCGTGAGGACGAGACTAAGTGACTCTCACCTGCGTGATATCTTGCGCATCAAAAAACGTAGTTACTTACCAGTAACTGTTGTTCTTCGAGATGTGTTGCTCAGATCCATTCCACTTAGGTGTGTGCGCGCCCTCGTGCACAGCCTTCCGGAGAACTTTTCCTAGCAGCCCCTGCAGGGGCCGGTCTCAGCGCCCCCTGGAGTCCCGCCCTTATGTGGCGGTACATATAGCGGGACCGGCCCCTCCCCTCCTCAGTCCCTTCTTTCTGCCGACTCCGACAGCGGGGACGGAGGGTGGGTGTGGAATGGATCTGAGCAACACATCTCGAAGAACAACAGTTACTGGTAAGTAACTACGTTTTCTCCTTCGAGTGGTTGCTCAGATGCATTCCACTTAGGTGATTCCCGAGCCATACCTTGGAGGTGGGTAGGAGTCAGCGGCGAGCTGCCCTCAGCACGGCCCTGCCGACTCGCGCGTCGTCCCTTGACTGCTGGACGACAGCGTAGTGCGCAGCAAAGGTGTGCACCGAAGACCAGGTGGCAGCCCTGCAGATGTCATCCAGGGGGACCCTTTCCAGGAAGGCCGCCGACGCGGCCTGGGCCCTCGTCGAGTGGGCCGTCACCACTCCTGGGAGCTGGACGCCTGCACGCTCGTAGCAGAGCCGGATGCAGGCGGTGATCCACCTGGCGATGCACTGGGAGGTGACCGGGGAGCCTCTCATCCTCTCTGCCACCGCGACGAAGAGCTGCGTGGTCTTTCGGAGCGGCCTCGTCCTGTCCAGGTAGAACGCCAGCGCCCTCCTCACATCGAGGGTGTGCAGTCTCCTCTCGTCCTCGGACCCGTGCGGTTTAGGAAAAAACACGGGGAGGAAAATATCTTGGTTACAATGGAACCGGGAGACTACCTTAGGCAGGAACGCCGGGTGAGGCCTAAGCTGGACCTTGTCCTTATAGAACACGGTATAGGGGGGCTCCGAGGTTAAGGCCCTTAGCTCAGAGACCCTCCTGGCCGAGGTAATGGCCACGAGAAAAGCCACCTTCCAGGAAAGGATCATCATTGGACAGGTGGCTAAGGGCTCAAAGGGGGGACCCGTTAGCCTATCTAAGACCAGGTTCAAATCCCAGGGAGGCACCGGGTCACGGACCTGCGGGTAAAGCCTCTCTACACCCCTGAGGAACCTCACCGACATGGGGTGGGAGAACAGGGAACGTCCCCCCACCGGCTGGTGGAACGCCGATATGGCCGCCAGGTGTACTCTAAGGGAGGCCAACGCTAACCCCTGTAGCCTAAGCTGCAGCAGGTAGTCCAGGACCGCCTGCACGGGGGACGTACCGGGGTTTTCGCCCCGCGACTCCGACCAGCAGGTGAACCTCCTCCACTTGGCCCTGTAGGCGAGCTGCGTGGAGGGCCTCCTGCTTCCCAACAGCACGCGTTGGACCTGCTCCGAGCAGGTTCTCTCCTCCTCCGTCAGCCAGAGAGCCTCCAGGCCATCAGGTGCAGGGAGTCCAGGTTGGGATGCAGTAGCCGGCCGTGGTCCTGGGAGAGCAGGTCCGGTCTCCTCGGGAGCTCGATCGGGGGAGCGACAGACAGGTCCAGGAGCAGGCAAAACCAGTACTGCCTCGGCCACGCCGGGGCGATCAGAATCACATCCGCTCTGTCCCTCTTGATTTTCAAGAGGACCCTGGGCAAGAGCGGGAAGGGGGGAAACGCATACAGGAGGGCCCCCGTCCATTCGAGGAGGAATGCGTCCGAAAGAGAGCCCGGCTCGCGACCCCGGAGCGAGCAGAACCTCGGGCACTTCGCGTTCTGCGCTGACGCGAAGAGGTCCAGATGGGGAACACCCCACACGCGGAAAATCCTGTCCACCACCTCTGGGTGGAGAGACCATTCGTATTGTGGTAGGAATGACCTGCTGAGGCGGTCCGCCTCGTCGTTCCTGACCCCAGGCAGGTGAGAGGCGGTTAAACAGAAATTGCATCTCACCGCCAAGTCCCAGAGTCGGAGCGCCTCCTGACACAACACCGAGGAGCGCGCCCCCCCTTGCTTGTTGATGTAATACATTGCAGTGGTATTGTCTGTTAACACCTGCACCATTCTCCCCAATAAAGAGTGGCGAAACACCTCGCATGCCAGTCTGACCGCCCTCAATTCTTTCACATTGATATGGAGGGCCAATTCCCCCCGGGACCAGCGACCCTGCGTGGTCAGACCACCGGTGATATGGGCTCCCCACCCCCGGTCCGATGCGTCCGTGATCAGGGTGACCGAGGGGGTGGAGGCCCTGAAGGGAATCCCTTCCAACACAGTCCTGGGGTCCAGCCACCAAGTCAGTGACCCCAACACCCAAGGGGGCACCGTTACCACCTTGCTCAAAGCATGCCTGCTGGGCATGTAAACCCTGGACAGCCAACCTTGGAGGGGCCTGAGCCTGAGGCGGGCCAACCTCACCACATAGGTGCACGAGGCCATGTGGCCTAACAGCTGCAGGCAGTGCCTGGCTGTAGTCGTGGGGCACCTCTGAAGCTGCGATATTATCGCTGTCATGGCTTCGAACCTCGAACGTGGGAGGGAGGCTTTCGCCTGCACCGAGTCCAGGTGGGCCCCTATGAAGTCTATGCGTTGCACCGGACGCAGCGTCGACTTCTGCTCGTTTATGAGCAGCCCCAGAGCATGGCAGGTGGACTGGACGAGAGAGACCGCCTCGCACACTTGCGACCTGGTCTTGCCCCTGATTAACCAGTCGTCCAGGTAGGGGAATATCTGGACCCCCCTGCGCCGCAGGAAGGCCGCCACCACCGCCATACACTTGGTGAACACTCTGGGGGAGGAAGACAGGCCAAAGGGCAAGGCCGTGAACTGGTAGTGGCCAGCAGCTACCACAAACCTTAGGTACCGCCTGTGGGCGGGAAGGATGGAGACATGAAAGTACGCATCCTTCAGGTCGAGGGCGGCAAACCAGTCCCCTGGGTTTAGAACGGGAATGATGGACGCTAGGGATACCATGCGGAACTTCAGCTTTCTTATGAACCTGTTGAGCCTGCGCAGGTCCAATATAGGCCTGAGGCCTCCGTTGGCCTTGGGAACGAGGAAGTACCTCGAATAGAATCCCCTCCCCACCTCGAGTGGTGGAACCACTTCTATGGCTCCTTTGACTAGGAGGGATTGAACCTCCTGAAGGAGTAATTGCTCGTGAGATGGGTCCCTGAAGAGGGACGGGGGGGGTGGGGAGTGGGGAGGGGAGGCCAGGAGCTGAAGGGCATATCCCCAGCGCACGATATCGAGGACCCACTGGTCCGATGTTACCTCCCGCCACAGGCCGAGATACGGCTTGAGCCTGTCCAGGAAAGGCGGGGAACCCAGGGAACATGAGACGGTGCCACCCTCGGAGACACCGTCAAAATTGTCTCTTCCCCTTAGGGCCCTGAGAGGGTCCTTTAAAGGAAGAGGAGGACGGCGGCGGGCGATCGCGCCGTCCAGAGCCCTTGGTCCTATCCCTGCCCCTTGCGGTGGGGAAGGGCCTAGGCTGCGGCCTAGACTGCTGCCGCTGACGTTGCGGCGGTTGCTGCGGCTGCTGGCGACTCTGCAGTCTAGCCGCCTGGGGCGTGTACAGGCCCAAGGAGCGCAACGTTGCCCTCGAGTCCTTGAGAGCGTGCAGCTTCTCGTCCGTCCTCTCCGAAAAGAGGGCGGCTCCATCGAAGGGTAGGTCCTGGATGGACTGCTGCACCTCCAACGACAAGTCTGTGGACTGCAGCCACGCTGCCCGCCTCATTGCAACGGCGGAGGCCATAGCCCTGCTGGCTGTGTCTGCGGCGTCCGATGCAGACTGCAGGGCCGCACTTGCCACAGACAACCCTTCCTCCAGCACCAAACCAAAGTCCACTGCCTGGTCTGGAGGGAGAGACTCCGAAAACCTCCTTAAGGAGTCCCATAGGTTCAAATTGTACCTGCCGAGGAGGGCCTGATGATTGGCCACCCTCAGCTGAAGCGCCCCAGTAGAATAGACCTTTCTACCGTAAAGGTCCAGCCTCCTGCCTTCCTTATTTTTAGGGGAGGCAGTCTGAGCACCCTGCCTGTCTTTTTGGTTGGCGGCATCCACCACCAAAGTACCCGCGGCAGGGTGCGCATACAAGTACTCGTGCCCCTCGGCTGGCACGTAGTACTTCTTCTCGGCGCCCTTAGAGGTCGGGGCAACCGAGGCAGGGGTCTGCCAGACTGACTTAGCCAGGCGCAGGACCCTCTCATGTACGGGAAGGGCCACCCTCGTTGGTCCCTGGGCCCCCACACGGCCGAAGAGGGGGTCCACCTCTTCCTCTAAGACCTTGACCTCAAGGCCAAGGTTCAAAGCCACCCGCTTTAGAAGCTCTTGGTGGGCTTTAAAATCAATGAGCGGGGCTCCTTGGTCTCTTACCGCCGCCTCATCAGGCGATGAGGAGTAAGAAGGGCGGCGGGGCCCAGTGGAGGGTCCCTCCCCAGGGTCCTCCTCCACCTCCTCTTCCCCAGAGGAGCGGTCACCCTCCTGCACCGAAGGTGCTTGCTGAGTTTGGGTGACAGAGGCAGGGGCCGACATAGTTCCCTGCCCCATCTGGGCCGCCCACTGGGCCCATAACGGCCACTGCCAGGGTCCCTGTGGCCAGCTCAAAGGCGGCACCGGTGCCGAGGGCAAAGCCGGTGCCGCAACAGTCGGTGCCGGTGCCGGTAGCAGTATTGGGTCCGGTGCCGGCTGCGGTGCCGGCTGCGGTGCCGGCTGCGGTGCCGGCTGCGGTGCCGACGACCATACACGTTCCTGACGTCGGGTCCGGGACCCCGAGTCAGGAGAACGCAGGCGGTGATGACGCCGGGAAGGAGCGCTCCGAGATCCGCCACGCGACGACCTCGAGGAGCGACTCTGACTTCGGTGCCGACGAGGCGACGCCGAAGAAGAAGGCGACCGGTACCGGGAAGTCTTTCGCCGCTTTGATGCTGGGGAGCGGTGCCGAGAACGCCGTCTCGGTGCCGAGTCAGAACTCGACGACGAGGAGAGGTGCCGCGACGAAGAGCGATGTCCGGAGCGGTGCCGGGACCTGGAGCGGTGCCGGGAGCGGTGCCGGGACCTGGAGCGGTGCCGGGAACGGTGCCGCGACGCGTCGTCCGAGGACGAAGATGGAGAGGAGCTTCCGAGCTCGACTCTCCTGCGTCGGGTGGTGGGCGGCCTGTCCACCGGTGCCGGGGCTGCCCACCCTTCGGGGCCTCCCATCGCGGGTTTGCCCCGGGAAACGGGCCCTGGCTCTCTCCGGTGAGAGAGTGCCGGAGGCGTAGGCAGCTCCAACAAAGCCTGAGCCGCCTCGATAGCCTCCGGCGTCGAAGGGTCCCGTATAGGGGGTCCCCCACTTCCAGGAGTCGGGGGAGCCTCCCTAGTAAGTGTCGGTGCCGGGGCCGGTGCCGGAGCAGGGGCCGGTGCAGATGCCGGCGGCACGTCCATGAGGAGGAGCACCTCCGAACTCGACCCCGGCCGCTCCTGCGGTGCGGGGGAGCGCTGCAAGCGTGGATGGCGCTTCTTCCTCTTCGGCACCGAGACCCCCGGTGCCGGAGGCGCACTCCGCACCGAAGACACACTCGGTGCCGGAGTAGTCCGCGATGGCTCGGACGCCGGACTTAACGCGGACTCCATCAGAAAAGCCCTAAGCCTCACTTCACGCTCCCTCTGAGTCCGAGGCTTAAAGGACTTACAGATACTGCACCGATCTCTCCGGTGCAGTTCCCCCAAACACCGCAAACAACGGTCATGGGGGTCGCTAGCTGGGAAGGCCTTGCCGCAGCTAGCACATGGCTTGAAGCCCGGCGAACCCGGCATAGCCGGGACGCCTTGAGCCCGAAGGCTCCCTAACTAACTAAAAACCCTCACTAACTAAAAACTAACTTAGTTCAGGGTGAACTGATAAACTAACTACTCACTTTTAAAGGAGAAACACAAACTGTTGAAGAGCAGGGGTAGTTCTCAACTGGCCGTCACGGGCGGAAAGAAGGAACTGAGGAGGGGAGGGGCCGGTCCCGCTATATGTACCGCCACATAAGGGCGGGACTCCAGGGGGCGCTGAGACCGGCCCCTGCAGGGGCTGCTAGGAAAAGTTCTCCGGAAGGCTGTGCACGAGGGCGCGCACACACCTAAGTGGAATGCATCTGAGCAACCACTCGAAGGAGAACCACTGTTTTTGAGCCAGACCTGGCCTATTTACTGCAGTCGAGATCTCAGTATCACCCTTCACATTAGTGCAAGCAAGTTATTTGTTTAGTTTTCTGAGGTGAATAAATTCTAAAATCTCAGTGAATTGATTCTTTTTGTGATGATCAAAACCACAGTTTTGAATATGCACTGAGTCTTTTCAATCCGTGTATCATTTGTTCTTTTGTTTTTCAATTGACAATCAAACTGGGTCTCGTAAACCCGATAAATTAAATATTAAAATCAAATTCGGTCCGGCAGCCCTTTTTTCCATTTTTCCATTTTTGATCCAAGTCTAAAATTGAAATAATGAAAAACACGGCCTTTTTCGTTTTTGATATCCAATTCAAAATCAAATAACATTTTCATTTTTTGATTTTTGATGGTCAATTGAAAAACGAAAGAACGAGTGATACATGGATTCATATGGCCCTCAATGTTTTGTACTTCTGAATAAGATAACTGTTAGTGTTATTTTCCTGTTTACATGTTTTGAATTTAGAAGTTTACAGTGAGCATTTAATAGTGAATAATATGTAATGTTTCGAATGAACCTAGATATGTTTAATCTTCCCGAAAGTTTTTTTTTCCAGACAGACTTTCTTTTTTTTATGTGGTCTTCAAATATGAAAGGCAGAGTGATTTTGGTAAAAACTTATTTAGATTTATTTGTGTTCTGTGTGAAGAAATGAAAAGTATGCCATTTGCAATAAAAATTTCATAAAATAGTTCATTTGCATTTAATGTTAATGGTTCAAAGAATGTCAGGCTGAATGGTCGGCCCCCACACATTTTCACCTCACCAAATCTGGCTCTCTTTGCAAAAAGTTTGGACACCCCCTGACCTAGACCCACTTTCAAAAGTGACGTAGGCACTCCATCTCTATCCTTAGAGGTCTTTAAGGTGTGGCTTGATAAAGCCATGGCTGGGATGGTTTAGTTGGGGTTAGTCACGCTTTGAGCAGGGGGCTGGACTAGATGACCTCCTGAGGTCTCTTCCAACCCATATCTTCTATGATTCTGTGATTTAAAAGCTTATGCCTCATTAAAATTTAGGAATGTAGGCTCCTAAATCATGTAGGCACTTTGAAAATTTTACCTATGGTTAGTTTTACTTTGTCGCTTGTGAGATAGATTTATAAAAATTGTATTACACTGGTGCCCTGAAATTATAAACAAGTCCTTTTAATAAATTTCTCACCTAAATAGTTTTCTTCTAGAATTTTAAATTTATTTTAAAAAAAAGACACAAAAAGAACCCTTAGCTCTAGTTGGTCACATTTATATTTGAAAAGTTCTTTCCTTCAGGAAGCTCCAGAATTAAAGCCTTTCACAGCAATAGATAAGCAGGCCAAATGCCAATTCTGGCACGATAAATTAGGTAAGATTCCATTTTATATAATATGCAGTGATGACTGGCAACATCACAAAAAATTATGGAAGACTCACCTTTTAAATGTGGGAACAAGTGAAATGCTTGCCTAATTTATTCATTCCACATGAATTGGAGAAGTAAAGCTATATGAAATGTCAAGGTTTTAGATAAGCTGCTTCAGTCTACGTCAAGCACTGCAGCACGTTAAGCACTTAAAAAGCGCCCTGTCATTCGTTAAAAGTCTAAGAAACTTCTTCATTATGACATTGAAACTGCATTTATAAACTCTGTTTAGAGTATGGAAATTATCCATCCTGCTAATCCCCTATGCATATGAGAAAGCCTGATAAGTCTGACTTCCCAACAGATTGTACCACAGTAGCCATTAATAAAAAGCAAGCTAATATAACATCTCATGGTGCTGAAGCAAGGTACTTTAAAATGAATCCATGCATCCATTTTGAAAAGAGGTTTGTACGATACAGTACAAAGAGGTACCTTCTGACATGTCCATACATGGAAAATTTGTTACTCAATTTCCTTTCTGGGACTGACCTCTTCTCCAGTCCAAGACAACTGGGCTGCATTTCTCTGGCAGAACAGAAGTCCATGGGCTGGGACTGGGAGCAATTGTGGAAATACTCCACTTTACCCTTCTGTGGCTCCTGAGAGGGTCTCCTTGAGTAAAAAGCACCTTTTAATACCTCTGGGTTTACTCCATTTGGCCTGTTCTGTGATGAAGGGGAAGGGAAACAAAGCCACTCTATGGATGGTCTCATTCAGCGAAGATGGCCCTAAAAATGTGGGTCCTCCAGAGAGAGGAGAGAATGATACTGGGTGGGGAATGAGGGGGGAGAAAGGGAAGTGAAAATAGTTTGTAGCCACCCTGAAATCAGCTATAAAAATTGGGATTTGCAATAATTAAGGTGGGAATGCTGAACCAAAGCTCTGTTTGCATTGCCAGGAGCGATTTGATGCAAGGGAAGAGGCGTGGCCAAGCACAGAAGCCTTAACAAGGACAAGCCTAAACTCTACCCTTTGTATTGGGAACCACATAGGACATAACAGTTTTACGTTGCTGCCCTTTTGCTAATTTTTGTAGGTTTTTGTAGCAAGTCAGTTTTTTCATCTGATGAGAAAGTGGTGATGCAGTGTCAAGGTATTTTCTAATATGATTTATTTAAAGATTGTTCATAACTTCTGCTTCCCTGAACAGAGGTGCGGTCACAGCCTATACATAGGCAAATCTCACTTGTAGAAACCTCAACTAATGCACCACTGTTACTGTCTCTTGGTCTCCATCTCTCTTGGACTGTCTGCTTAAAACATTGCTCCCTTTCCCTCCTTCAGCCCGAGCCTTACCCCTGTAAGCCCATATGCAAAGCTGCTCATTTACGACCCTACGGCCTCAAAAGGTGACTTGACCATTGATCTTCCTTTTCTGCAACACACAGGAAATGGGTAGAAAAGGTTCGACTGCCCATCCAGACAAAGAGTGCTTTTAATTGGAGCACCCTCTGAACAACTACCTGGTGCACCTACTATAGAGAGGAACTTCACAACTTTCTATGGACAGTTGCGTCCTGAGTGCCTACATATCAAAGACTCATATCATCCTTGACATTATCACCTTTTGCCAAAACATTTTATCTGTCAATATACCAACCACAGAAGACTAAGCCACTGTATAGAATTCAGTTTAAAGAAACATTCGCCTTTATCCCAGATTTGGGATGGCTATGGCACTAGGTGGTTAAGCGGTGGCCAACAACATACCACTATTTCATTGGTTCAGCAGAGGCTGTAAAGAACCTGGTATATCACCAACAACAACTTAATTTACCACAAAAAGCTTCATAATTTATTAGACATGGCTTTTTTTCTTTTTTTAAAAAACAGAATAATTCACATTATTTTAAGTTCTTCTGGACACAGAATCTTCTTGCTTACTATTCCTCATACACATAGCACTTCACATGTACTTGGCTAATGTGACATTGTATTAATTCCTTCTTAAATTGTCTAGGGTTATTTATTTACATGGATAAATTTGTATCCAATGATCTGTGCGCTGTACAAAAGTTAAAAACATGGCAACTGAGTAAAAGACTATAAAATGTCTCCTTATTCCTTCTTGGACAATAAATCACTTTTCTATCCAAACCTACATCCCAATCAGATGCTTCCTTTCTACAGGAAAAGCCAGTGAAAATAGGATATACTAGCAGTACTGATCTGAAATTCAGCAAACCTGGGCTCTGCTAGACCAAGTAGGTGTGGGAAGAAAGTTCCCAAGTCATTAATTCCTGACCAAAAATGCCCTGATACTATCATGATTCTAATTAAACAAGGGGACTGTTCACTCAAGCACTCCAAAGAGACATCACACAAGAATGGAGGCAATATCTGCGATACCGAGGACCCTCACCGATTATAGAGGCAGATCTTGACATAGATTGTAGTTGTTGGCAACTAAACAGTTGTGCACACTGAAATACATTTTTTTTTTTTAAGTACCAGTATTATTTTGTTTTAATCCTATACATCTGGCATAAACTTTACAGCCTGATGTACGAATTAGTGCCAGTTGTGTGGAGGAAAACCAAGCTAAAAGTGTGAGCTCAAGAGTCAGGAGATTTTAATTCTTCTAAATTTGTATTTATTTAAACAAAGTTATTAACATTATGTAAAAGTCGCAAAAATATAAGGCAATGATGCTTGGGTTCTATAGATAATTTACAAAGCTGAAAATGAAAAACCCTTTTATGTAAGTAGTTTCCTTACAAAATCTGTTTTCAATTAAAATGTTTATTTCAAGTAAAAAATGAGACAGAACAAATCCAGAGTGTTGGTAAGAAGTTTTGTTCTTTTTAAAAATAAAGAACTTGGATGAACAATACTCTTCTGACACAGAGCAGGGTTTGCTAGTGTTGGTTTCTGTCTGAAGGTTAGAAGCAGCATAGTGAAGACATTAATGATGCTTAGTCAAAAGTTGTTTAGTTGCTGGGACTTTGTCATTATGTTGTTTGCAATCAGAATAAGCAAGTGGCGCTATTTAGATCTGTTTCTTTTATTTACAGATATTCTCCTATTGGAAGAATCCCGACCTGTGAAAGATGATGATTTAAATGACTAAAACACTTAGTTAGACTCAGAATGACAGAGTACAATCCATTTCCTAAGCCTGTACTGATATTTCTCCATCAACCTGCTAAGCTTCTGCAGATAAGTGGTAAGAGTTGTAGTAAATCACCTTCTCATGATGCTGAGTTCTCACAATGGTATCTGAAAAAGATGCACTTTCAAAAGACCCCATGAATTTTCAAGTATCTTCAGGTCACACATAGTTCACTTGAAGATTTTATTTATTTCTTCAATTCCAAAAGTGTAATTACAAGAGCTCATACTGTGCACCAGGTGCCCACCGCACAAATTAAAATCACAAAATAATGCAAAAGGACTGGCCGCAAATATATCCTCCTCTGCCATCCTTTCCTCAACGTGGTAGAGAAGAAATAAGATGGGTTTAGCAGCATACTCACTAGACTAACCAATCTGAGCTCCAGAAGACCAAGGCCGAAAACTGAGGAACCTTTCACAGAATGCCCAGCTCCCTTTCATTTCTACTGGGGGAGCTCCAGCGTGAGTTCCTCTGTTGATCTGAACTGTGGCAGTATGGCATGATGAGAAAGGCATTTCCTCAGATAAACAGGTCTGGGACCACTGATTTAAAAGCTCAAATAGAAAAAAAATCTCTGGAGCTACACATAGCCAAATCTCCCGAATACATCTCCATTGACATAGCTAATCCTTCATTTGTGATTCCCATTGTTAAACTTTAATACTATGAAATTATGCACGAGCAGTACCCACAAAGCACTGCACAAGGGGACAGGCTATCCCTGGTTGACCAACAACTGCTTGTAGAGAGCAGTATCGAAATCTTAATACGGATAAAACTTTAGAATGGTAACTTTCAAGTGTTCTTCCTGCAGAGCATGTTGCACTAATCTGATCCTGATGTCACACCCTGTCATGTTTTACTGTTACAAGGTCCACATCCAAAAGAAAAGGCAGCAAATCCTTAACTAAAAGCAGGCCTGATCATTACAGTGATTTTTCCTAAATATCATAAATTATAACAGTCCCTGTCAGAGTCATCCAAGATCAGTTTAAGGCCCACAAGCCTTTCATCCACCAGTCCCAAATTTACTGGAAGCTCTTAGACGAATCTTTAGCAATCAGGACAGAGGAGAAGCAAGCAGACTGCCGAACTGTCAGTGTTAACAGAGCCAATGGCAGCAAGCCTCCAAGCCCATGTCAACGGATTCAGGCTCATGCCACCACATTAAAAATAGCCATGTAAACAGCACTTTTAAGTTGCAGTTCGGACTCTGAAGCCCAACCTCTTCAGAGACAAAACAGCAACATCTACACAGGTATTTTTAGAGTGCTAGTGCGAGACCCATAAACCCAACGCTATTGATCTGGTCTTCGAGGCTCATGCTGCAGGCTGTGTAGACATATCTAATATGGCCTCAGGCCGTAGGGGAGCAGCTCATCTATGAGGACATTGCTCAAGGTGTGCAGAGAAGAAGGGTCTCAGCCTCCTTCTGGTGCTACTAGCTGCTCCCTTAGAGGGATCAAGAAACAATGTGGCTTCAGAAGAGAGAGAGAACCTGGCCTTTCCCACCACTCTCTCAGTACTGGTGGTAGCAGACCCTTCCCATCCTCTTCTCACTAAAAAGAGGCAACAAGGCAGAGAGATGGAAGAAAAGCAGAGAGATCCGTTGTCCCTGGCTATCTATGTTAAAAAGTCAAAATGCACAGAAAATTACAAACCCTATTTTCCACCACTGTGAATTTTGGGCGTATTAGGCTTAACAGTGTTACTTTAAAATCATAAATATGAATCTCTAATATTTTGTATAACGCAGATTTGAAAATTGTCCGCAAATAAATAAACTGTGTGTTAGACATGAAGTTTGGTATCTTACATGCTAGGGAATTCAGATTGTTGACAAAGAGTTTAGCTTCAGAAAGCTGTAACTCATTCTGTGATAAGGGATTATTTTGTCCACAGAACTATACTGATGTTGGGTATTTTAAAATACTTACTGTGAATTCCTCTCCTGCATTAGCTGTGTTAGTTTTCTCCATGGATTGTACGCAGAGTCAATGCTGTAGAGCCGCATGTGCATGGCCAAAACATGAAACAGTTGATCTGAATTGGTGAGGGGAAAAAAGATAATTTTGTTAAATATATCTAAAATATTTGATATCCATTTACCACCATTTATTTCCTAAGCCTTCTGCAAAACCTGATTTAGAATGTTATGAACCATGCTCTAATGACAGGTCTACCTTTCTCTCATAACTTCCCATATGATCAGAACATTAGAAACCCAGGGGTTATACCCCATAAATAGTTCTGTTGATTAAATATAGGTTGATTTTGTAAAAATCATATTGTCAATTTATCTTCCTTTTCAGTCAGTAAACCCTTTGTTCAGATCAACCTCTACCACCAAGAACACTCAGCTCTTGCATAGCACTTTCTGTTTGTCATTCTCAAGGCATTTTACAAAGGAAAGCAAGTGTCACTCACCCCATTTTACAAATGAGGAAAACAGATGGACACAGAGATGATGTGACTTTCTCAAAGCAGGTCAGTCGTGGAGCTGGGAACGGAACTGAGGTCTCTTGCCTCCCAATCCAACACTCTACATAGCTGGGCAACGTTGCCTTGGTGAGAGTGAAATTTAAGCTTTGGCAGAGTGTCAGCACTTGTGAGTGGGGGGCAGTGGGAGGAACAAAGGAAGTCGCTGGCAGAACAATGATTCAGGGAGCCTATTGCTCACTAGAAAGAAAAATTCTAAAAATCAGTCCAAATAAGCTGGCACACAGGAACATAGCGGCAGGATGGGGAGGGGCCTTAGTGCCTGGTGAGTCAGCAAATACTGTGTGCGCACACATGGAAGTGGATGTTTAGAATCCAGGAGACTCCCAACCAGATTTCAATTATTTAATATAGGTGAAATATTGAACACTTGTGCTTAACCACAGGGTTCCCTTAACTACAAATGTTTTTAACCAGACTGACTGTTTCATATAATGTTGATACACTTGGCCACAATCCTCTCCCACTGAAAGTAGTGCGAAACTACAATAGGAGAAAGACTGGACCCTTAACTAGTACATGGACACCATCAGCTGAATTAAGTTGCAGGTTTCAAAATCATAGTGATATCAGGAATCTTGAATGAGAAGCTACATTTTGGTACATCTTTGTTCTAGAAAGAGATTACTATACTTGTATCTGTCACAGATCCTAGTGAGCACCCTTTCTTAGCCACCTGCTTTCTTGGACTGCTCTGAGGGTAATCCAAGCCTCTGTGGTCTGCATCCCTTAGAGTGCATTTCAGGCTCCTGGAGCCTGAATGGAGTCCAGCCACTGCCCCAATCTCAGGGTACCAAGGCATACTCTCAGGGCATACCCCCTTTGACATCCCCCTCTCAGGGTACATCCATTATTTGTCACGGGGGGGGGGGGGGGGGGGGGGGGGGGGGGGGGGGGGGCTTCCTAACTCCTCAGAGCACAGTGCTAATAATCAGACCACCCCCCCATACCAAGATACACCTCTCTCCAAGAACTCTTCCACAAATGGTGTGAAGCCTCTGGTTACTGTGCCACTCTCTCAGGGGCAAACAGTAGTTGTGGAGCAGTTAACATACAGAGACACTTCGCACACGCTCTAACACATTAATGCTCTTTTAGACTTATGTAAAACACAGGAGGGCACATATCACGCAAACAAGTGTCTGAAACAGCAAATGTCCCTCACCCTTCCTTTGAGAGTTCTGTGGGAACCAGCTGCATCCAGGAAGGCTGGCAGGGTGTCCCCTCCTCCTGCATGCTCTTGCATGCTAACTGCTTGGTCTCTCTCTCATAGAGCCCCCTACCCAGCTTCTGTGACCTTGCTCTCTCCTGCCCCATGCATCCTTTTCCTGTCTGGCCCCTGATCTGATGTGTTTCTTTATTTTAAATCTCTCCTGGTTCTTGACCTCTTTTGTTCTCCCCCTACTAATTTTCCACTGCTCCTACCTTCTCCTGCCTTTCAGAGGAATCAGTTCAAATTATTTCCTAAGGATGCAGGTCATCCACTATCCCAGATGTTTGCACTTAAAAAGGGTTATTATAAAAACCTTCTTACTGTATGGATTGTCTCGGGCATGTGTCTTACAAGACCTGTCAGCAATGGTGGACTCCAATACATATAGGACACCGCAGATTTTCATAATACAACTGCACAATATGAATCAGAATCTATGAGTTTTATGCATATAGCCCCAATTCATAACAGACACACCACACTCTCACTTGTTTGTCTCGTATTTGAAGTGCTTCTCTGATGTTCAACGTCTAAGGTTTAAAATTCCTAAAGTTGCTGGAGTCAAAGGTTCAGATCCTAGAAAGGTCAACTCAGCCCTTCTTTTGAAGTAGATACTTTTAGATAAGTAGATAAAAAGTAGATACTTTTAGATAAGACTTTAAAATCAAAGTTTCTGACTACTCTGAATGGACATTACAGTTAGCATGGTATTTTTCATAAGAACACTACTTTGCTCACATATCCTTTGTGCAATGCATTGTGTAATTTGTCACCCTCCTCAAACCTAGAAGTGGCTGTATTTCAAGGGTCCCAGATATATATTGTTTAAAAAAATACTTTTTTGATTATTCTGAACAAAAGGCGCTATTATACTATTAGCATAAGTTATTACAAAATAATATATTAAATGTGATTATTGCCTCATAGATGTGAATTGTACAATTGGTCCACAGAAACAAAATAATATATGTATGAATTACAGACAACTATTTCACTTGGACTACTACATACATCTGCGCTTTTTTCAGATTTCCTCTTTGTTAGGTAAGTTAAGCTGACAGTTAATCAGTGCAGGCAGCATCTTCAGAATGGTCCAGATTTTTATGTTTTGTAGCTTTTGAGAGCCCCTGAAACCCTTTTAATTACTCCTTCTACATTTACTGTACAACTATATCCCTAGTGAAAATATATATGCTATTCTACTGTAATGTTTTGATATGAAAGTCCTATTTTTTTAAATTAACTTTCTAGGTTTCCCGTAATTTGGCTCAGTTTTCCTTTTTCCTTCACTACGTCTTTTTTCATTCTACACTGTATCTTGGTGTCTTCTGCTGTGTCTGCTTCAGTGTCTGCCCCAGTCTAATTTTTCTTTATAGTTAAATAATGGTTCCTTCTTATTTTCACTCTCTCTTCCTCCACTTCCCTTTAATTTTTCCTTTTTGCTTAATCCTCTCTCCCATTTTCTCCATGATTCTTTTACTCCTTTCTCTTGCTTCATGTTTAGTTTCTCTCCTTTCTTCTCTCTCTGCAACCCTCATCACGTCCTCATTCCACCTGCAGACACATCTACGGGTCTCCATATTTAAATAAAAATAGTAGCTATTAATTTATTTTCCACAAATAGACAATTACCCAGAGGTATTTGGTGGCCAAAAAAGTCTTATGCTAAAGTCAGCTGACTCTGCCGGAGCTTGAGGGCTGTAATTAGTTCCTGTGGTTTGTAAAATAATTGAAGACATAGATGACACTGGAACTGATTGCTGTCACCTGCTTTCTGAATAAAATCAGTCAATGAGGACAAAATAAATCCTCATTTCTCCTAGCAAGAAATAACAAAATGTTGTTTTGCTGACAGATTTCTCAAAGTCCTGAGACTATGCTGATCTTTCAGAAAAGAATACTAAATTTCCTTTTATTTAAATGAACGCCACAAAACTCTTGGTTTCCTTTTTTTTTCCTAAGGGGAAAAAATAGAAAACATGATCATTTATACTAAACTGCTCCTTGCTTCAAACAGGAGGGAGCAATGAGGGAGAAATGTGCTCAGGAGTAATTAACTCTTTGTTCCCATAGTGACTATTTTCCAAGCTTACATTTAACATAAAATGAATCAGTCAAGAATCAAATTCTAGCACTAGAGGATTTATTATTTAAATATTCTGGCTATATGTTTGTGAAATTAGGAGGAGTTGTATTGTAGTATTAATTTGAACAGAGAAAAAAAAAGTCTGTTTATCAAAAGCTTTATGAAACACAAAATCGTAGGGTTTGTTTGTGATGGATCCCGGAGACAGCAATCCTAATATCTACTTCAGTTCTATATAAATATGATGCAGGATATTCAGTCTGAGATAGGCAAAAATGAGCCATGTTTATGCTGGATATTTTTTTGAATGAAACATTTTCTATTATGCTATTTTAAAATATAATAATAATTCTCCCATGTCAATCTAGCACAAGCATGTTTTCTCTCCCCTCCTCCCCCCCTCGATTTAGAGTAACCAAAGAATACATTGCCCCCTAATGGGAACACAGTAGCAAAAAGACATGGTTTTTTAGTTGTGTTTTTGATGTCTGAATATTTTTCAGCATTTAGAAATCCTTTTGAGATGACCGTATAATTATGAAAAGCAAGAGAATAAAGAATGGCTAGAGAAAGGCATAATATGCTGTTTCCTCACAAAAATCAGCCCATCTTGTATACTTCAACATTAGAACTGCGATATTCCTGTTATTCTACTCCCAAGGTTTTCCTGCTTGTGCATTTGTGTTTTAGGGAATGGAAGCCCATGTGAGGCTACACAAAGACAAAACTTATTTGCTTTTATATGCTGTGCTCTGCCATGATTGCACCTCACTGAAGTGTGGATATAGACCTATAAAAACAAATTTACCTTATGTTTCATAGACTTTTTTTAAAAAAGCTCTAAAGTACAGCCTCTTCTGTTGACAAGCAAAAGCAATATATTAATGACAATGAATCGTTAAAGAGCTACCTGACTGCCCTCCAACAGAAAGTAGATGACAGCCATAACTCAAGAGGCATCCCACACACCTCTACAGACAACTGTGTTTCTTATGGGCAACACAGAATAAACTTGCAACAATGTCATCAAGCAGTGATGATGGTATGCATCAGAGGTGAGTGACGGGTCTGGCCTAGAATCGCCAACAAACTAATATTCTTCAAGCTATTTAAAAAAGTCTGTTCATTTTTTAAATCATGCAAGAACCAAAAATTACAGGCTTACAATGTAATAAGTGTATAAGAGAATGTAAGCTGGAGTGTCCTATTTTTCCTCTCATAATACATGAGCGAGGTTGCGTGCAATTAAGTTGACTTAAGGTAACTAAATGCTCATTTAAAAAAAAAAAAACCCACACACAATACAATTAAATTGTGGCTCTCACTGTCAGAATTTATCACTGAGTCCAAGACCTTAACAGGACTCCCAGGATTATATATTTATACGGATAATGAGAACACCCACAGTTATATTACATAGTCATTATGTGACTTCAATGGGTACTCACATGAGTAAAGTTAAGCATCTACATACAAGTTGGCAGGATCATGGCCTTAGTACTATTTAGACAGAGTTGTTAGATTGCTTTTGTTTCCAGAGAGTACCTATTTATGAGCACAAACTATATAACATACTTAACAAAACATTATCTACGTTTATAGTCTGAAAGTTAGTTTTCACTTCAATTCTGGTAACTTATTACCAAACACTCCCCTCAAAATTATCTTGCTCATAAAAATACTTTACTAGCTACCAGTATGTTCTTTTCAGCTGCCCCTATGCCAGCTCTGCTTTCAGTGCTATCCTATTGTGAAACAGCAGAGATGAATAAAATCAGAGTCAGCGCTTTCAAAAGAGCAGCTGGAAAGAAAAGACACTAGCGCTGCTTTGGGACTGAAGCTGATCTGATGTTCTCCCTCTCAAACATCAAGAATAAGAGGCATATTTTTTACACACACTCACACTCCCCCCATCACATCCTTTATTATTCTCAATATTAAGGAATACCACAAAAAGATGGTCCCAGAGATCTTTTTATCTTTCATTTCTAACTATGCATAGGACAAAGGAAATTAATTTAGAGAGATGATCATACATGATTTTGATAGGTGAATGGCAAGATGTAGCCAACGTCTGCTAAACTTACAATATCTATATGAAATGTACTGAAGCTACAGATTTTCTTCTTGTGTAGTTTGGAACTCTTCCTCTGCCCCATAAAGAAACTTTGCATATCTATTTAACCTATTGAATTGTCTTTTGCCAAAAGAGAGAGTTTAGCATCTTCACTCACACGAGGTATCACATCCTACATATGGAATGGGGAAGGTGCTGTAGTAGTGATGATAAACTACAGGCTTGGCTCATGTTTGTTTATTTTTATTTTACTCTGCAAAAGCCCGGGGCATATTTTTATCCTCAATTCTTCTCACATTTACATTTTTAAATACATATAAATCTGGCTTATTTTGTTGTAATACTTAGAAGTCTGTTTTGACTTTACTCTTCTTGACCTGCACTTTTCTTCTCCCATTTCATGTCATTCCCATGTTATTCATATTTCCAGGGTTCACAGGGACAGCTTGCAGGAGGTAAAGCAGGAGGCAGCAAACAGTCCTCTGCGAGCGGAACATAGTAGATGCTTCCTTGCTTAAGGTGCAGTCTGAAAGATCTTACTATACCAGTAGCCCCGTTGCACTCTTCCCCTCAAATGCCTGGCAGGACTCCATGTAAATCATGACTGGAGACATTGGCTCCAAGCAGATATGAGTACTGATATTTAATAAGGCATCCCAGATTTCTTTTTTCTCTTTATAGAGTTTAGTTAGCTTATTTAGTATCTTTAGCAGGAAATATTTGCTGTCATTGTGTCCCCATTCATCATTGAACCTGTAGATTGGAAACAGTGAGAAATATTTTCCTTTTTGTGAAGGTCACGAAAATCCCTTTTCTTTTAGACAGTAGGTGGTGCAGCATCTGCAGACAAATCTAGGTCCTTGAGCACTATGCTGATTAAGCAGCTAATATCCTCTGGATCAAAACTCTTCAGAGCAATGTCCTTAGAGTAAGAGATCAATTTTAGAGAAGATGAAGATGAAATTTCCCCTTTTCTTTTGAGGAATATGATTGGCTCTCTTTTTAGATTCCTTCCTCAGGTACAGAAAGTATGTCAGACTTCTTAGCAACAAGCAAGTGTGGCTCTTTGCTAAGTGATAAAGAATGCTTTTTGCCATGTTTTTGGAGGGGGATTGACCTCTGCCCTTAGGTAGAGTGGGAGCTATATAGGTTCTGCAGAGATTTTTGGCTTTCTTCAAATCAGTGTCAAGATAGACTACCAGCTCTGACAAAAGAAGGCAAAAGGGGAGACAGGGGCACACCCAGATGACTGAGGAGCCAGTAGCAGCAACAGGAATGTCTGCATACATCTGAGAGATGCTCATTGTAGCAAAGGATTGGAAGTGGCTGAAAGAGTTTTACTTTTTTCTATGACTCCGGTGAGACATCGGCTGGGAATCTACTCAATTGTATTCATGTTACTAGACTCTGTGAGATGGAAACGATACGGTCTGTACTAAGGGAATGATACAAGAACCAAATGACTTTTCTGGAAGAAACAATATTTACATCTCTGGATGGTGGATCCAAATTTCAATGTGGAAAGAGTGGTCAGGTCCAAAGGATTGTGCCAAAAGCTACCATTTGACTTGGCTAAGGAACCTGGTACAGAGTTCAATAGAGAGCATATCTATTATCTGTGCAATGCCATTGGTTTCAAGTGCTTAAAAATTACTGGTATCAAGAGGGCCAAGGAGGCTGATGGAAAACATTAAAGGAACTAATTAAAACATACACTGGCATCAGATCCATGACAACTGACATTGTCAAGTCACCTTACAATACAGAATGCTGAAATATAAACTGAAGAAGAGGCCCTGGGGGGGAGTGTGTGTGTGGAAACAACCTATTGAGAGAGTTTTGTATTGTTTAAGACCACTATACAAGGAGAGGATGGTGTTGAGGTTTTAAGAACAGCTTACAAAAATTCTTCCCGTGTGTGAGTGTGAGTGAGAGAGGGAGAGTGAATTTCCTTCCAATTCAGAGACTGGTGCTGTTAGCTTATAGGGAGTTCACAGTTTCTTTTGGCTCTCTCACAGACAGCTCTGACAGGCAACCGATCCCAGAAATGACCTTTCCTCCCAGGTTGAGATCAGAAATGTTGTTGCATTTTCCTATCTCCATCTGCTGACAGAGCACTTTGAATTAATAGTTACTCAGAAAAGATAAGCAAGTACAATAACTTAAGGAAAGGGAGAAATATGGAAAATTAGGCTTTTATGGTATTTATGGGATATGAGAGAGAAATACCATAATGAAACACCTATTAAAGGAACATTAAAATGTAGCAGAGAAGACAGGTGGAAGAGAAAACCTAGATCAAAAATGTCTGTACTACATTAGAAGAGGAACAATGCTACTTAGATATTGAATGAATCAATAGTATTTAAAAATAACTCAAGGAAATGACATCTATTTTCCTATACCTTTCTCCTTCGCACGTTATTTACAAAAAGGAAAGAAGATATTTCATGTTACATTATATAACATGCTATGTTAGGATAGGAGAATTCCATTGTGCATTCTTTTTACCAAGTTCTAGCAAAACAGAGCAAAACTTGAGATATCTGAGCTTTCTATAAACCCTTAAAATATTCCAAAGTAAAAAAAAAAGAAAAATCAAATTTATACAAATAGAGGATATAATTATTTCCCCTTAATAACAACATTTCAAGACCTCTAACCTCATGTTGTTATCAATGCCTAACATCACACCATTTCTAAAGAACCTGCAGTGTGAGATAAAGAGAACTTGACCTGCATGCTTGTGTTGTATACTGAATATAAGCACACATTTTCATAAATGCATATTTTTAAACCTTAACGTGGCAATTACGTGACCAGATTTCCTTTATCATTCTTGTCACACTGGCTCAGTCACTGCCTCTAGCAGCTACATTAATCATTCTTAATTTTACTTCCCAAGCTCAGCTGCCCTCATGGTGCAATCTACTAAAACAGCACTTGACCTATTTGTTCCCACCATCTTCACCGATGCTTGCTGCTGTAATAGCTCACCTGGGACACCATATTCCATTTTCTGCACTATCTAATCAACAAACTTTACAGTTGTTACAAGACTATTATAGAGTGGTGTGCTTAATCACAAGGGAGACACCTCAGTACCACAGGTGTGAGAGAATCAATGAAAGATCGAGGGGAGCTTATGGCTTCGTGGATTTTAATTGTGCTATACTGAACAGAAGCAGCTTTAGAAAGGCCACAAAGGGTAGCATGGTGTAGTACTGCACAGATAAATCCTACATATGTTTCTTAAGAATAATATTCAACTCAAAATAGTATTAAAATACTACATCAGGAAACAACTTCCCTGTCTGCAATAATTTCATCTTTAAATAAGAAAATAAAAGTGATTCAGTTCTATCTACACAAGGATAATATAGAAACTGCAGGTATTTTATTAGTTTGGTTTTTTTTAATGGAACAAAATACACGACTATGGAAAGATAATTACACGTAGCAAACAAGAAGAATTTTGTCAGGCTTATGTTTCTAAGTGACATTTTTGAAAATGACTATAAAGAGAGAAAAACAAGAATTCCACTTCTAAAAAAGTGTAGCATCTGTTTTACAAATGCAGCTAACTCATAAACTTGAGGAGCTTATTCTCCATTCAGTCTACTGACAACCCAATGGCATGAATAGACACTCTCTGTATCAGAGGTTGCAGACAGAACAGTCTCATTAAGTTACACACCATTTCATAAGACCTCGTATCTATGGAAAAACAATTCTCTGGTCATTAGTCAAAATCTTACTGTTCAGAGCTAAAGATACTAATACTAAATGTAAGTGCAGTGTAAACCTGCTATTGGAGGACCTACATTTAAATTAAACAGTGGTTTGTTTTATTGCGAGATTTAATGTGACTGAATAGTATTCCACTTAGTTGACTTCCAAGCTTTTTTTTTTTAACCAATTTAAATAGCATGTGAATGACTTAACAATAATTAGATGGCGTTTAAGGTTTTGTAGTTTGTTTATTTAAAACAACATGATCTTTAATAGTGCATTTCAACTGAAGCATCCAAAGCCTTTTTCAAATTTTCTGAACTATAGGCCAGATATTCAAAACTACTCACATCAGATTAAAAAATGTAAAAGACATGCTTAGATCTGACTTAAAGATATACAGAGTCAGGTGTGTGAACATTTGTCCCAAATATTATTTTAGGTATTTCTAATATATAAATCACTAGAGTATACAGGGATTTTGTGAACCAATGTCCAAGCGCAGCCATCGCTGCAACCGCAGCCCTAGCTCATAGCACATATTGTAGCAAAACTACACAATAGTTTAGGATAGCAACTGAAGAAAACTGTGTTCAACTGAAATTTCAGTATATAATATTGATGTAAATAGCAATGCAAGCGTAGGAAATATGCAATTATATTTATAAGAAAATTAGAAAAAAAAAACATTTTAGGGTATATAAAAAGATTAACAACTTAATTTCAAAGTCTTTTATTTCTCCTCTTATGTGTGTGAGACATGGCCCAAACTTATATCACATAAAATGAAAAATATTAATTGTTTTTATCCAAAAATCCTATACTAAAAAATTCTGATATGTATGAAAATTAATCGGGATTGAAATCTTGAAGTTTTGTTTATGGGACTATTTACCTTACAGTACATGCAATTAATTCCCATTAATGATATGAGGAATTCTATGTATCAAAAGGCAAAATACTCTATCATAATATTCACTGCAAACTTCTCAAGTCAGCTTCTGACAGGCTGAGTGGTTAATCAGGAGTTTATCATAAAAATCTTTTTAAATATTCTAACAATTTTTAATGAGAAGTGTATTATGTACTAGTTTACGTACATCATCTTTATTTAACCTGGGGTAAGAGTGAGAGAGAGAAAGATTACATTAAAATTACATACAGGAGCTTTGGAGGATGTCTTTCACGTACATTTTTAATTTTTAAAAAAAGTTGTGCTCTGTTTTAAATAAAAGCTAATGTTTGAATGTTCTTACAAAGAGCCCCTTACAATAAACACTCTGGAAACCTTTTTAAATGATAAAATAAGTATCCTTGAGGTTGCTTGGGTTTTAGTTTTATTTGAGTAAGGTATATTTAATATAATATATATATATATATATATATATAAACGTAAACTGCTTCATCTTTTTTTTCAAATAGATCAAACTTACCAGTTTATTTTTCAACTGTTTTTCCTCCTTGGCAATAATCAAAGCTATTTAAGTGCAAACAGGACTTCTCTTTAATTCCACATCTTTTTCTTTAAGCCAAAATCCACTATATATAAACCCTTGGAAAAAGTCAGTCATTCAATGACACTTTTCATGTTCCCTTGAATCTTGAAATTTGGTAACATACACTCATTATGGGCCACAGAGTAGAAAAAAAATCCTAAAAAAAACCCATTTCCACCAATAGTCACCAAAAGCTCTGCTCATTTAAAACTGGGTTTTACCTGTTTGAGTACCTTACATTTATTAAGGGTGATAATTTAAATAAGTTATACTAATTTCTTCCATGGAACTGATCAAGTTGGGCATTGGGTCCTTAAAATGTGAAGAATGAAAGTAATCCAAGGTCACCAGTTTTATCTAGCAGGTTTTAGCTCTCCATTCATAGGCCAGATTGCCAGCTGGTGTAAACTGATATTGCTCAACTGAAATCAATGGAACTATGCTGATGTACACCGGATGAAGACGTGGCCTTACATAGTCATCTGATAAGAGACTACCAAAATTGCATTAATTTCAAAATTACACACTGCCTTAAGAGACTATCAAAATGTGCTCAGGCAGTTGTGTAAATCGTCACGGTGTTTTTCAATACTGGCTCATATTCAAGTGTCAGCAATAAAACCCTGATATAAGGAAAGTAATCCTATGTACTACCAAAACTTTTAAACAGGCACAAGCAATGTGCGCTTTTAATATTAATATAACATGTCAAATATTTTTAAAGTGTGTTAAGGTTTGGTGAGTTTATGTCATTCCACTTTTATCATACATCAAAAAATCATGGTAATACTATGGGGCTGATAAGTCTCATATTTCAGAAGACTCATGACAAGAGAAAAAACATCTCTTTACTGACTATGGGCCATTTGCTCCAATTACACTAACTCAGAAACATCATAATGGCAGATCATGAACAGACGTTGATAGTCATGTGGGCCAAAAGGGCAGATTGCCACTATCTAAGAGCTGTCATTATTTATTAATGGATTGCACTCAAAACTTGTCCAGTGCTTTCTACACATAGGATGATGCAATCCTTGCCCCAATCAGCCCACAAATACTTTTCTCTTAGAGACTTTCATAGCACTTTACAAATGTGCTCACAACCCTGTGAGAAAGGTAATATATCTATTTCACAGGTGTGTAAGAGGCAGTGAGAAAATCTCCACTATACCAATTTTACACTTGGATAAACTAAGGCACAGTGACTTGCCCAAAGTTACCCAGACACAGTCAGAAATAAAACTGGCAACAGAACCATAGTCATCTTCACCTGCCATTAGACAATGCCTCCATTACAAGATGTCCTATGGAAATAAGCTTTACACAGAAGAAATAGTTGTTCTACAACTGTGGGGGAAATGTTTTGCTAACACGCAGGATAATATGCACTTGAAAGTTAGAAAATCTCCACACCACTTTAATTCTGCCTCTTTGGCACCCACCGTGTGCATTTAATGAGGCAGTGGTTTTATGTAGAAAATAATATGTGATCATTTTATTGAAGACAACATAACGCAAACACACAATTGGACAAAATTAAGGTTGCACGGGTAATTGTAAATCTGCTACTTCCTATTTTTAAAATGCTAGGATTTTTTTTTAAAAAGAAGAAAGATGAAAACATATCCTATTATGTGCAACTGTACCCTCACGCCATGTATCATTAGCAGAATTTGAACCTAAATCTTCAGCAATGACTACAAACATTTGAGCTACAGAACAAATTATATTAGCTGGTAACAGCAGAAGTCTCCATTCCACCCCATCCCATACACACACAAAGAAGGCTAAACCACAGGGTCCCAGTGCTGAGTCTTGACAGTGAATGGTGGGTGATGGAGCCCAACCCAGCCTCCTCCCATCCATTCCCTCCTCCCACCCCCCCCCACACACTCCATCTCAGGGGCTGGCATAAGTTCCTGCCCCATGTGGTGCTCAAAAGGTGGGCATGGGCTACTGGGACCATGTGCCAGTCTGGGTGGAGAGCCTGACCCAATCCAACTCCCTCAACCATAGCTGCTCTGGTAGCTTCCTGGCCTTCCCAGTACAGCATCTGCTGCAGCATGAGTTCAGCCTCCAAATGTACTCTATTGTTATTTTGGCAGGCTGCCCAAATTTTCCTGAGAAATATAAACCACAGAAGGGAACTGACCATTTTTAACACTTTATATCACAGCGAATTCATGGGAGAAGATACACATAGCTCTCCTTGCCAAACAGCAAGAGCTTTCTGAAAACAGTGCAAAGTAAAGGTCACAAAAATCTTCTATTGTAACAAGTGTTAGGCAAACTAAATATAGGTGTCGCAATCAGTTCCTTCTTTAATACGTGAACGTGTGCATCTAGTGCGACTTACACAAGCACATAAAATTGAGGGTATCTTTACTTAAAACAATAGAAGTCAGGGTTGTACACAAATTCTCTAGCAAAGTAAAATGCTGTTGTATAAACATATTTTGCTTTTAAAAACACACAGCTGCTTTGTTTATATAATTTTGAAGTCATTCAAATGATATTGCACGGTTATTATGACATTTGCTTTCTAAATGGATTATCTTTACAATACATGGGTATTCTGCTGGATAAGCTTTGTAAATTATACATCTGTTCTGTTAACCAAAACTACAGTAAATAAAAACAAAAAGTTAACAGTCTGAAAAAAACTCTAGCATAGAAATAATAAAAAATTGATGAGATATAGAAAATATGCTAAAATGTAAAAACAGTCAGCACCTTTATTTTACACTAGATTTCATAGCTCTCGTTTAATTTTTAAATAATTTAAGTCACACTTAAAGTAAACTTACTTAAACAAGATCTTTTCCCAGCTGTACTTGCACCTCCTAAGCATAAATTGCTTCCTCGATGAACCAGTTCAAGTTCCAAGTTCGTTCTGCATGAAAAAATAAAGGTATTAGGATGAAACTTCAGTATTCAAACTTCTATAGACACAAAGGAGCTCCCATAAACTCGCACTGTATATCACAGGAAAGAATTCAAAATTGCAAAATATAATACTTTTGTGATTTAAATAGCTTGGTTGGCAAGTATTGCATGAGGCACTCAAATTACAGTGGTGAGTACACTACAGATAACTAAATATTTACGGCATATATCTTTTTCAGACACACAACTCATTGCTGCTAGTGGAATTTTATTGTGCAAATCTGGAAAAACAACTTTATAACAGAAAATCAACAAAGTCAGATATGGCCTCCTTTGCGAGACGCAGACTTTTTTAAAAGTAATTTACAAACAAACAACAAAAAATCAGAAACTTCATCATCAGAATATTTTAACTGCATTACAATGGAAGCCCTGTTCTTTGTGTGATAAGCTGGTTATTAGACGCCATGGAGGCAAATTTTCAGTGAAAAGCACTGGCATTTAGCTGTGTAACTCATTTATATGAGATGGGAGTTGTGCAACAAAATCTATGCATGTCACACTGACACTTTACTACTTAAGGTATACTATAATACTCTGAGGATTAGACACCATTTTTTAGCCAAATTCAGTAACAGTATTTGACTTTGGAACTGGATGTTTATGTACTGTATTACTTACTGTTACCCTCAAGACACTGATCAAGCAATTCACATTTTGTCTTCTGAAAGTTTGTTTTTAACAAATAAACATGCATTTCTACAATTATAGTGCAGGAAGAAAAAACTACTTTGCTGAAGTATTATTGTGCTAAATTAATTCAAACTGCAAACTTTTTCCTTACAGGTTTTTTTTAATTGAAATTAAATAAACCATTTCTAGACTCTAAGTTGACTGAATATCACTAATTGCAAGAAAACCTATTTTAGGTTAAATATGCATATTTAAGTTAAACTACAGGATGAAGAGAATAGAAAACTACTTCATTCAAAATAAAATATTTTGGAAAAATTTCAGCTCTTTCAGTTTAAGAGACTACTGCTTTCTTGATACACATTATTTGTAAAAATACTTTCATAAATTTCTAAAATAGTAACATTTCAAAATATTAATATCTCTAAGTTTGCAGCTTAGGCCACCCATTTCTGAAGAAATGCTTTAATCATCTCTACTCAGGAAAAAAAAGCAATTTAACACTGATAATGTTCCTGCTCAGAGCTCCATCTGGTTGCTGCTGATAAGGGCATCTGTGTGACAGGGGAATTTTCCACTCTTCAGGCGATTTGCAGTGCTCACTGAACTTCTAAATACCTACCAGCACAGAAGCAGGGACAGGGATTTCATATTAATGGGCAGAATAGCAAGTGAAGATCAGCATGTTTGTGTCTCATTTATAGTCCCATGATGAACTAATGTTTTATTTCTATAAATCTTCTGATGACTAATTTTTAAATTATGGCAGTCTTCTACTAATAAAACCAAAACATTTGCTAGCTGTTATTTAAATGATTTAATCTGATAATCAGAAATACCATCTCAATTTCTTAAATTTCTCACATCTAGAATTTTCACTTTTCCTTTCGCTAAGACATAGATACAATTTTACAAGAGCGAAACCCAAGGGCAAATCTGACAGAACAAGACATACATGAGGTGGCATGCAGTACTACATGCCGTACGAGGAGAGTCTTGGTGGCAGACAATCCTTACACACCCCCATTCACTTTCCTCCTCCCCAAGAGAGTAGGGCACCTCCTTATAGTGTATCACATCTCCACAGCAGAAACCCAAGCCCTCTTCCTGTGAGGCATCCTCTCCAAACATGCTTATATTTATGGGAGATACTTTCCCCTATTATACTTGATCATATGAGAGACTGGAGCACTTCTCCCATAAACAGGCACTTTCTACATGGTGTTTTTCCCAAAAGATATTACCTAAAAACATGCACAGTTGCTGGACACAGCCCTGCACTACACTTCCTGTCCTCCTCATCCCCATTCACATTTCCATCCATATTGGTATCGGCTAGCCCCTATAGCTGATGAAATTGGGGTCTCCCCTGTCACTCTTACTTCTGCGCTGCCCAGCTCTGAAGGCAGCGCCACCAGCAGTGCAGAAGTGAGGATGGCATGGCATGGTATTGCCACTCTTCTGCATTGCCACCATACTATACCATGCCACCCTCACTTCTGTACTGTGGCTGGTGGCAGCACTGTTTTCAGAGTTGGGCTACAGGCTACCAGCCGCCGCTTTCTGGCTGCCCAGCTGTGAAGGCAGTGAAGAAGTAAGGGTGGTAATATGGTAATATTGTGACCCCTCCACAATAGCCTTATGACCCCTTTTCAGGTCAGGATCCCCAGTTTGAAAAACGTTGATTTAAGGGCATTACAAGTTTGTATTTTTAAATACATACTCATGATTTGAGACAACACCATGAAATTTAAGATTTAAATATCTGTAACCATGAAATTCAACACTTTTAAAATGCTATGACCATGAAATTTACCAAAACGGACTGTGAATTTGGTAGGGCCCTATGTATAGTGGAATCCCCCACTGATGGAGAAAAGTAAAGCTGAACTCTCACCATCTAATCTCCCATCACTGATAGAAAAGTAGGGGCAACTGACATACCCTAAATAAGAGAAGTGGAAAGTGAACTTGGTTCTTGATCGAATCCTCCACTATCCCACCTCCCTCAATGAAGACAAAGAGGGATCAGCCGCTCCCAGCCTGATACCTCATATCTCACAGAAGAGGAGAAGCAAAAGGAAGTATAGCCTCTCAGGATTCTTTGCCATCTTTCACTAGAGCAGGGACTTAGGAAGCACAGCCTCGCTTGGATTGATCTTCCTCCCCTACTGAAGAAACTGAGAAACGAGGGCAGCTTTGGCTAAGCTCTGGCTTCCTTTTGCTTTTCCTTTTGTCAATCCATATTTATGAACTCCAGTTAACCTGAAAATATATGTGGTGCCTTATTTTTTAGTAGCCATCAGAACACAGAGTAATAGGGGGTATAGATAAGTTACCCCCCACTAGTACTTTTGACCAGGAGGGGCCGATAATGGGGTGGAGGGCATGTCTGTAGGGACCAGCCCTACTGCTACCTTTTCACATGAACAAGTATTGGAATGGGAAAATCATCTACCACCAGCACTTCCATTGTCTTTCTCACATCTCTTAAAAAAGTTAGCATGTACAAGACAGCAAAATGGGAGGGAAGAAACATCCAGAATAGTTATTTAGTGTGCTACTAGGAGAAATCAAACCCACAGAAACAATGAGATGGGATTAAGAAGGGAAAATTTAGGCTGAATACCAGGATAAACTTCCTGATAGTGAAGAGTATTTACTCTGTCATTTAATAGTGAAGTGGTGGATGTCTTATTGCATGGACATTTAAAATTATGCAAAACAAGACACTAGAAAAAGTACAACAAAGAACAACCCTGCTTTCAGGCAGGGAGGTGAACTGCTGACCTATATAGGACATATTCTTATTTCTATTAATGTTATGTGTATTAAGGTTAAATTAAATGCTTTTAAAATGAAGGTTTATGATCATAAAGTTCCAACCCTACAGTCCTTATTACAGAGCAAATTAAATGGAAATTCTGGGTATGTCTGGATTCTGAATCAAGTCCTAAATCATTAAAAGTGAAATTAACACTGCTGCAAAAGACCTAGCAAAGGCCCTCCATGCTGCCTCAGATGTATAGGAACAATATGGAGGGTAGGTGGGTCAGTCCAATGTCTGAAAAACCTCATGTGGAGAAACAGAAGGCAGCTACCACTAATCCAGTCCAAAGGATGAAAGAACAGCCATGGACGGGGGTGAATTTTATCTCCCCAACCCTAATGGACATTCATGTAATTTATCTCTAAGCAGTGTAAGGAGCAATGTAACCTTGTTCTGGTCTGGAACATTTTTAGCTCTTACAGGAGAAACACTGAACTCAGATTTTAGCATAAAACCCACAAAATATTCAATTTACTTTTTAAATTTGTTCAGCTGACATTTTCTATGCAATTAAAATATTCTTAAAGAAATTCAAATCATCTTCCATTTAATTGCCTAGTTTGTTTGATAAATAAAGGCAATAGCAGTTAGGTTTTACAGATCTATAAAGACAGAACGGGGCTGCAAATCTTTACTGTGACATGAAAGCATTTGAATCAGCAAAATATTCATATGAAAGTTTTAAATGTTCAGAATCAATAAATGAAACTATTCAGAAGAGGATTAAAATTATTTCGATATGAACAAAGAACTACCATCCAAACCCATATCAAAACCAAAAAGTTCCTTTCACCAGTTAAGGTTGCTATGGTAAGTTACAATGCTGTATTTACCCTTTGTCTCACTTACAACACCAGGCAGTGATTTAACTAAGCATATCATGGAGCTCCTTAGTCTATAGCTGCCCCAGAGCTGGGGAAGGTAGGAGAAAAGTAGGTGGCATCATACCACTGATCTGTGATCCTGGCCCTTGCTGAAGGGCCAATATGCCAGCAGGGATAAACAGAGTGCAATCCATGCGGAGAGGAGGCGAAGACTGGCGGAGAGGAGGAGTGTGCAGAAGTGGGTGGTACAGAGTTGGGTTTGCAAAACCAGGTGAATCCCTACTCAAGCAAAATCTCCACCTGCATTTTTTACAGTAGCTTTAAGTTCCCTTTAAATTGCCAAAGAGACACAAAGGACAACTGGCATTCTAGGACAGAATATACTGCCCACTTTAGTCTTATCAATGCATATTTCACCACAACACAGCCTTGACTCTGACCCATGCCTTTTATCATCTTGATTTCAATTTCCAAACATTTTAAAGGGACAGTATTAAATGGGAAATATTTGTATTGTTTTAAAAACTATGTATCATTGTTCTCTATTTTACATATACAGATAGATCTTGCAGTCAGATCCTTGGAAGCGGACATTTGTGCCCTACTGAAGTCAATAGTGCTCTCTTTAGTGTAAACACAGGTGTAGGGATCCAAGTGTAAGATGAGGCCTTTCGTTTAAAAAGAAAAGCACATAAATTTACTGCTTTACAGTAAAATTACATATGTGGATTTGCATTTAAGGCCAAATCAATGTGTTTTAAGAACTGTGTTCTTTGGTTCTCTTTTGAGATTACTGATGAAAGAATAGTATTTATTTTGGGAATTAAAGTACATTAGGAAGTAATTTTTTTGCACTTGATAAAGAATGGTTGGTTATGTTATTATGCAAGCAGAGTAAGATTTATGATGCTCAAACTGGTCATTTCCTTGCTTTCCAGTATTTCAGCTTTGCACATGATAGCTCAGTCAATGGTTGCCATTTAGCAACCATATTTGGTTTTTTAAACAAATTGATGTGATCAAATATTAAATATTAGCATTTGCATTTTAATAAAATCCTGTTGTAACAATATAGGAGTTCACAGCTAAACAGCTTAAATTTTCCTTTTGCTTTTATAACACTCTAAGGGTACAGCTATTAATCAGTGTGCAGAAATCATTGCTCTTTTTCAAACGTCACCTGCTCAGCCACACAAGAGTAGCTTCTGACAGTTCAAGAAAAGGTTGCTAGTCTTCATACTAGTATGTCAGGTCATTACTATTTAACATTTTCCTCTTTCTGAAGCAGAAAATAACTAACTGCAGTACCATAAAAAGAGACTTAGTTTGTAACAATGGGAGGGAAGAGGATATTATGTTAAATGAGCTAGACTTAGAAAGAAATTAAAGGGACTCTGATTAGCAACTTCCATTTTGCTTTAATTGTATCTTTTTCCACAAAAGCAAGTCTATAAGAACGGCAATCTGTAGCCATAACAACTTGTGTTGAGAGCCAGTCAGATATCCCATATTAAGTGGGGTCAGGCCACATCAATAAATAAATGGGAGACCTCCAAGGAAATATGTAGGTGCTATGGGAAGATATAGTAACGATTCAGTAGGTAACACTTTTTCTTTGGAGTCAGTGCTAAGCCAATGCCTAAACACAGTGGTTGTGCCCCTTGATAATGGAGACATGGTACTTTAGAGGATATGCAGAACTCAAGTCCTATCTTTCACGTCATTAGATTGACTACTCTTAGGAAAAAAGGGATATTAAGATTCAGATATCGACAGTTCACGTCATACATCTAGTAAGACTATCAAGCTAAAACACTATTGCCAAATCATGTGATGTTATTACAAGTCTCACAATAATGTATGTTTTTCTTAAAACTCCAGCAGCTGGAGTTGTGTGACTACATTAGAAACTCAGCATTCATTAAAAATAAATAAATAAATAAAACCCCATAAGATTCTAGCTTTGATTGCCCTAGAGCGAAACTGCGACTGCAGGGTACCCAAAATGTTGAAAAAAACAGAAAATAAAAATAACTCCAACTTTATTATTTTTTAAAATCTCATGACTGTTAAGCCAATCTCATGATTTTTAGGGGTTTTATTAATTTTTTTTAACATCTGCAGTTGGCAATATTACTGTCAAATGCAAAAGAAACTGTTAAAACATCTTACTAGACCCACCTCGCTACAGAATACATGAAGAGAAAATCATTGTCTGGTGAGCCAGGAGTCTTGCTGTAGTCTGTATATTTCTTCTGGGTAGTACTTTTTATATCTTTCATCACAGATTCCATTTCCTTACTTAGATTGGTTTCAGACTATGGGAAAAGAAAAGGGATTAATAGATTATTTTACCTGAATGGAGAAAAGTAATACACGATTACAAAGCTTAACATTGTCATTATAGTTATACAAATTTACATTTATATATTATGTGAAAAATATGTATTAAAATCTGCTATCATCATACCTTTTTGTCTAATATAAAGGCATATTCTGTATAGGCAGGAAGATGGACAAAGCAATTTAACTGTTTTGTCTATCTAATGCATAGAATTTTTAATTTGTGCTATCCTAGAGTATAGTCAATGAGGCATTTATATTGTGCAACAAGTACATAAAAACAACACATTTAAAACTGCAACCCTTAGCAAATGGAAGTATTGGTACTTTGAAATACTTTTAGAATAGAGCTATCTACTATGAGGTTGGAGGACTAACTTGATTTTACAGATTAAATTACATCTTTCTGAATGACTTTATAGAGCTATTACTTTATGTATGAATGGATATATATTGTTATCTTTGTAAAACAAATAATCCATACCCTTACATGTTCTTAACAAATATACTTTAAATATCTTCCAATTACAAGGGATTCATGTTTTACATTGAAAAAAAAGTGAGCTTCATGAAATATGGTTCAGTTCTATTTAAATTACACGGATGGAATTAAATGAAGAAAAATGCATTCCAAAAATGATCATTTAGATTAATGATGTTTAGTTTTATATTAATAAATTAATTGACTAATTAATTATAAAATAAAACAAAACTATTAAATAAAAAAATATTAAAGTTAAAAACCTTTACAATGTTTTGACTATATTTAATCCATTAAAATTATACACTTTTCCCATACTGAAAGAAGAAAAATGTGGCTTCATAATTTAAAAATGTCACAGACAGAAAAAATGAAACAAAGCTGAAAGGTAGAGGCAAATTAACCAGGATCTTTCTGCCTTACACTGATGCTTACTGGGAAAGTTCCCAGCTGTTCTTGAAGCTCTTCCACCTCTTTTATAAGCTCTTGCATATTCTTGTTACTATGACATTGCCAAAGGCTTCTTTCCACATTGTTTCCAGGATAACAAGGAAGAACACTGTTCGCAAATTGCCTACAGAGGGGACAGGTAAATTCTCCTTTGTCCACAGAAAAACCTTGCAGGACCTGGTCATTCTATTAAAAAAAAAAAAACATTCATATGAACTCAGTGAAGATGACAATTATGTTCTTGAAATTTCACTGACTGTGTCTCATGGTTAAAAATACAGAACATATACAAACAAATACCTGTAAGAGAAGAAGAATATGAATATGTGCTTAATTTTTAAGAGCACTCTATGTACTAAAAGGGTCTCATGATATCCCCATTACTCAATATACAAGTATTCCAGAATGTCCAAGACAGTCCCATAGTTAAGATGTCCTACAGTTAAAGGAAAGATATGCAGGCTGTTCCCATATCACAGAAAGAGTGACTGCATTATCTCTAATTGACACTGCAATTTGTTTGAACAAATTGTGGGTGGGACATGGAGCACCCCTCAGAGGACTTCTCCTATTCTGCTTGATTCACATTATTTCAGACAGAACAAGGAGTTGTATGAGCAGCAACAGAGAACCCAGTGGCATCGCAGCAGCTTTCCATCACTGGGAAATAGCGGGGCTAAGGTTTGGCAGGCCTGGGAGAGGAATGGGGTTTAAAGTGGTTTTTAATGTTTGGTTTTTATTGCTGATTGTTAGCAATAGTTAGAAAGTTTTCCTTATTAACTTTATTTCTCTCCATCTGGCAACAGGCAAATTTACTTATCCGTAATAGGAAATATCAGAAGTTATTGTCTCAGGAAAAATACATTCTTGAGCTTAGTTCACACTATAGTCCACAGGCTAAGAACCATAACAGTCAGCCATTGGTGGGCATCATGCCAGGTGGAATGGCTCAGTTCCTCTCCACTACAACAAATCTCAATGGACCCGAAAGCAATATGGAAAAGGAGTGTGGATCTATAGGGGGTGGGAGAAAAAAGCTTCAGAGAGCTCCAGTTACTGTATGTAACTTCCCCTTTTCACCTTCACGAAGTGCCTCATCAGATCCCCACTCCCAAGAACTCTGTGGGAATACTGCTAACTAAGTATAATTTGACCTTCTAACAGGTACCCCTGGTACTGAGGCAGTCTCACCTTTGTAACTTTCTGGACCTGGGTCCCTAGCTGGTTAGAACAAATTTGAATACAAAGTTTTATCCATGAAGTGGGAATAAAGTTTTATGTATGTATGTACTAGACATTCAGTATACGCAAGCCATAATTACAATATTTTTAAACAGTGAGATTAATTTGTTCCAACTTTTCTTCTATATATTTGCTTTGGGAGGTCAATATAACTAGATATAAATAAAGTCAGTTTTTTATAAAAATGTAAAGATGAAATAAAAAAGACATGTAAAAAGTACACAACTTGGACGATGGTCAAAAAAGTCTTTCACGCCAATGTAGAAAATAAAAAGGACTCAATCTTGTATCCATTAAATTAGTGGTAAGCTCCCACTGACTTCAGTGGGAGCAAGATCAAGTGCAAACAATACAAGACAGTTTATAGAACTGCAGATCAACTTACTCTTAACGATTCCATGTAAGACTTATGACAATCTATGTGTAACGTATGACCACAAGTTTGTACATAAACACCTCCTTCCCAGCCTATTGATACTGCTTGCAGACAGGAACTCTTAAAAAAAAAAACAAAAAACATATAAATGTACATGATGTTATTCAACAGACACATTTCCAACTAAAAAATATACGTGCGCTATGGAATAAATATTTCTTTCATTTTTATAGGGTTCTTAGTGATGATAATCTTTCCGTTACATAGCTATTGCTATCCTTTCCATTGAAAGCCCAATTCAAACTTTTATTAAAGCTATAATACTGCATATGTTTGCTTCCCAGGATGCTTCCCAGGATCGAATTAGGGAGGAATAAAATGCATACAGAATGCATGTAGATTTTACTGCGTTAGAGCATTCATAGTTATTTTGAAGACAAGTGTCACAACGTAGTTCTTGCAATTTTAATGCACTCCACTTCCCTAAGTTACACATTAGTTCAGCACCAAAGCAACCATTTTTAAAGAATCTCTTGCATTCTCTGTATTCAGAGAGCTTTTAAAGCACATTCAGCTTTAATACTACAAACTTTTCTCTGCTTCATACAAGCTGAACTCCAATATACTTAATTCAGAATGAGCAATACAATGATGGCACAAGGCTTTTAACATAACATGAATCATTTACATTAACAGAAAGTCCATAATTAAATAATTAAATATCTATCCCATTTTAATTCAATTAAATCAACTTGCTGACTGCTTAAAAATACAGTTAGGAATACAGTATAAGCTGAAAAAAGGCACAATAATTCAGTGTATCAACTTTATCAACTTTTGTGCTGTGAGACGTGCAGTCAAACCTCAGCTCGGGTCTAAAACCTAAAGCAGTTTACTGGTATCATCCTAGCACCCTTTTTGCCCACATCACAAAACTACACCATTTGGTGAAGGGCACTGTAACTTAGGAAATGATCAGCTGGAAAAACAGACAGTTACGACGAGAAATGTTTATAATACATGCATGTAATATATCTAGTTATAATCCATTTCATTAATTCTCATTTTATCAGCAACCATTTCAACTGCAAAATGTGTAATATTGCATTTACACAGAAAACTTGTCCTAGTAGTGGAGAGTGAGCAGTAAACTTGATCAGCAAAAATACTGTTTTTAGCCCTAAGGCAGACTTGCCCTGCAATGATTTATAATGCACAATGAAAAAATACCATAATGGTGGTTTGCTTTTTTTGGTGCTATAACTCCTTTTTCTTTTCCTGCATTTTAACGTATAGGACTTTCGTCTATTTTACCTGCCCCAATTTGATCTCTCACATTTTACAGCTCTCACGGTCTGAGTCTATAGCTTTAACCATAACACAATCTTTCTTCTTCCTGCTGGCTCCCACCTGATTGAGGAAACAGACTGAATGGTGAATCAGGTACAGTAGTAAATGAGGATGAGTCCCAAAATACAGTGGCCTTATTTACTGAGAAAACTCATTGTCCATAGCCTAAGAGGTTCATGTCTGCAGCACTCATTGCATAAATCAGATGGTGTGTATGGTGAACAAGGCAGGAGTCCACAGGAAGAGGAAGGATAATCAAGAGCTGTAGATTTTATTGCCAGTTCAACCACAGACCTTCATTAAATAACTTAATCTCTCTGTGCCTCAGCTTCGACGAATGAAATGGTGATACCACATTTTTATTTGTACTCTACAGAAGTTATACGAGGACAAATTCATTAATATTTGCTAGGAAATCATAAAATGATAAACACCACTGGAGTCCTACTTCCTTCCCCATGCACCTTCCCAGACCATATTCCACACGCTCCCTACTTTTAAAAATTGAAATTCCATTAAGCTTTCTTACGTGTGCATGTGCAAAATCCCCTAGAATACGGAGAAATTGCCTACTCAGTGGAAGTCTGCATATATGCACGTGAAGTTCCACTGGAAAGTTGGCAAATTATTAGTTTGGTCATATGACAATAATCAGTGTGCATACACAAAATAAGATTTTTAAACATTTTTAACCTCAATAAATCAAAACAGAATTTTTACCACAACACATGGAAACAACAATGGACCAATAAGTGAACTAGGAACTATCTACCTGCCAAATTTCAAGATGCTAATAGTTTCTAGGGCTCTAGAGTTGTGGGTTGCTTTTGATTTTTAAGTTTCTTTTCCCCCACAGTTGAAAAGCACTATTCCCACAGCCCCCCTCACATATACATTCCATTTTTAAAAATATCTCAGCCATTTTTCCCTGACTGAGAGCCAATTCACCAAATTTCAGCCACAAAAGATAAAACTTTAAGAAAAACTTTAAATGACCTTCTTTTGTGCTGCGTATAGTGTATGGCTTTTGAAACAGTGTTTGTGTTTTTCTTCAAGTGAAAGAATATAGATCCTATTTTATATCTAACAAAGAATTTTCACAATTAAGTAAAATCATTCTTCTCTCTCCTGAAACCTTCCACTGTACTTGTTATTACAGGAAAGACACCTACTGCTGAGGGCACAGCTGATCAACAAAAGGATTTCTTATTGCTTAGCTCAGCAGAACAAGCCACTCAAGACACTAACAGATGTTTCTGTTTTTATGCCAATAAGAAATTTAAGGATTTGTTCTTTCATGCAGAGACATTTTAGCACAGTAGTGATCTAGAAACTTGAAAGCACAAATAATCCAACTAATGTCTGAATTGGAACCAGAGCTTTTCAGAGCAGAAAGTATTAAGCTACTGAGTCATTTATATTATCTTTTAGATTATTTTACAAACATTCAATGTAGCCTAACAAGAAGAGAGAAATCTGATTTATCATGAGGTTACCTGTCCATTAGGTCAAGTTTTGATAAAATACACTTTTCACTAAATCCCCTGATATTTGCATCATGAGAAAAATATGCAGATATAGATTACATACAATACAATTTTTAAAAAACACTTCACCTAGCAATTTGAAACACTGCCAGACAAATACCGACACAGTTACATTAACTAAGTAGACATTTACCAAGTTTTACACTTTGTTAGCAGGTCTCCTTCTGAGCTCGACAAAACCAATATATTATTAATCGCAAAACATAAGTGCATCAATGTCATTCTTTGTTGGGTACCTATTGTAGAAGTATATTATGCTATGACTGACAGTACAGCATCATGAAATGAAAGGTGATGTTTAAATCATGTAATGCCAACTCAATGCCAAATAACTAAAATCATTACTTTCAGTAGAAAATCTGTTTGTACAGGAAAGTTTTCCTGATGGATTTAAACACCTATATCAAAACAAATAAAAAATTCACAGCAGACTACTAACCTTGTATTGCATATAAATCAGACAAGCATCAAAGTTGGCTGGTTTCAATTTTCTGTTTTGAAACTGGTTGTGTTATCAGCACATTAGGGGGCTGCCACAAGTCACATTAGAGTTAAAATGGCAGCAGCTTTACTGTTTCAAACCAGATTTCCAAAGTGTTCTAAGCTTCACATGCCTAGTTAGATCAGTCTGAAAATTGATGTCAGCTGAAGGGCCAATATGTGCTGCAAAACTGGTGTTATTTGACCCCAGGATTCTGAGATACAACTCCCTCTCCCAGCAAATGACTGGTTTCTTTAAATTTTCACTTTTTTATGCAGAGACAAGGATAAAACTCTAGGCAGTCTCTACATAAGTTATCACTGGGCTAGCCCTGCTGATCTAGTGTTCAGTACCAAGAAGCAGCTCCAAAACCTAACAATTAAGAAGTTATTAGACATTGGTTTTGGTTTTATGAGGAGGTGAACTGGGCTACTGGGAGCAATGCACAGAATGCCACAGCAACTAAGAGTGCACAGAACACAGGCTGGAGCTGCGACAAAGTATACACAGTCACCTAGGGAAAGTGCACTGGGCAGACCCATCAGAGAACCACAACCTCAAGTCTCTTCTTCTTTTGATTCTTACTAATATTTCAATGTACTCTTTCCAGGCTTTATATCTTTACCCTAGGCCCACAACGTTTCCCAACCTGGGGTGGGGGACCCCCCTGGGGAATGCCAAAAATTCCAGGGGGTCCACAAGGCTTCAGTAATATTGAGGTCATTTAGCACCCCGAGCTCCACGTCGGGCACCCAAGCTCCACTCCGGCCGGAGAGAAGGAGGAGCAGCCCCTCCCAGCACTGCACTGGCCAGGCGCCCGGCTGGAGAGAAGCAGGCCCACACCGGTGGGGGCCCATCAGAGCTCGTCTTCATTAACCTCAGCCAATGAAGGATCAAAAGAGGTGGAGCCATATGTGGCATGCAGTGGTGGCTGCGCCAGGGAAGGCTTAGCTCCTTACTCAGGTAAGAGTAATTTATTATTATGATGTAATTTAGTGTTGTTACTATTATCATCATCATGTGTTTATAGAGGTTATATATGTTTATGGCCCATGAGGGAGAGAGGTGGTGGTGGTGAGGGGAATGAGTTTTACCTAGTGTTAACTAGTGGGGCTTTCACTCAAAAAGGTTGGGAACCACTGCCCTAGAGGAAAACAACTATCATTCCTTCATTCTGTAGATAACATAACTGGATGAAAAAGGCATTTCTACCAGAGCTGCAAATAGAACTGAGGTCTCTAATATGGCAGATCAAGTCTCATTCCCTTAGCCCCACTATCTTTTGAATGACATCCAGTATTCCATTATTGCAAACATACTGTATGAAAATTTCAGCTTGCAGAGTTTCCTCTGATCTGTGCAGAATAACCTGCACGAGAATTATGCCCTAAATTTAAAAAGCAAGGAGCTTATCAAATGTAAATACTTTACACCATTCTTATTTCAATTAAGTTTTTAAAAAACAAAATGCAGAACTAGGAAGGAAGAGGAAGACCAATTCTAAATACAGTGAGCCCAATGATTATACAACTGCCAAACGATTGTTTTAGAGATCTTAGTACTTCCCTGTACCAATACTTACATCTTTAAAGTACCGCTGTAATGTTGTAAGCCTAATGTCATGTATTGCTGCACAGGTATCCCCAGGGTATATTTGCTCTTCCTCACTGGTAGGTAGTTTTTTTGGTTCAGTGCTGTTGCGACATTGCCCCAAAACTATATATAGAAAAGAGATGAGCAAGAGTAAAATGGACAATGATATGTGCCCAATGATAAAGATAAAATCAAAATTCACTCCAGGAAATTGTGGGCATAACTGATTTGTAAGATAAAAAGTTTTGTTTCTGTTGCTATCTGAAACAGTAAGGGAAAAAATTAAAGAAAAACTACATTTTGAAAATAATGGCTTTTGCTCTAAGTTCGGATTGAGTAAATACATACTGTACATACACTGCTAGTTTTTACATTTTTCTTTTTAATACCTAGGTTCCTATGCTCCCATCATGAGGTTCACCTCCGGAATTATTCAAGAGGCTTTGGAGATCAGGAAAGTGAACAGGAGTGGCCTCCTTCTCATCTCCCACCCCAAAGAAGAGGTCAAGTGTTTAGCTCCTTAAACCTACAGAACTGCCTGGTGCAAGGACCATCCATATGGAAGCACTTCTCCCCATCCTCTTGCCCAGGCTCCATGAGGCACCTTGACAGCATGACTCACGCTGTCAAGGACTCCTGGAACACTGGCTGTCCTAATAATCTCCTTTCCATACCTGAAGATGCTTGTAAAAGCACAACTAGTCCTGTAGGTCGATCTTCAGTGGAAGGGCCACTCTGTCCACAAATAACACAATCATACACTGCCTCAGAAACATGCTGTTCTGATGTGGCTATCTCCATAGCAATATCAGCATCTGGTGATTCTAAGAAAAACAGACAAGTTATGGAACAATTAAGCTGCAATAAACATCTTGCATATAGATCTGGATAAAATGTCATTAATCCTGTTCCCAGTTAGAATATCATAGAAACACAAAAGGCTAACCCTTGGTACTTAAAGTAGAATGGGTGCACCTGTAGACCGTACACTAGAGGCAAAACACTCTAGAATAGCTAAAAGAGTATTCTCTCACAGAACTGAATGTTCACTTCAAGCTTAGAAAAAAGGCATGGCTCTGAGGTGCTGGTTTCTTGCACCTACTCAGATTCTACATAAAAACTCTGAATAGCAGGGATAAAGGTGATGAGTATGAATCCATATCTACTAAAACCACAGTTACTGGTTACTTATTTACTGGTAAGTAACGGTTTCTTTCTCTAGTTAGCATCTGAATAAATTCTGAAGATCTTCGGAAATTAACAATAAAAAAATTTTAAGGAGGTGGAACCAAAGAGAACTAATTAAATAAAGGTATTGGGACTGCGCTGTAAAATCAGGCATCAAATCTAGTTGCCAAGTCAAGAATGCATGTACATGTGTTAATGCATCTCCAGATAGCAGCCTTGCATATCTCAGGGGTGCAGACATACGGAAGATGTGCTGTAGATGTTGTTTTAGAATTAGTGGGCACTGATGAACCTGCAAGGGCATAACTGGTTTGTTTAAAAGTTTGACAATACTCCACCCAGATTGTCTTTGTCTACCACAAACAAATAGGTAGTTTAGAAAACATTTAAGTTTTTATTAAGATAATAATTGAAGGCCTTTTAATATCTAAACTGTTCAGTGTAGCTCCTTCCAGTAAAGAATGTAACCTGAGGGGGAAAAAATAAATATAGGTTCAGACGGAACTTAGAGAAGACCTAAAATAAAAAAATTGGGGATGTGGTCATAAAACCACTTTATGCTACGCAACTCTATGTAAAGAGTAGCAGCCATCAGGATCTGGATTTCACAGACTCTCTTAGTGGGTATTATTGCTTCTAGAAATATGGATCAAACCATTTAAAACGTAAGTGCCTGATTTTAGGCACCTAAATAAAAGCCTGATTTTATTCAAGCTTTTATTTAGTTGTTCAGCATGCACAGCTCCAACTGACTTCAAAGGGGTTTGCAGGTTCTCAGCATTTCTGAAAGTCAGGCCACTTATTTAGGTGCCTAAATATGAAATTAGGAGTCTATTATACCTCCAACCTCCTACATTTGAAAATCTTGCCTGGGAGTTTTTACTGATATAGCCGTGAAATCTCTCCTAGTGGTATGAACAGATACTTTATCAGTTTATTAAACTAACTACAGGTGGAGTTACACACAGGTAGAAAAGTACGGCAATTTTTTTTTAAAAAAAAGGAATCTCTTGACTATAAGAAGCCCAAACAAAAATTCCTTGGACGGGGCTACAATTCCTTAATATATCTATTGGATTAAATCTGACTGTGCTTAAGGCAAAACCACTGAGCCAAAATCTGTCAGAGGCTTTCAATGTCTCCTATAAATAGGAGGACTAAAAATAGAACTGATAATCCTTACTGGCTCAAAAGGGAATATTGAGTATCTCCCCGGCAGGTGACCCTATAGCAGTTGCTTCAGGGTGTTTGTGATCCACATTTTGTCCTTACAAGATGGGAATAGTTGAAACCCAGAGTTTTTTCTCTTTTGTTTTGAGCTGGACTCGGCCATGGGAGATGGATTTATAGAGAGGAAGAGGTCCTCGCATCTGCTGCATACCCTTTATGCAAGCTAAAAGGGCCAAAGCAGCATAAAGGGAGCCAAAAAGCCCTGGTTGCAGCTGAAGGAGGATTTCTCTGGCATGGGCATTACTTATGACAGCTGTAAAACTGCCTTACGAGGACACCATTTTGAGCTGGGAGCAGGAGGTGCATGTCCAGGGCAGGGCAGGATCACATAGAGCTGTGGAGAGTCTATCAGGCAGCTCCCAACGCTATCTAAGGTCAGCTGAAGGTTTCTCCAGCTCTCAAAGCAGCCTATTACTGGGAAGGCCCAAAGGTGACAAAGCCACTGTAGTCAGCCCCTGGGCAGCTAGTTTTGTACTGTGCTTCGTAGATGTTCAGCACCGAATCTCACTCTAAGTGACAGCAAAAAACAACTGGACCTGATGTATCAGTAGGACTGTGACAACCATGCACATCCAACTACAACATTTTAGTAAATTAACAACTCTAACACTATACAAACGTGAGTTGCAATTCTGAGATTGGAAAATAAAAACGGACAAACATGAAATAGCGGGAAAAGCAGAGAGAATTCTGAACTCTTCTCCACTGACTGAAAAAAGAGAGGTCTTGAGGAAATGGCTTCTTAACATCTTGCTCTGGACATTTACTATTGCACAGAAAAATGAATGCGGCTCCAACAGTCATTTTTTCTAGAGAGTTCAAACATCAATGTAAAGGGTTCACATGCAACCAAGAGAGCAAATTTGTACTGACACTATTTGAAAGACAGCATGAAGGTCTTCCTTAAATGGAAGTTTGCAGAAACAAGACTATGAATTAATTCTTTAAAAACACCTTAAAGCTGAAACTAACACAGACTTTAATCTTCTGAACTGAAATATGGAATGCTGATCTAGTCATTGTACAATAACATTTACATCATGAGGGGAAAAAATCATTTCTACAGCAAGTTGATGAGATTTTAGTAAGCCAAAACCTGGTTACCTCCTTGGTTTTCCTTGTGTAGCTCTAGAACTCAAATGGAGGCCTGATGATTATTCTAACCTACCTCCACTCTCCCTCAGTAATATCAAGTCTTTTCACTGCAGCCAAGATCCCCCTCTGGCCATACAATGAGCAGAACTATCTTGAGTTTAACAATATTCTCAGAGGCCTACTGAGTATGGTGGATCCTTATAACAAAAGTTGAAACTCCAAAAATTAAAGCCACACTTTTCGACAGATATTGCTTAAAAACAGAAATGTATATTATTTAAAAGTGCTCCAAGGACACTGATCCATCCATCATTAGGCAATAACTGAAAATGTCCTTTTGCATTCTAAGTATTAGTGCAGGTCATGTAAGAATGACAGGGGTCATGAAGAGTGTCTACTACAGTAAAGATTGTAAGACAGTTCTGACTATAACTCTGTTTACACTTTCTCATAACTCTGATGAAATTCAGATTTGGACTGCATTTTCCATGCATAGTCTCTTTCCGCAGATGCTGGTGGATGTTTGAGGCCATTTTTTAATCATGGGAAAGTAAAAAAGCCAAACAAAACACAATACACTGTAAAAGAAAAAAGTTAACCATTCAGCAAAAACAGCTGAATATGAAGTTGATAGTTGGCATGTAAAAAGTCCTTACTGAAGAGGCTTGTGCTTTGAGTAAGATTTAAAAAAACATGGTTTTAATATAAGTTTTTATAAACATTTGAAAAAAGCTTACTGATCATGCTTTCATACAGTACTTTATTCTATAAAGGTTCTTTGGTTCCTATACCTTCCTCACTGCTGTAGCATCTGAGCCTTCCTGTAGTGCAACTAACATCTGTTACATGCTTGTTCTCTCATCTTCTTGCCAGTAGAAGGAAATGTGTGCAGTGGAGTGTTTTTTTTCTTTTTAATATATTATACATACAACACACATTTACAGATTGCTTTATGTTTATTAAAAAAGCCAAGGTCAAAGAAGAGTGCCTTGCACTTAGAGTAGAAGATAGTGAGGTTTGTGATGGTCATAAGTTCCTGTGGTCAACTTGATGATAATGGTATGGCCGTATGGGTGAAGAATAGGTAGAGCTGTGTGTATCTGCCTATTGCTGGCATGTTAGTTCATGTCATCTGATCAGTTCCCTTAGTGATTGCATGCAGATGTTGAACAGGACTGGAGAGAGAATTAATCCCTGTACAACTCCTCAAGTTAGGGGTCCAGTTGTGAAGGTGAAGTTTCCCATCACTGCATCCTGCCAAGCTATTTAGCCCAGTACCCAAGACCCCTGCCTCCTCTCTCAGGTGAGAATGCTCACAACATGTAAAAACAGAATGCCAATGCACACATATCTGGAAATACCAGAATTTCCAAATAGAAATAGGATTGGATTATACAGTGTAAACAGCATTAAAAACATTTTCATAAAGAAGGCTTTCTAGTAGCAGTAAAATCAGTACAAGTTACAGGATAAAAATCATCATTTCCAAAATATTATTTTAATAGGTGCTCATTCCCTAAGTCATTCATTTTAATGTCAGATAAAATAATAACCTTCAATATTTATATTCTTGAACATAGCATTTCCCCCTGAGGTGTGTGTGTTAATTTGGCTGTACCATTTCTCTAGCAGCAAAAAGATAAAAATTATATTTAGTTTAGTCGCACAATGCAATAATTGAAATCAATCTTATAATTATCAAATGACCTTTCTGTTCATTTGTAAATTATGCCCTGAGGTCTATTGATTTCCAGGGTGTATTTTCCCCTCCCTCTTTTTAATGCTGTAACGTAAAAGTTTCTGAAGTACAAAAGGATGGCTCATGATTCCCTTACTATATTTCTTCAGTGTTGAAATGATTTCATACTACTTTTTATTTAAACTTAAATAGTTTAATCTTTAATCTGCAGAAGCAAAAATAAAATTAAGCACGTTTCCTCTGTTTCATGGATACAGACTTCATAGAGAGATTATGCCACCCGTGTTACAGCACAAGAATGTAAACAACAGATCTTTATATTTTGATAACACCTAGACACGCCAGTCAGTGATCAGTGCCCCCCAGTGCAGGGGCATACACAACATGTCAAAACTGTAGAAGCTCCCGTTTAGCATTCTAAGAACTAGACTCTTAATAAAGAGGCTATTTCTCATTGAATCAAGCACTATGGTCATGAGAGGGGTTTATTCTTCTGATCTTCTGATCAAATATTTGAGTCACATTGTCTAATAGGAAAGGCTGGTGCACAAATGACAAACTTTTTCTCATTACAGATCTGTAGCAAAACTGGCTTCAAGAGTTACATCAAGAATTCATCTGGTCTATAATTCTAAGTAAGTATAAAACCATATTCATTCCCGATACTCTAATGTTCAGAAATTGTATTACAGTCACCCATGATTTCTCTATTCTTCAGTATTCAACAAGTACTAAGATGGCACAAATGTCATCTCCCACTGTATTTTACAAGAATGTTCCATTACGATAGTAAGTACATCCATCTGTGCACTGAATGAGGCAGACTCTGAGCTTCTATGAGATCACTTTGCTCCCTTTAGGGCATGAACTATATGGCCCTTTCCCTCCTTCTTCTTCTTCCCTCCCCCTTTTCTACTGTTCCTATGTTTTCCCCCCTCTCCTTTGTGTGGCTTTCCTACAAACAACTCACTGTTAGATAATGGATGCTGGTATCAGAGGTAAGGTACCATCTTACTCCCTCCTGTCATCTATTCTCACTTTTTCTTTGCTGTCCCTTTTCCGATTCGTCTCTTCACTGCTTCTTTCTTTTGTTCTTTGCTCTCCCACATTATCACTAAACTACTGCCATCTGAACAGTTAGGTTGGATGATGGAACTATCCAACATCCTCCACTGGCAGATTCTGACGGCAAAGGTAAATCAAACAGTAACCCTCTATTGTTCTTCTTTTCCTGTCTCTTATTTCTACTTTCATCTTCCCTGGGGTTCAACAAGTAAATTAGTTATTCTCATCTCTCTCCTCTCCTTAGCAGGACTGTAAAAGAAGTGATAACATTAGCTTTCTCTCTTCTCTCTGTGGAGCCTGTGAGAGAAATGCGACACCAGAGGTAAATCACCCTTGGAATAACTTAAGGGTTTCCCACTTCTCTTTTATGCCATCCAAACATCAGTTCACATTATCAAAAAAACCAAGGTCTTACTGCAAATAAAAAGAATCCAGTGATGATATCCACATTAAAACTGGATACAGATCCTTGCTAGAAATCTATAAATTTCTACAAACCGACAGACTTGGAAGATACTGAGAAGATTATATATTAGTTTATATCACAAATATATATAATATTCAGTATCTGGCTATTTTTGTTTCTTTAAAAGGGACTGTCAGAGTCAAGACATTTTTAGTACGCATATTTATTTCATACAATAGATAAACCATCTCAGTCTGATTTGGGATATCGCACAAACTGATGTCAACAAATGTGGAGATAATCACTTTCTTCCAGGAAAGCTGAGAATATAATAATCCTCCAAACAGCAGTATTATTTTAGAAGTTCACTAAAGGAAATAGTGAAAATAGTACTCTCATAAGTGAAATCACAACACTGTCAGTCAGGCGTGCAGCACCTTGGAAAACAGAATAGCACATTCAGAACTGGTAGTTACTGTCATAATACTCAATATACTGATTTGTAAGTCAGATATTTATCAAATGCCCATAAAGTGTGTGGTGTGAAAGGTAAGCCACTATCCAGTCATCTCTAATTTATACAAAAAAGTATATAAATATTTCCACCTCTAAATGCCATTTAAAACTCCCAGTGTGTAAAAAAGAAATGATCAGTTGTCACAAAAGGAAGATATTTTAAGTTATTGAAAGCTAAAATTACAGTAGGAAGGAAGGCCATGAGATGCTGATCATTAATTTGCATGTGCTCTTAATGAATATCATTGCAATATGACTTTTCCACATATTAGCAGAGAGCTAAATCACTTTATGAAAAGCAGTTTCCTTGCAATCCTTATTAGCTTATGGTTATTAAAATTGCACAAACATTTATCACCATCTAGTGGCAGTCTGATGAACAGTAAATGAAAAGCAAAATATATAAATTGCAAATATGCTTCCCCCATTATGAAATTCAGAGCACTCCATTATACATTAGCTATCAGAGAAACTGTGACACACATCTGTTGTCATAAGGGGGAAATGGCAACACAAAAGCTGTTTTTAATTTTAAACATTTTGATGCCATTCTAAACTATGGCTGACTGAGCAGGGTTTTGGGGTTGTTTTAGATTCTTTTTGCTGTTGTTTTACAACATTCCCCCCCACACACACACAAATGAGAAGTGTGTAGAAAGGAAATAAACAAAGTGATCCTACTCTTTCAGTACTGTCACCTTAAAATAAAATACCACTTTCAACATCTTTTCATGAAGAGGTGGAACACTATAAGACGTTTTTAAAGACTTCAATATCCATTACATATGTCGATTATTAATTGACACATCCCAGCTCCTATATATTGTGCGCTACCAATTACTTTTCACAGCTCTTGTATATTGTGTGCTACCAATCTTGGTGTTAATTTGGTGTAAGCAGGTTTTTTACCTTTTCAGCTAATACTTTTCAAGATACTTATTGCATTCTGCTTGTCAGTTGTGATGACAGATGCAATTTCTATTGTCCCAGTTTCAGAGAAATGGTCAGCCTTGTCTCTTCATTTTTAAATCTTCCAATGAAGTAAAACTATATAAGGCTGTCTAACATCAGAGAATTTGTGTCTTACTTCCTTCATAGTTCTCATTTCCCTAATATGCAATTTTAAATATAAATAGGAAATTAAAATAGCCTTGATTTAGTAGTAGTTGTTCAACAATTTACAGCAATAAACTGTAAAACAAAAGAAGTTATGCATTTGACTTATTTAGGCTCTACTTCCCTTTGATCCATTAGTATGAAATACGGATGTCAGGATTAAAGCAGATGATTGAAAAAATATATTTGCACATTGCATGACTGTAACAAAAACAAAAAATATTTTACTCCTTGGTTCATTGTTTTACAGTTGCTTGCAGGGACAAGTGTCAGGGTTTGATACTTGTATCCACATTATAATAATCTATATCTTAATAAAATTTGTCTTTAAAAATGAAAATAAAACTAGCAGAAATGTCAAAAGTAAAATATAGATACTATTTAAAAAAATTTCAGAGAGACAGTGATGTATGCCAATAGCTTCTTACATCCCTGTTGCACGTGGAACAAGATCAAAGTACACTGGCCTGGATTTAACAATGAAAATGACCAAACGTAGGCTTACTCCAGTGGTTCCCAACCTTTTTGGCTCAAGAGCCACAAATATAATTTTTACAAACCTAAAGGGCCATCAGTCTCCACAAGCAGCCTTCCTTCCCCCATACTGCATGCAGCCAGAGGGAAGGAGTTCAGCGAGGAGAATCTCCTGTCCCCCTGGCTCCAGCAGGGAAACCGCGAGCTCTACCCGGGTCCCTAGGCAGCAACTCCCTTCTACAGCCAGGGGGACGGGAGATCAGTGCTCCCCTTCCTCTGGCTCCAGAGCCTAGGGACCCAGGCAGAGCACTTTACTATGCTCCCTGTTACAGCCAGGGGGAGGGGAATAATGATCTCCCATGCCCTTGGCTGTAGCAAGGAACCTACACTGGCAATGCACTTCGCAGCTCCTTTAGGTCCCCAGGCAAAGCGCTTTGCCATGCTCCCTGCTAAAGCCAAGGGGAGGGGAGCGCTGATCTCCAATCCCCTTGGCTGCAGCAAGGAGCCTGCACCAGCAATGCGCTCCACTCTGCCTGGGTATTTAGGCAGCGACTGCCTTCTGCAGTCTGTGAGAGGGGAGCTGCAGGCACTCTGAAAGACCCTACATGCAACTCTTGGCTCCTGGACCACGGTTGAAACCAGTGACTTACTCCATAACCTTTTAGATCTGATGCAAGGCTCTTTTAGTTTTGGGCACCATTAAGAAAAAGAAAATTAAATACAAGGGGGCTACATCTTTGAATCCAAAAAACTACTTTCTATTCAAATGAGAAGGCAATTTCCTGAGTGACAATGAAGGGAAAAAACTGCTTGGATGTAAAATTAACAAATAAGAGAAATAAGTGAGGATTCAAAATCTCAGTAACAATCATTGCCCCAAGACAACATTTTTGTTTAAATGGACAAGACTGCACTTAAAGATTCTAGTTCAGGCTAAATTAATAGTTCTAGTTAGCCCCTGAACTGAAGTCAAATTTTCTGCTAAGAAAGCACTATCTTTGTAAGCTCCACATAATATACTGAGACTGTATTGTCCAAGAACAAAATTCACAAATACCATTAAACTCCAAAATCAGCATTATCCCAAGTTACACAAATTTACATTTGAAGAAAAGATAGATGTATTTATTGGTGATAAAGTAGTTACAGTTAATTAACCCTGCCTTTTGCAATTAATTAACTAGCTAAAAATAGTTTTGGTTCTATGCCATAAGGGCATTGTTTAAAAGTGTACCATCGACTTCTGGCTTTACGTACAGATGATAGTAGAGTAACAAAACTGGGACAATCCTAAAATAACACGGAGAGGGGGAAAGTGTGGCTTGTTTGGCAGAAAGGAGGGTTAGAAGAGTATTCTTAAAGAGATTAGGAGAACTGAAAGGATTCTGGTACTTTGGAAGAGAAGATTCAGGTTGTCGCTTATATCACAGAGTAGAGTTTGGCAACAGGAAAGAGGATGGATACAGGATACATGACTGGATCAGGATGTTGAAGGTGAACTGAAAGTAGCCACATCGTTGGTGACAAGTGAGGTTTAGGATGCATGAAAAAGAATAGGGTGCCTATTTCTATGGTCCTTCTTGACCCAGCCTTCCATTTTCCCCTTTCCTCTCTAGTAAGAAACCCACCTTCTCACTACCTTAATTCTAACCACAGGCTCCCAACTGAACTTGTGCTAGGTCCTGACAACCATGTTTCTCACTCAAGACACTCGAGAAGATGAACAGAGATTCCTCCCCACAACCCTACCTACAAAACACTTTACTATAGTACTATGGCTTCTGATTGTGTAATACGGACTGTGGAACTGAAATGTTTCAGAAGTACCTAGATTTCAGTTATCTATATTGGATTTCACTTGGGGACTGTTCACTCAGATATAATAAAACTCTGTTTTACTACAGATGGAATTTATATGCAAATTTAATATTTGGTATACCTTTTGACACCATACCTATTTGTTTTAATGTATGAATAGTGAAAAAAATAACACAGAAATGTCTTGGGTAGTCTGTCATGAGTTATTCATGCCTTGTTAGACATTTTAAAGAATATTTTATAGAATATTCAATTGACTAAACTGGTTTTTCCTCTCTAGTATTTAGGTAATTTTATTTTAATTCTACCAATTATGTTCTCTTTTCCCTCCTATCATTTTGTAGCCGTACTTGAGAAGTTGGAGATCATTAGTAAGATCTTTGAGGAAATAAGGCTTTGCCGGCACCATACTCAGATGGGAACCTGGTAATTCATTCCTTCTTTCATGAAATCACAGTTGTGTAACTTCACAAGGCTTATATTATAAGGTGAGTAATAGTTTCGTTACTTCCTTGCTTAACTACTTCTGTGGAAGTGAGTTGATGAACTGTATGCTCACTGACAATGTTTTGTGACAAGTTTTAAGTAATTATTTATTTGGAATTTTTGTTGAAGTGCTATGTCTCCTTACCCCAATCCTTGATATTATTCAAGGATTGTAAAGTGCTGTAAAGAAGAAATATATATAGAATATTAGTTCTTAATAATTTTAAAAATATGTGAACTTACATTTTCTAGCTTCTAGGATGGTATTAAAAACAATGAGGATTTTATAAAAAGCAAGTTGTCTATGTACTTTTAAATCTGCAAATTATTCTTTATACTCATCTTCACTTTCTTTGGATGTCTTAATATATTAAAACATAAAGTATCTCCTATTACAATCAATAAGGCTTTCATGTAAACAAGGTAAGCTATACCAAAGGAACTGAAATACTTTTCCAAGGACATAAAGTAATTTAAATTTGTAAGCAACTGTTTCTCACATAGCGAGCTGTAAACATATAGCATATAGTATATATAGCAATAGTAAAAACATTTGCTACAGGGTTTGAATCATTCAGCAACTTGAATGGCACTGGCTGCACATATCAAGAAGATTAACATGGCTAGTTTGTAGGCTAGGGGCAATTTGCTCTTTCTGCGCAAGGGAAATTTTTGCAAGCCGTTTGCAAAGAGATACTGGTGTCAAGCCCTAAGGCAGTGTACTCTTCCTCCCTTTGGAAAGCATTTTTTAGCAACTGCCAGCAAGGAAAAAGAATGATTTAAAGGAAAAAAACTGGATTAGAAATAAATTGCTTCTCGACGCCAAGATATTAAAAGGAGCTTCCTCATCTTATACTGAATATAAAAAAAAAATAATTGTGTCCTAAGCAGCCAAAAAAACATTTCTCCCACAGGACAGAAAATAATCTTATCTTGTATTCTGTAAGTATATGTAGAATACCCATGTTCTTCAGCATTTCAGTGCTGAATTCTATGGCAAACTGAATATTTTGCAGTAACTTCAAGTAAATTTAAAAACCCTAAGTACTTTATATTCAATACAACAAATAAATACAAGCCATAGAACAGGATAAAGAACAAATAAGGGAAGTGAGGAGAAAAGAATAAAACCTTAGATGCTCACCAAATTTCACCTCTGATTTTGTTGTATTCTAAGTAGGTCATAAATTCTTTAGGGAAGGAGCCTGTGACATGAAGCATATAGCACAACCTTGTACTTTATTAATAAAAGTAAGTTATATGTTCCTTGTTTTGTTTTTATATTAAATTACTAGGGTTCCTCCATGTTTTCAATTTGCATCAACTTGTCTCTTTAAAAAAATATACATATATACACACACACACACACACACACACATACACACACACACACACACATATACACACACACACACATATATATATATATACACACACACACACACACATATGTATATGTATATGTGTACTGTAGTGGTTGCTGATGAAAAGCTGCAGGTCTTGGCAGCTGCGAAGGTGACATTTAAGGGTTTTAACACCCAGGAGGGAAACTGTGTGAAGCAGGAGCCAATCAAGAGGTGACTGTGCTTTTGGCAATGGAGAAGAAATGTACTTCACTCCTGCCCTCCTTCTAGTGCAAGGTCATAGATTATATTTTTGTTTGTGCTTTATCGGTCAGTTCCGTAGGCCAGCAACCTTTGACAAGAACTTACTCCCTCCACTGCAGCTAAGAATAATGTATAAGCATATTATCTAGATGTTTTTGCAAAAATGAATACCAGTGAAGTAGCTACAAATGTTTGATTAAACTAAACAGTTCAAACATTTCAGAGCTTTTGGATTCAGGCTGTCTTCAGCCTTAGGCAGACAACACAGCAGCAGTTTACATTTGGTTCACATTTGAAAATGTAAATGGCTAGAAACTTAATTAAGGGCAAAACATTATTTTAGAAGTTTAGGTTATAGATTCTGAGAAAAATTCCAGGTCAGCAGCATCCTGGACCTATGTACAGATGAATCAGAATACTAAAATCCAGTCCTTGTTGTGCAGTGGAGTCTTCAAGTTACGAACACCTCAGGAATGGCAGTTCGTAAATCTGAAATGTTCGCAACTCTGAACAGAATGTTATGGTTGTTCTTGCAAAAGTTTTACAACTGAACATTGATTTATTACAGCTTTCCTATGCAGAAGAAACATGCTGCTTTTAACCATTTTAATTTAAATGAAAAAAGCACAGAAAATTTCCTTACCTTGTCAGACCTTCTCTTTTTAAAACTTTACCTTTCTTTTTTTAATAGTTTGCATTTAACACAGTACTGCACTGTACAATATTTGCTGCTGCTGCTTTTTTTTTTTTTAATATCTGCTGCCTGATTATGTACTTCCGATTCCAAATGAGGTGTGTGATTGACTGGCTAGTTCATAATTCTGAGGTTTTACTGTAATTGCTTAGCTTATAACCGTATTAACTGTATATAGCCTTAGCTACATATTTTCCGTTTTCATAGTAAAGTTCTTCAATTTTTGGAACAGAGGAAAACTGCTCTCTTCTCAGAAAATAATTCAAAATGAATCAATCAATGTTTTAAAAAACTCATTATAAAATGGCATCAGGGAGTTCTGTGTTTTGACTGATCTAGTATAGCCATAATTATATCCTTGCACATTACTAGCTGGGAATCCTTTTATTTACTGAAGCACACTATAAATAAGATCACTGACAAAACATGTAATTTACTGTTCAGTCAAAATGCAGGTTTTCAATATCACCTCAGTACATCTCGTTTTCTCTTCCCCTCTGTCCACAGTTCTCTGTTAACTGTTTTATTGTTCTCCCCACTCCTTTCAATCTCATTCACTCTCCTCCCTAAAACCTTCCTTCTCACTGCCATTTCCAGTCCCTTCCTTTCCCATTATTTAAACCTTCTTCCCCTGACATTTTTGCCACCTACATCCAACAGGTCTCTCAGCTTCTCCAGTGCAGCTAGACAAGAGGCACTTTTGGTTGCCTGGTGTCATTTCACAGAGAAAGCTGTTGATGTTTAAGACCAGCTGTACTTTGCTTTACTTTGTTGGAGATTTTAAGAACCACTGCACAGTGGCACTACAAAGATGGGGAAGTTAGAAAGCCTAGATGGGGAGGAAGTGAATAAGACAAAGGAGGGAGTTAGAAAAAAAGAGGAGGTTAAATTATTCTAGAAGAGAAAACTAAAAAGCTATCACCTATTGACATTTAGGAAAAAGGTATTTTCTACTTTTTTTAATTACTTGAATTTTGAATCTGGAAATGTTTCTTTTGGTATAAAAAGTTTGTCTATTCTGTATTTTCCCTTGTCCTGAAGACCCCATCTATATCTTTCTGCTGAGTGGCTCACTTTTGCTATTTTTCCCCAGTTTAAGAGAGACAGACAGAGAGAGAGACAGCTTCCCTCCCCACCCCACCCCGGTTCATGATACTCATTCTCCAGAGTCCTTTCACTCTCTGCCAAGATCCAGTTTGGTTCAAGAGGTACCCCAGGGCCACATCTTTCCTAGTCCTAGAGAAACATCTTAGTACTTGCTCCTTAAGAGACTTTCAGTATTGATTGAGATTCAGTCTCCAGCAGAAACTGATAACCATATTCAATACTCAAGAAATTCAGAAAGCCTGGAATTATCACATCCCTTTTCTGAATATTGTATATCTCCACACACTTCATAGAATCACATAAGATTAGGATTGAAAGTGACCTCAGGAGGGCATTGCGTTTAACCCCCTGCTCAAAGCAAGGCCAACCCTAATTAAATCATCCCAGTCAGGGCTTTGTCAAGCCGCCACCAGGCCTTAAAAACTTTGAAGGATAGAGATTCCACCACTTCCCCAGGTAACCATTCCAGTTCTTCAACATCTCCTAATGAAAACGTTTTCCCTAATATCTAACCTAGACCTCCCCCACTGCAACTTGAAACCATTGCTCCTTGTTCTGTCAACTGCCATCCCTGAGAACAGCCTAGTTCCATCCACTTTGGAACCACCCCTCAGGTAGTTGAAGGCTACTATCAAATCTCCCCTCACTCTTCTCTTCTGCAGACTAAATAAGCCCAGTTCCCTCAGCCTCTTCTCATAAGTCATGTGCCCCAGCCCCCTAATCATTTTCACTGCCCTCCACTGGACTCTCTTCAATTTGTCTACATCCTTCCTGTAGTGGGGGCGGGGGGTGCAACATTCGACACAATATTCCAGACGTTGCCTCACCAGTGCTGAATAGAAGGAAATAATCACTTCCCTCGATCAGCTGGCAATGCTCCTACTAATGCAGCCCAATATGCTGCTAGCCTTCTTGGCAACAAGGGCACACTGTTGACTCATATTCAACTTCTTGTCCACTGTAACCCCTAGGTCCTTTTCTGCAGAACTGCTGCTTAGCCAGTTGATCCCCAGTCTGCAGCATTGCATGGGATTCTCCCGTCCTGAGTACAGGACTCTGCACTTGTCCTTGTTGAACCACATCGGATTTCTTTTGACCCAATCCTCCAATTTGTCTAGGTCACTCTTTATCCTACCCTTATCCTCCAGTTTATCTACCACTCCCCTCAGCTTAGTGTCATCTGAGAACTTGCTGAGGGTGCAATCCACACCATCATCCCAATCACTAATGAAGATCTTGAACAAAACAGGCCCCAGGACCAACCCGTGTATTGGCTTGATACCGGCTAAAGCTTGAAAAATAGTTGCACTGTTTATGTATTTCTGGCCAAGATTTCCACACACAGATTTGGACACTACCTATAGTAAACTCAGTTTAAGGCCTCAATCCTCCAAAGGCATACAAGCATGCATAATTTTACACTGGTTGGTGGGGTCCCACTGAAGTCCAGGGGGATTCCTCACCACAAAGAAAATTAGGCAACTGCTTAAGTCTTTGTAGGAATGGTTCCTAAGTAGAAGGCACAAAAGAGCAGGTGAACACAACAAAAAACAGGAAGCACAAGGTAATAATAAAATAATGATCAGTGTAATAACAACCCCCATCTAAATTTATCATGTTTTTTCTTGCCGGGGTTTGCTGAGGTCATAAACCTAGTAGTTCTCTAGTCAATCATTGGATGTTCCAGGAAAGACTGAATAGACAAGATATAAAATTTCTCAAGTAAAAGGAAAAATTCTTGAATTACTATTAGGCCTTCCTTAAAAATCATAACACTTAAAGAGTATTTTTTCAAGATGAGCTGAAAATGTCTATCTTTGTAAGCATTTTCATACTACATAATTTCTTTAGAATTGCTGGAAATTGTGTCAGGTTGCCTGCATGCCGTAGTTTGGGAGTGAAATATCAAAGTGAAATTTCAGTTCATTACTTTCTGACACCAATTTCTCTGCTCTTCTACCTCTGGAAAATATGCCAACCATATTTAGTCAACACAGCAGCTACATGGTCCAACTTGCACACAAAGCTTTTGGCTCTTTTAATGAATCCTCTGTCATCTCAACATAGTCTATATCCAGAAGATAGTCAAACTACTTCAGAGAGCCGCTAGTGATTGAACCATCCATCAATACTAAAATAGGAAGGCTTCTTTAGAACTATAGGGGATTCTCTTCTTATCACCAACTAGAAAGTTCTTGAGATTTTTTTTCAGTGTTCCATCACCTCCTCGGATTTCTGTTTATCCAAAATTATCAAATAAATTGACTATCACCCTGTGTAACTACAGGGAATAAAGTTAATATTAAATGTTACTTAGGGCTGAAGAAACCATTTAAATCTGTCACTGAAATCCTGGGTTGTGCAAAGCATCCACTATTCCCTGCATTTAAACAGGAGTTGTGGTTACTCAGCACCAGTCTGGTTTTGACCCTGTATCAGTACAACTGAGTGCCCCAAGTCAACAAAATCCCAGGATACACTACCTCCTAGTACCAACCTGAACCAATTTGATAAACATCTGTTGCTTTGTCTTACTATAGAATTTAATACTGACCTTTTTGACATTATATTTCATTCTGTAGTCTCCTGAGTTTAAGTGCATGAGTTTCAGAAATCAAAGAGCTAGTTAAAGGTGTCTAAACATGCTAAATACAGTTTACAATTCTAACTGTAGGCAGCATTCCTCTTGCTGAACATTACATGTCAAGGTGGTCCCCCAGTATCAAAGCAACTATTAGCACACTAATATCTTTTGCCCTGACCCAGCATTTGTGCTCTCAGGAGACCAGTAAAACTAATTTGTTTTTCTAACTGGGTTCAGAAGATTGAGTGTTAGGAAATGTGTGTCACCTTGCTTTAAAAATGTACACTTTTTTCTCTTAGCTAAGGAGCATTGCTTCAAGGACTGAAAGACATCCTGCTAAGAATGAAAGCATATTAGGAAAGAACTGAGTAAGCACTGATACTGCCCACTTGTCAAAAGGCATTTCCATATAAATTTAATTGAGTATTCCAAAGATGATAAAACGATTAAAAGAACTCAACCTATTTAACATTCATAATAAAATAAATGATAGAATTACGTAATATGTCAAATTCATGACAAAGATGTATTTGAGAAAATAGTTTAGAAGTTTACCTAGAACAATTTTTAACAATTTGTTTAAGAATTAATTTCATTAATTAGAAGTACCTATACAATTTATTAGAAGCCATTGTTAATGTAACGAAGCGGGCTTGAGCTTTGCTAAGTGGGGTAGTTAGGACATTAAGTATCCCCAATTTTTTGGGGAGGGGGATGCAACATTATAACTTTGCGATACTATGCTGCCATGCAGTGGCAACAACAAAACCTAATGCCATCAGATGATACTTTGTTTTAAGAGTAAAAGTTTTAAAAGTAGCAATTTTGAGGGGACTACAAGGCTCAGGAGATCACATCAGATATCATATTGCTAATTTTACTCCGAAACATGACTATACAAAAATAGTTGTTTGCAGTGTTGATCCCAGGATATGAGCAAGTCAGTGTGTGAGGTAATCTTTTATTGGACCAACTTCTGCTGGCAAAGGAGACAAGTTTTTGAACTCCACAGACCTGAAGAAGAGCTCTCTGCAGCTCAAAAGCTTGTCTCTTTCACCAACAAATGTTGGTCCAATAAAAAAATATTACTCCATCCACCTTGTTTCTCTCATATAAAAATAACGTCTTTATCAACAGATCTTCTCCTTGAGTATATTCAGAATCATATATGCTTAATTAAGTGGCAAACATATATATTTATTGATGTTATTTATGCAGAATCCATACTGTTGTTAAAACAGAGAAAGCTGGATTCTATTCCTTCTGTGCATCAATACAACTGTTTACAAAGTTTCATTCAATTATATCTAGGCTACCGAAATGACAATATGGTTGCACAGGTATCAATAAGAATATAATTAGAAGAGAAAGAGGAATACAAATGCAACTGAGGGCCTTAATAATTTGCAGAACTTCTATTACTAGTGATTACACACAAGAAAGAGAGAGCTCTTGGCTCTCTGAATCCAAATGGAGATTGCAAAGTTGCAGTTAGGAGATTCTTTTGACTTGTAAAATGAGCACATTTAAAACACAAACATGGAAACTCATGCCATTTTTACACACAACACAAAAAGCCTTCTGAGGACCAATGGTGACTGTGCATGTGTTGTGGTATGCAGTACAGTTATAGCCATGTTGGTTCCAGGATATTAGAAAGACAAGGCGGGTGAAGTAGTATCTTTCATTGAACCAACTTCTGCTGGTGAGAGGGACAATTTTTCTAGCACTTTGGAAGCTATGAAAGATTTTTGTTTAAAAAGAGAAAATCTTTATGCACTCCCTATTCTCAGTTGTGTTTATCACTGTCTACCCACATCTACTCTAAAAAGAAAATGATCATACAGTAATAAACACAATACAACATGTACTGAATATAGCAATTTCCATTTTCAAAGAACTGTCCACAAAAGCAATTAATTCAGTCTCACATGTCCCCAATGAAGAAAGTGTTCTCATTTTACGTGTGGGGAAATGGAAGCTTAAACATTAACTACTTGCCCAAATTACACCAAGGAAGTCAGTGACAAAACTGCGAAGTTCTTGGCTCCTAGTGCTATGCTCTAACCGTGACACTAACACTACAAACACATACTCATAAAATTAAAAACAAATCAAATATAAAATGAAACAAAATATAAAAGCTAGTTTATGTTGGACCTAAGTGCAAATTATGCATACCATATACTCAGTAAATAACTAGATTTGGGGAAACAGCATAGTAGCCTGGAAGGTGCACAGAAAAAAAGTTTACACTTAACTTTTCTGCTTTTATATATTAACAAGATGCTTGAAGATTGGAACTATATTAAGATGTCACCAAGAAATGTCTGCACCCATAACTATCATTTTAAAATGGAGTCCATTAAGAAGATGCTATATACAACTGTGCATACTAGTATCATTAATAACAAAACACTTTCCATGTTAAGAAGGGTACTTAGTGAATAATTTTAAGTAAACCAGGAAGCAAATACATATTTATTTCTAAAAGTTACTGAATTGTTCTAATTTGCATGCCCTGACGCCTATTATTGATGAGCCTAAGCACAATGACCCAGGTGTGTCTGTACAGAGGTTAAAGATCCTATGGACTTTTTCCAAAGAGTGAGTTTCACCTACTTAGTTTTGGTAAAAGCTGCATTCCCACCAACATACATCCTTTCTCATATAAAGCGGGTCTAACCACTATTCCCGGATTCTGGGTGGAACCATGATTCATTTGTTCATATGATACCTGGATGGGGAACAGATTGCCGTCAACCAACATTTGAGAGGCTAGAAGCAAAGTCTGGCAAGTGGCATCACATACGTGCACACACTCATATGACCAAGGAGCCCCAGACATGTATGCACAGTTTCCACCAGTCTTGTGCATAGGCCATTTTCTACTGACTGAAGCAACCAGAACCTGTCCTCTGGTAGGAGAGTCTTTATTGAACTGGAGTCGAGTTGAGCTCTTATGAACTCTATTGTCTGTGATGGTGCAAGGCACAACATCTCATAGTTCACCAGGAGACCTAAGTAGGGGAGAACAGGGAGAGAACTGATCCAGGGCTGTTTCAGTCTCTTCCCTTTTGGCACTGTGTTTCAGTGATTGAGGTATCTATTACAATGTCAGAGCTGCTGGAGGCTTTGGCACCAGGGGCAATATTGATGTCAGCAGTGGATCCGGCTTCAGTGATGTTCTCTCAGCAAAGATCATCAGAGTTGGTTGTTAGCTAGATGATGGGGGCTTGACTGCTTGAAGTGTCTTCAAATTCAGTTCTTCTGGATCTTCATGTATTGCTCCAGAATGTGGAGCTTCAGCCTCACATCTTGCAACCTATGAGTCCTCACAGGGAAGGAGAGGCAGACCAACCACCTGCTTGAAATACGAGATTCTCCCAAGTAGAACACGCATCTGCTGTGCCTGCCTGTCTTTTAGTGCAATTAGCCCACTGCAGGATGGACAAGGCTTGAAGCCTGAAGTTTTCAACCTGAAGGTTTCAAGCCTACCACTTTTAAATCCTCATATAGACTACTCTATATGGAGAGGGTATGTGAGTGTATGTACAGGAGCATCTGATCAACGACTTTCAGTTCAACAAGCACTACAACAGATTATATTGACTAAATTAAAAGAATAAAGATTATTCTATAAAATCTCAGAAGAATTTGGAGAAGTTTATCTTGAGCTAAGATCTAGCAGGTTGGACACCAGTTAGGTTCCTGTCTTGCTGCCAGCGATGGAAAACCGCTGTATAAGAGCTAGGTATTATTAGAATTATTTTATAAATATTTGCAACATTAACCAAATATCCACTGGTATTTATGTAATTTCACATCCACAGACTCCATTAATAAAAAGTAATTTGCACACTGAAGACCTTGGATGAAAGGACCTATAAGTATTTTACAAAGATGAATAAATAATAGCATCCCTGATTGAGAAACTGAAACCATGTTTCAAACTGAAATGTAGCCAGCCCACCCAATGGTAACATTATTTATGGGAATAAAGCACCCACAGGACTTAATTGTAAAATATCCTCATCAGTTTTCACTTTGCTTGTGGACACATTTTGCTAACTTACTTCATAAACTCAATCTCAGAAAGGTTAAGAATTCTTCTATATGCAGAAAAGTACATTCAAAATTAATCTACTTGCCTTGGTAACTGCATCTATTTCCTAATCTCTAAGAGTATAAAATCTCTTTGCTGAAGATGGGCACTCTTTCTAATATACATGCAGCAGCCTTTGAATAATATAAAAGTAAATGAAAATCACATCTTGATTCGGCACCTACTTAAACATTCCTCTGCTGCTTTGCTGGCACACCCACTCTCACCCCATGAACCTCACAAGGTGAATTCTCAGTTCTACTCTTTTCTGTCTACCTTTGCTGCTTATCTGATCTCTACCTTCAACACTGCTTGTCCCTTCTTACACAGAAAATATTCAACTGTATCTTTTAACTTTATAATTTCCTCCAAGTCTATCCTGTTTGCCCATCTTAAACTTGTGACTTCTCCAATTTTCTTCAGCTTACTCTCTCAGATATTAGTGATTTCCTGGACAAGAGGTACATCTTCAAATGTCCCCATTCTCTAAGTTTTCCTTCATCTATGGTCTGTAATACTGGTGTAATCTCTAACACTGAACAATCTTCCTCTGACATCTTATGCGCAAGTGCATGTAACTACTTCTATGTATTTTACTAACTCAGAACCACTTCTGCGCAAGTCTTCATCCATGCCTGTTTCTTGAGCCATATTAGATACTGCCGCCAGCTCGACCACTGGAACTTCCTTGTACATTGCTTCTACAAGTCTCACCTTTCCAGCATCTATCATATGTAGAATGCTTGCTCACATATATAAAGAAGTGCAACATTTCCCTTATCATATCTTCAAAGAACTTAATTAACCTTTCATTTCAATGGTTGCAATTCAAAGTTGATCTTGTGTTTAAAGCCTTCTGTAAATGTTTCAGCATATTCTACAGGCTTTGTTTTGCCCTACTGCCATTCATTTAGCACTAGCCATGCTGTCCCTTCACACAATTTCAACACAGTCAGTAAGGACTCTTTTTGGTGGCTCTTGCCTTCTGGAACAGGCTTCCTGTATTTCTACTCCATTAATAAAACATCTAAAGCATTCATAATATCATAAGAAACTCTCTATTTCCTCTATTACATCCCATACTTGTCTATTTTTTTAAATCTCATAACTGCAATATTTAATCCTAAAAATATCTTGGGTTATAGTCTGTATGAACATCACTGTGTAAAAAAAAATTCTGCATCAACAGAGTGGATTGACTTAAATTTAAATTATGTAACTCACTAATTTTAATCATGATTTAAATCAGCAAGCAGGAAATCTTGATTTAAATAATTGATTTTATCTTGGTTTGCTTTTGTACTTTTAGTTATTTTCCTAAAGAAACGTTAGTTCTCATTGATTGGTATAAACCATTAAAACACCTGAACTTGCAACCAAATATAGCTTTTACCTAAATTTGAGCTACTTTTTGATAGCCTGGAGGATACTATCCTATCTATACTCCTTTATTTAAGCAACTGTGTATCTTAATATACATTTATTCAGAGTTTTAAATTTTTACATTTTATATATTATGTTAAAAATGGTGACTGACTCATTTCTTATTAACTAGATGATAGATTTTTAGTATGGTTTGTGTCAAGCTGTATTTGGATAGAAATTGGAATTCAATTAAAAATTTACAAAAACAGTTTTTTAAATGTTTTCTCTTTAGTTAAATAAAGCTACCTTAAGTCTGCTGGATACATATGAAAAAAATTATCCAAATTTTTTTTGAACTTAAAACTTATTTATTAAAACAAAGGAAATATTAACTTTAGTTAGTGAATTGACAGACTGTTTCTGGTTATTGTGAGCCAGATTTTTCAAAGGTATTTATGTGCTAAAAGATGCAAAATAGCCGCTTAGTGGGATTTTCAAAAGCACTTACACAGGTTAGGTAGCTAACTCCCTTTGAAATCAATAGGAACTAGACATCTAACATGCTCAGGCACTTTTGAAAATCCCATTAGGCACCTATCTGCATCTTCAGGTTAAATATTTTTTTAAATCTGCCCCCACATTCTTCAAATTTTTAAAATTAGTAGAGTTCACCTCCTCCAACCTGATTTTATTTATAAATTGGAAGAGGAAAACAAGCTTTCCCACTTTAACTCCCAAATATTGTCTTAATTTAAATGAACTAGTCCAAATGAAGAAAATATTCTAAATTGAAAACAAAAGTAATTAATGCAAAAGCTTTTCTGCACAACAAAAACTGAAAGTATTTGCATTTGGAAATATGTAAGTACCAGTATTCGTTCCAATATAAAAGCTGAAAATAATATATATAGCAATGCAGTACATGACATTGTGACATATTTATAAAGCTTGAGCTGACATCAAAAGTTAAAGTGTTTTCCTTTTGAGTCTCTATATAATTAAAAAGCAGCACCCTTTAACTATTAAAATTTGAGGATGGCTCATTGTCGCAGTTTTTTTTTATTTAAATAACTTCAATAGTTTATAGTAAATTTAGCCTAACAAAGGTTGTCATCATTTCTATTTTAATTTTAAACAGGTTTATTTTAAAAGAGAAACATTTATTAAATTTAAATTTTAAAAAAAACCATCAACTTTTATCTTCCCTATATAAAAACTATTTACTCATTATGGATTTGTGGATGGTTTGGGCTCAGTTCTACAAACTATAACTCCTGAACATTTTCAGTCATGTTATGCTTGGTTTGGTAGACAGCATGGGCAAGTTGTGAGAGAGCAGAATGGGGAGTCAGATTCAGTTCCTGGGTCAAGCCACTTACCATTCATTACTTTGCCTCAATTTATCTGTAAGAAGTACAGAAGATGTCTCTGCTCCTCAGGAATTTTGCGATGTTCAGTGTTTGTGAAGTGCTTTGGAGATCCTAGGATGTAAGTAGCTATACAGTGTAAGTGCACAGTATGAAGAATTATCTGAAGTCCAGGAAATGTAGCCTATTTGTAACAGCGTCTTATTAAGCTGCAGCATTTGGTTTTTTTGTTTGTTTGTTTTTAAATAGAAACTGGATTTGTAAGCATCTGTGGGAGCATCAAGTAAACAGAAATTGCTACAAGAGATTTAAATTATTTCAAAAACAACTACATGCAATAAAATAAGTAATACAACTTACCAACATCCATGGCGGTTTCCATGAAGCTTTTCTGTCTTGAAGCAAATTCAGCTAGCAACTTTTGTTGCCTCTCTCTGGCCTTTTGTCGTCTAGGTGAAAGAGAGTATAAATTTACTGGAGAAAACAGTATAACAGCAAGAGAAGAGTTTAAGACTTATGTTCTTAGGTTGATAGCATTGCAGTTAGCTTTACCACAGTCCCCTCTTTGCATTCATTTATGAGATAGACAAATGAGGAATGTAATACTCTAGAAGTGATCCTTAATGATAAATAAGTAGTGGCTTTTGTTGGTTGCAGTGGAAGGGATGAAAGCCCATCAACAAAGCCAAAGGATGATCTAATCAGGACACACTAATGTATAAGAAATAAGCACATTACCCTTGTATGTTATGTTTGTAACAAATCAGGGAATAGCAACTCCCAGAAAATGGAAGCAAGACAGAGGAAAATGGCAGTATCAGTATAAACACACCAAAATATCTTCCATACCTTTCAACTAACCTTGAAATTTAACCGTGATTAAAATTTACAAGTCCAGGCCAAAAAACAGCAACAAAACTGCCTAATTTGTATGCCACTGCATGTGGTGAGGGATAAAAGAAGATAAAGCTCCTGGAGTAGGAGGAAGGCACAAACACCAAATTCTTGTTATAGCTATCCATTTATAAATACATACAAAATGTATTAAAAGATATATAAAAGAATGCTAAGGTGGGAACATCAAGCATTCAAAAGTTAAGAAACATTAGAATTAATGAGTTCCAGAGGGGTAGCCGTGTTAGTCTGTTTTTAGCAAAACAATGAAAGTCCTGTGGCACCGTAAGGGCTAACAAATTTATTTGGGCACAAGCTTTCATAGGCAGAAATCCATTAGAATTAATGCTGCCCAAACAACATAAAGACTAATTTTTCCAAAGGTGCTGACCATCCACAGTTCCAATTGACATCATTTGCAGTTGAGAGTGCTCAGCTCTTCTGAAAATCGTGCCCATAGTGTCTCAAACTGGGCTCCCAGAAAATGAGTACCACGCAATTAGTGGCCACCTAGGGAATTTTGGTTTAAGTGTCTTGCCCAGAATCACAAAGAAAGTCCACAGAAGAGCCAGAGATAGAACCAAATTGTCCTGGGTGTTATTCAACTGCCTTCACCAGAAGATCATCAATGCTCTCTTTGAAGTCCTGCCCAGTAAACGGGTTCCAAATTCAAATGAAATGAAAGAAATATGGTAACTCCATACATTCAGTTCATGTGATTATATTTTCATCACAAAATAAGCATAAGTTATTCAGCATAAAACCACAGCCTGGGAAAATACCCAAACTTTGCTCATAAAAAGCCCCAGGACAACATTAGAATCAAGACTGAATTATTTTTTTCAGCTAAAGATGATAGCAAGGATTAAAATCATTGATAAGGCATTGAAAAGCCTCATACAGCAGTTGCTTAAATTGGTAGGAAAAAGTGGTTTTATTCTCCAGTGCTGCCTGTTCATTATCTTTCACAGGCCTGATTTCTCCTCATAACACTCATCCCACCCCAAACACAAATTAAGTAGAGCCAATAAACAAATTCCTTTGGAAATGAGCTTTTACAGCTGTGATATGCACTGCTTTGTCATTCAAGTTTGTTTTTTTAAATTAAGTTTGCTTTGGAAATATTTTGGAAAAGCACTTTTCACAGTTAATGTTCTTATTAACAAAGAACACACACTAATTTATTTTATTTAATTGATTTTAAGATGCATTTTAAAATATTACACTTATTGTAACAGTACCTATTAACTGTTTGAGTATTTGAAAGAGTCAGTCACTAGCTCTCTGTGGGTTATTCCCCCCAACATACACTTCCTATTTACTGAGAAAAATGACACATACATGCAATATATGCAAAGATAAATGTTATGTTTTAAAGGAAACAAAGTTACCCTTAAAATTAAATCACAGGGAATTGTAGTGTCTCAATTGGGCATTGCTAATAAAAATTATTTGCACTGGTGAAGTAAAATATAGTTTTAAGAAAGAGCAAATGCAATTAGTAACTGTTTTTCTTGAGCCAATATTATTTAACTTAGTCAATCTTATGCATTTTTAGAATTCAAGTATCCCTTCACATGCACACCATTATGTGTCACATTGAAAAGCCACCAATGTTTAAATTAAACTTTAAAATTTATTATTTTAGAAGATGCATCAGTAATGTGAGGCAATCTCTTATTAGAATTATTGTAGTAATTTTTCCCTGGCATTTTTTCCTCAACCTGTGCTTTGCTTTTACTAAAACAGTCTGACTGTATATAGAGAACCTTAATAAGGAGACAAACAAACTCTGACAGATTCAGTACAGCTCAGTAATTTTCCGTGATGCCCAGGGGCCTAAGATACTGAGGCTGAAAAATATTGCAAGCAGCTCAGGCTCTCCTCTAGCTCTAAGTCTTGGTTTCTATGGTGACAATCGATCATGTGGGAGATGCCAAGTTTGTCTTTGTAGGTTGAAGTAACTAGAAATGGGTCATCATTGAGTGCTCACAGCCTGCTCAATCTTCATTATTACAAAACTAGACTTGAAGTACAAAAGTAAATTGAAGCTTATATTCATGGTGCTTGCATAGTCGTCAGATTAGATTCATTTCAATTCTAAACTGTCACAAGATGCCTGCTAGACATTTTTTTTCAAGCCTTTGCAAACGTCATCGCTGATTCAAGGAGGGGAAAAAATAGTCACTTGGATTACAAAGAACTGGAAATTATCTTTTTATCGTCACATCATCCTTTGGGCTTTATTCAACATAAAAGTATCCAGGACATGTCTGTGCAAATGTCACATCCTTTACAGAGAAAAAGCATGGAATTAACATTTTATATGAAAAATACACTTCTGTTTCACTGATTCTCTCTTCCCCTCCATGTAAATTGAAGAATCCCCAGTTGCACAACTGAGGCATGAGTATTTCAAAGTGTAGCACTGTGTTTTAAAAGAGATGATCAACACAACATTTTTTAAAAACCAAGTTTCACATTCTAAAGTTCTTTACTTCTTCACTTCATTGAATGATTGAAAAATATTTCATTTTTATTCTGTAGTGTTTAGTATATATTTAATTTTGATTTTATATTTAGTTGTGGTCTTTAGCTATTATGACTCATAAAAACATGACTTTATTTAAGGTTTATTTTATTTAAAGAAAAATACACTTCCAGTATTATGGTTTTGTATGAGTCAATAGCCTACAGTAATTTTAACAAGCCACAGAGACTTCAGTGAGAGATTTGATCATACAATAGATCATTTATCCTTAATTACTCAAGGTCATATCAGTCTTTTCTGAAAAGACCAGCTTTTTTCTGAACCACTCCAGCTTCAAGTCACTTAAATGCCATGCTAGTATAGCTTTTCTTGAAGTGCCTAAAAGCTGTATGTCTTAGAATCCTACAGTTCTTAAGGCCTATATTGTATTGAAGGGCAAACTGATCTGCTAGATGATTCAATCCTTCCCTGAAGTCTCTCTGGCTTTCTTAAAGCTACTAGAAATGTAACTGTATGAAAGTTACTGGAAATGCAGAAAATTACTGGAAATGTATTTTTCTTCAAATAAAATAAACCAAAAATAAATTCATATGTTACATTCTATGTGTAGTTGTATACACACAGATGCAAAACAAAAAACAAAAAAAAACCACTATTTACTTAATGTTATTCAGGTTGCACAATCATCAAAAGTTCTTCATACAGCCTTAGTTCTGCCTGTCTGCTACTGCACTAAGATACTCTTCAATTATATGATCACATACTATTTTTTTTAACATAGCTTTTTACATGTTCTAGCCAAGTACTCTCCCTCCTCCCCCCCCCAACAAGAGAAAAGGAAAAAATAAGTTATGTTGTGAGAGTTTCAATTCTGTGTGGTACAATGAGTGATATTCTAGAAAGCACTGAATGTTGAGCTGTTTAATAGCAAGCCACTAGCAGTTCTTCTGAGCATGACACAAACTGCAAACACACTTTTCAAAGCTTCTTTCTGCCACATGTGAACAGATTTTCATGGGAACATCAACAGCAGCTCCCTGATTCCAGGACTATCTTCCTCCTAACTTTCAAAGTCATACCAAAAACAATGGAGATGCTAGTGTTCCTTAAAAATAAAACAAAAAACTAGGAAAAAGGCATTATGCAACCTTTATATTGGAGTTACTTCTCTCCCCCTATAATATACATACAAGTGTACACAGACACAATACACGTGACTATGCACTTTATCACAGATATACGTCATTAAATGTCCACTAATCCATCTCCTCTGATCTTATGCCAACCTTACAAACTCACGATCACCTTCAAACTGCCTTATTTTAAAATATCTGTCCTCCATGGAAATTGTTTCTTCCTTGTCCTTGCTAATGTAGAAATTATTTCCCTTTCCATCCTTTCAAGAGGACAGCTGGCTCAACGCCTAGGAACGGAGAGAAAGTCCTCAGATAGCAACAGCTGTTCAAGACATTAAAAGGTCACTGCTTTAAAGTTCTTTATTTTGTAGCCTTGAATGTCTAGAATCTGCATATCATGGGCCAAAAAAGGTTGAGAACCTCTGCTACAAAAAAAGAAGTCATGATCTCCAATCCAGAAACCTCACATATAACATGACAAGAGATGACCAGGAATAGTGGAGAGGGTTAAGAAAAGGGAAGACAAGTATTACAAAAACAAGAGCAAGTGCTAGCTATCATTAGTTATATACACAGCAGGAAACTTTTCCCCAAGAATTTCTGCAAGTAAAGGCTCAATCCTGCAAGGTGCAGATGACACTCAAAACACATTTAAATCAGGCAGTTGGCAGGATTGGCTGCTGAAGACTAGGGTTATAATTTAAGATTTTTAATTTTTTTTTTGGTAAATTATTTGATGATTTAGAGAGTAACTGCTAAAAGAGAGAGATCAATTTATCAGCCACACAGGGGTATACACCACCACCCGCAATGATGCCCCATATTATTTTAAACATATTACCTTTCCTCTTTGTCCAAAGTTTTCTTCTCTGCAGGACTAATCTTTTTTGGTGGTACAGGAGGAGTCACTTTTCTACATATCTCTTCAATGATACGTTTGTTCAGTCTGCTTTGTACTGCAGCTTTCAATAAAATTCTTTCTACTGCTGTCATCCCATCACCATGAAAATATTTAGGAATTTCTGGTTGGATTAAAACCTCCATATCATCAAACCATGGAGGATAGTAAGAGTTTTGTTTTCCTGAGAGTTTGTGATGAAGTTTGATTAGCAAGGACAATATGCTTTCTTTGATTTCCAGAATGGCTGTGGTTAGCTGTGGTGTTGCACCAGGTGCTGACCATTTCATTGATGTCTTGGGACGAACTACCTGACTTGCTTCACTACTATTGCGATTGATAATTTCCTGAAATTTCTTTCTACGTTCTGCAACCAAGCTGAACACTTGAGCTGTTCCTGAGTTCTTAAAAAAAAGAAAGCTATTTATAGTGGTTTAATAAAAAGGAGTATAAAAATCAACAATAAGCAATTTGCAAAACTATAGGCAACATCTTTTCAGCTTCCCAATCAAGTATTAGTTAGTGTTTACCATAATTTAAAAATATGTCTATATTCAAAATATACTGCATGTTCAACATGCTTTTATGCATTGGTTATATTCATCTGGATAACAAACTAGGTAGGAAAATTTAAAGTATCTACACCAATATTTATATTTTTAGTTGAACAGTAAACAAACAACTTTATATTTATATTTAAGATGCTGACCTCAGTGGGAGCTGTTGAGTGACCAAAGCTAGAGAGAATCAGGCTACTTTTAAAGCGCCTAAATGGGGCTTTAGAAGTGTAACTTTTGACTCCTATTATTTTAAAAGCTTAGTCCTTATTTTCCAGAAAGACTGAGCACTCAGCAGCTGCCAATTATTTAGGTGACTAATTATGGAGTGGGGAGTCTGACTTTAAGTACTCCATTGTTTTAAAATTGTGGCCAGTGTTTACTTCAAAAAAAATAAAAATAAAATAAAATAAATGCTGAGCTAGCACACAAAAATACCTGCTATGTAAAGTACATTTCACTGCTGTAGCTTTCTTTAAATCTGGTATAAAGTAACTAAGATGTTTTTATGTAAAAACAAATTATGACAAAAGAGACTGCATTATCTATTGGTTATAAATCTTTATGGTTCCACTTTATAAAAGTTAATTTCGCTTCCACAAAAACAAAACCAATTTGCCATTAGTCATTTCAAATATACTTTTTACATCAGATTAATAGGTTAAGATTATTCAGAGTTGAGAAGCTAGATAACATAACATTATTTAATGTTAGTAACATTAGTTTGCCATCTGCAATGGCAAAAGCAAAACAAACATAAAAGACACATACACAAAGTAAGTTCATACTTGCTCCAATAGTAGGCTAGCAATAAAAACATTTAATACCTTTGATAAATGGGATTTTAAAAACCAAATTAAGTCAAATTTTAAGTCAATTCAAGCCTATTAGTCTATTACCTAAGAGTAAAAGGTAGTTACTCTTAAATACATAGGTACTTGGGAAAAAAGTCTCAAATTAATGTATTGCACTGGAAGTTATGGTGAGCAAAGTTAAAGCCATGTTGCCAGTTAAGGACATTAGAATACAAACTGCACACAGATCTACCTCTCTTTGAAGGCTCTTAGATCGCCTAGGACTCTAGGTGGGGGGAAGGGGAGGAAAAAAGGGTGGAATTAAAAACTGTCATTTGGAAAAAGATATGATTTGAAATAGCTTCCACACTTTAGGAATAATCCTGCCACCGACGTAACGTAATAGAGTTGGTGGGGAAAAATACTCCTGAGAAACATATAAAAACAATATTAAGATAATTTAAGTGGCCTTCAAAAAAAATCAATACATTAGTTACATCTTGCTAACACGCTTACTACAGATGGCAAAAAAACTAAGATTTCTTTATACTTACTTGGGAAGAAGCTAAGCCATCAGAGCTGGTACCTGCAGGTGGCTCTCTCTTCACTTCTGGCGCAGTCTCTGGTACTCTCACTCGAACATAGTTAATAAAGTGACGCATGTTAGACACCAAGTTACTACCTGGAAACCAACTGTCATGGCAACGTTCATGTCCACCAACAGAATCCTAGAGTAATAGCCATGAAAAACAAATCAATGAAAAAAACCTGTGTCGATATTATACACACAAAAGATTAGACAGATTGATCTTTGATAGACATGCATTGCTTTAGAACCGTACCAAAGCTGATTACCACCTCTGTCCTAGAAGGGGACAGTATTCTAGAGTCTGTACCTTGGTTTAAATAATACAGATCTTCAAAAATGGTAGTGACAGACTGGTAACTAACTACATTTTTGTGGTTCTCAGTCCAACGTATACAAACATTATATTTTGCTCAAATATAAGCATCTATAAGTATATGTAGAGTGCACGCATGAGGAGGAAAAGAATTCTTCAGGGTAGTACAAAATGGATGAACTAAGGGTAATGGGATAAAATTTCTAACTGTGAGCTCTCATATAGGATAGATTAATCTTCTAAAAAGAATAGCAGAAGTCCAGTTGCCTGAGTCATATAAAACAGAACTGGATAAAGCAATGAAAAAATATAATGTAAGGGAAAATCCTGCACTAGTTAGAGGCATGGACTACTGATCTACGCAGGACAACAGATATTTGAGGCCTATCTATCTAGGTTCTTTCATTGGATGGAAAAAGTAATGTGAAATTCAATAGCTTTCTTCAAAATAACATTACATCACTGCCTTCTAATGCTTTTCATTTTGACAAAAAAAAATATGCTAGGTCAAATAATTTTTCATTATGCTGCCATTATATACTTTTATCAAATATCATTTCTTTCGCTGGTAGTATAGATATCATCATCTACAGCACTAATGTTCAGTGACCTCAGTAGTTTCAGTGCTGACAGTTACCTAGATAAGGGGCAATGATTTCTCCAATGGCTACTATGATTCCTGTCTGAGAAGTTCTCACAAATGCACTAAACTATATGTTGCTTTCAGCATTGTTCTAAATGGATTATTCAGCTATACAAAAACTGCAAAATTGCTTAAGATTGTTGTTGTTCTGGAACCGTAATGCTCTCAAAATCAATTTGGAAAAAAGGTAACTTCCTCCCATCCACCACCATTTTATCTGTTTTAAAAACAGTTTTTAAAAAGTACAGTTTCTTTCCTAGGTGCTTTCTCCTTTTTCATATGACTTTTTTTATTAAACTATCCAAAATATGGCTACACTTCATTTATCTCATTTGCAGTTTACACTAAATAATGGAAGTATAGTTCTGGAATAAAATTTATTTGTTAAATTCATTAACGAGAACACCTAAGATTTTGCTTCCTTTATGTAACATCTGGGGCAAAATTCTGCTCTCAGAAATTTATAGATTTTAAAGGCAGAGGGACTATTGTGGTTATCTAGTCTGACTATCTGCATAACAAAAACCATAGAATTACACCTAGTAAATTGCTGAATCAAGCCCAATAACTTGTGTTTGAACTATAAACTATCTTGAACACAGACAACCCATCTTGATTTAAAGATTTCAAGTAACAGAGAATCCACCACATCCCTTCGTAAATAGTTTCAAGAATAAATGACACAATGTTAAAAAAGCACTTCACTTCTAGTATGAACTTGTCAAGTTTCAACTTCCAGCCATTGGTAGCAATTTAAATGCAATACTTTGGTTCTAACCTTTTTTAAAAGTCAATGGAAAATGGAGATATTACCTTGCCCCTGATCCTATATGTTACTTGTTCCATCCACATGGAACCCCCACTGAAGTCAATGGGCCCAGTGCAGGCACAGGGACCTGTCTATGTGGAACAACAGGACTGGGGTTTTGGTGAATAGTGGAGCCGAATGACACTCAGCCTATCATTAGGATATCCTCCCTATACAGAATCCTCCTTGATGTGCGATACTCCATTTTAAAGCTACTAAAAATAATTATTACATGTTTCATTTGTGTAGACTTCAGTTGGTGACTATGAGTTGGTGTGAAGCTTAATATGGTGCAGTTACATCTACTCTAGCTTCACAGAGCATGTAGGAGTTTTTGTTTGTTTTTAGTGTAACAGGGTAAGGGGGGGGGAAGGTAGATGTACTCCGCCCCCGTGGGTCCTGCGCTCTTCCGGCCCGGCCGGTGGTGCAGCTGGGGGAAGGTGAGCCGGAGGGGTGGGGAGGAGACGGGGCCTGCTCTGCCCCTGAGTCCTGCTACCTTCCCTTGGGTCAGTCCGTGGTCCACTCCCTGCTTCCCCAGCTGGGTCCTCTGCCTCCGGTGTTGTGGCAGCAACCGTGGGAACTCCAAGCTTCTGCAGATTGCAGGCTGCAAACTGCAGACTGCCAACTCCAAACTACCAACTCCAATCTGCAGGGTTTCGAACTCCAATCTACAAACTCCACACCTCCTTACTCCAAACTCCACAACTGCCTGCCTGAACTGAAGGCTTTTAAGTGTTTGGGGCGGGGCTCCTTGATTAGCCCCAGGTGGCCTAATTAGTTAAGCAGCCCCAGGTGGCCTAATTGCCTAATCAGCCCCAGCTGAATCACCCAGGGAATAAGGCTTTGCTGAGCCTGGGGCTAATATACATGCCTTCCTAGCCCCCTTGCTTAGACCCCCCTGGGCTGGCCCTAGCCCCCCTTCTTTTTCCTTTTGCAGCTGCTTTTCTTTTTTGGGGGACCCTGCTGCTTGCTGCCCCTGCTTCAGGGCTTTGCTGGGGAGCCTCCCTCCCAGCAGGGAGGGAGGGAGGGAGGGAGGGGTGAGTGTGTGTGGCTTTTCCATCTTTTCCACCACCACGCCCCCCAGCTACTTTTTCCACCTTCCCCCTGCAGTTGCTTCCAGGGCCAGCACCAGCTGGACCCCTTCCCTTTCCTTTTCCTTTTCCTTTGGCTGGCTGCCTCTGCCCCCTTTGCTGCCGCGAGCCCCATTCCCCTTTGCTTCTGCCCCCTGTGTTTGGGGGCACCCTGCCCCTTCTTTTCCCCTGCCGCCCCCCCCCTGCCCTGTCCCCCACATTTGGGGGACCCTGACCTTCCCTTTCCTCTCCCCCATTGCTGTAGCCCCCCCCCGCTCCGGCCCACGTGCTCCGGCAGCACCCATGGCCCTCCCCTCCCTTAATTGACTCCCCCTGGTTTTGCTGACCCCCCCTTCATACACTGCACCCCCCCCCGAGTTCATTTGATACCCCAGCCCCCCCACGCCCCCAACCCATGCAGCCGGAGGAGCCACCGACATTCCACCTGGGCTGGTGAGTGCTTTTCCCCCTGCACCCCTGCCTGGCTTGACCCCCTGTTTTTTCCCCTCTGCTGGTGCCCTCCTCCCCTGCTTCCAGCCTAGCAGGGAGGAGCGGTCACCCCCCTTCCCCCTTCTTCCCCTTCTTACCCCATCCCTTCCCCTCCCTTTTCCACTCCCTTCCCCCCATACTCTCCCTCCCTTTCCTTTACCCCCCTCCCCCAACGAACCGTTCCCACCCCTCCCCAAGATGGCGGGTGTGCCTGGGGCCGGGACCCCCCCCATAGACACTCCTGCCCCTCCCTCCCACCCTGAAGCCCCGTCCCTGCCCTCAACAACCGGTACTCCTGCCCCCGCTGAGCCGCCAGGAGTCACGCCCCAGGTGCGGGCGGAGGACGACTCTGGTGGGGACACCAGGGACTCTGCAGCCACCACGGCTCCTGCCCCCCCTAGTCTGGGGGGAGGCGCTGCCTCAGTTGGGAGGAAAAATCAGGGGGGCAAAAAGAAGGGCAAAGGCCCCGCCAAAAAACCAACATCTCCTGTGGCTGGGGCCTCTCCTCCTCTCCCGCTATCCCTTCCACCAGCTCTGGGGGTGGCGGTGCCCCCAGGGCGTACGCCCAGGTGGCCGCGGGCCCCCCGCCTGCCGCTGCCAAGACACCTGCCCTGACCGCCGCCTCCAGCACCATCCCTGGTGGCCAGGGCCCCTTCCCCACCCTTACCAGGAGGCATGGGGTCCGGTGCCTCCTGGTGCCTGCCTCGCCCCACGTGGAAACCTACGTGCGGGCGATGGCGCGGGTGGTGGGGCCCACGGCCATGGTGGCGGCCTCCCGTATGTATGGCAAGGTGGTCTTCTTCCTTGCCTCGGAGGCCGCCGCCCAGGAGGCGGTGGAGACGGGCCTGGCGGTGGGGGGCGTCCACGTCCCCGTGGAGCCCCTGGAGAACCTGGGCGTATGGGTGGTTTTGTCCTCCGTTCCGCCCTTCCTCCCCAATGCCGCCCTTCTGCCTTTCCTTGCCTCCCTGGGGAAGCCCCTCTCCACCATCAGCCCGCTTCCCCTCGGCTGCAAGGACCCCGCCCTCCGCCACGTCCTCTCGTTCCGCCGGCAGGTACAGCTCCAGCTGCTGCCGGCGGTGGCGCGTGGCGGAGAGGCGCTCGAGGGGTCATTTCTGGTGCCCCATCAAGGGGCCCAGTACCGGGTCCATTACACCTCGGGGGAGGCCCGGTGCTACCTCTGCTGGGCGGCGGGGCACGTTCGGAGGGACTGCCCCCTGGCCCGGCAAGGAGGGAGGCCCGGGACCCCCGGGACCCAGGAGGGTGCCAGCCAGACCATCGGCGGCGCCCCCAGCAGCCGGCCGGTCCCTGTAGCCGCCCCCCCTCTGTTGGCAGATGTCACCTGCGCTTGGGCCCCGGGGGCGCCCCCCCCAGCTCGCCCGGGCGAGCTGACGGGCCCCGCTGACGCCCGGAGCAGTCCAGCGGGGCCTGTGGAGGGGTGGGAGCCAGGGCCGGCAGGGTCAGGCACCGGAGGGGGCATGCCCCGGGGGGAGGCCTCTCCTTCCCTTGCTACCCCACCTCCGCTTCCCCACACCCTGACTCCTGTCCTCTTGCCAATGGCCGAGGGGAGCGAGAGCCCCTGTAAGGCCAAGTGGAGGGGGGCTCCTGAGGCCAGGCCTGCCGCCGCGCCCCCTGCCGGAGCCCAGCGAGGGGCGCCGACCGAGGAAGTCGTGGTGGCAGACGAGGGCAACACCATCGCCCCCCTGGAGTCGTTGCCGGAAGAGTCCTCGCCCGGAGCCCCCCCAGCCCCAATGCCACCTAAACCGCCCGCTGGTGCCGGAGAGGCCCTCGGGGTGGCATGGGGGGCCTTCTTCTCCTCCTTAATGGAGGAGATTGACTCCCTGGGGTTGACCCCGGCCTGTCCGGGAGAGGACGACCCCGCCCCCAGTATGAGGGGCCTAGGGCAGGACGTCCCCGAACTCCTTTTCCTCTCCCCCTCCCTCCTGTCCTCAGTTGCCTCCCCTGCCCCCACCACCGAGACCCCCTCAACCTCTCTACCCTCCATGCTGGGGAGGTGGGGCCCATCATCATAGCCCCCGAGGAGCTGGCAGGGCCCGTAAGGCCGAGCCCCGGGCCACCGGACGCCCCGCCCCTTGTTCTGGGCCAGCTGGCCCCCCTCCTCCCTGAAACTTGCTCAGCCGCCCCCTCACTGGGCCCTGATACCGGGGGTGCCGTGACCCTAGAGTCTGGCCCCCCGGAGGACATCCGACCCACACCCACCCCCTCAGCTCCCGGCTCCAGCCAAGAGGCTGCACACCCCACCAACCCGGCCGTCTTGGTTGAAGACCCCACCCCCAAGTCTAACCCTAACCCCCTTCCTCCTCCTTCCCCCGACCCCTCCCTTACCCCAACAACTCCTGATCCCCTCCCCGCTCTCAACCTCACCCCTGCCCTCACCCCTCCCGTCCCCGTATCTTCTCTCCCCCACCCCTCTGCCTATACATCTGCGGCCCCTGGGGTTGTCTCCTTCCCCCTAAAGAGCTCCCAGGAGGCGGCTTTTGATTTCAGCACTCCCAGCCCACTCGGGGCTGCTGTCTTCCCTCTGCCGCTGCCATCCCCCCCAGCCCCCGCCCCAATGGACCAAGGGGCCGCTGCGGGGGCCGAGCCGGAGGACGACCCCTCCGTGGCGCTGCGTGAGGAGCTGCGCACCTTTCTCCGGGACACGCGTGGTGCCCGGAACCGGGTGCAGCTCGCTCTGCAGCGCTGGGGGGACTTCCACCGCGTCCTCCGGGCCGTGAGGGCCATTATGAAGGAGGGGAAAGGGGCCGGGCGGCAGGGCGCGGCGGCCTACCAACGGGCCCGCAGCTTTCGTGATGCCCTTAAAATCCATGGCACCGGCCACGGGCTGCTGCGGAGCCCGACGAGGACCGCTAGTGCTCCTGCCCACCAGGATCCACCCCAGCCCTCCTCGTAATGCCTTTCACCATCTGTACATTAAACACAAGGGGCTGCAGGACGGGTCTCCGCAGGAACCAGGTGCTCTCCTTCCTTCGGGAGGGGGGGTACTCTGTAGCGTTCCTGCAGGAGACCCACACGGACCCGGCCGCCGAGGCCAGCTGGCGGCTGGAGTGGGGAGACGGGGTGCACTTTAGTCATCTCTCCGCCCGCGCGGGTGGAGTGGCCACCCTGTTCTCCCCTGACCTGCAGCCCGAGGTGCTGGGGATTGCCGAGGTCGTGCCGGGCCGCCTGCTGCACCTCCGGGTCTGCGTGGAGGGGCTGGCGTTGAATCTCGTCAACGTCTACGCCCCGACCGCGGGCCCGGAGCGAGTGTGGTTCTTCCAGCAGGCGGCTGCCTTCCTCGGCACACTGGATCCGCAAGAATGCCTGGTCCTGGGCGGGGATTTTAACACCACCCTCGAAGAGCGGGACCGCATGGGGACCAAGCCGTGCCCGGCCGCCAGGGACGTCCTCAGGGAGATCGTCGACCATCACTCCCTGGTGGACGTCTGGCGCGACCACCACCCAGACGACGACGTCACCTTTACTTTTGTCCGGGTGGGGGAAGATCGGTCGCGCCACTCCCGGTTGGACCATATTTACATTTCTAGGCACCACCTTGC